>JAJJXB010000012.1:1200000-1509417 GCA_024521645.1 Morchella snyderi
GGACTGGCGCCCGTGTATCTATAAATGTACTTTAGATTTCTTACTGTTGATAGACAACTGAACCTCTTCTATCTTTTTATGGGAAAGAACACCTCGGAGGGGCCCCGCGAGGCACGAGTGGGGATACCCAACACTATCTACTGGAGTGGCACGTTGCCAGTGGTACTGCGACTGCTGGATGGGATTGTGGTACCTGAGCAGGGGGGGGGTGTGGTGTATTGCCGGTGGGTAAGATGTTGATATTGTGAAATCAATTTCATCATTTCTCTCTGGGGTCGCGCCGTGGCGGGGCCCGCAGCAGCGGGAGGCGCCGCATGGAATGCGCACGGCTGCGATCTTTGAGATTCACTCACTATCCGCATATCACAGCTGTCCCTCAGAGTACTGGCTTCTCAAAGGTGTTTGTCAGAGTCAGCTGAGCCTTTCATACATAAATGCAACTTTAAAAGCCTCAGAAACTGCATCTTGGGGACGCGCATGCACCCTCATGTTTTGGAGGAAGGAAAGTGTTTAATGCATTACATGCAATTATATGCAGACCTTCGTCAATGGCAATGGAAGGAATGCGCACTTTATGTGTAACCTTAGAAAGTGAGTGATAACAGATGTCTCGCTAGTAATTCTGCCCCCCTTTGGGACTAGAATAGTTAGGTTCAAACGTGTCATAAACTGGACCACGTTTATTAGAGTAGAAGCCTCTACCAGGGATATACCTCTCGACCAATAGATTCTTCTACTCCTCCCCCCCTCCGATCTTCTTCACGAACTCGGTCGATAGCCCATCGTGTTGCACGTTTGTAAGCAGAATAGGGTGTAGTAGGTACGCTACATGTATTTAACTCAAGCAGGACGAGGTTGCTGCACTTCAGCCAACCCTTGACAAAAGGAACCCTTCATTGCGGGTCTTCCGTCAATCGGACGCGTTCCGACAACAACAGCTAGCGTCACAAGCGCTCACTATGCCGAGGTACCACTTCTCCCCTAACCTTTCCCTGGTCTAATTCGTTCCTGATTTCTAATGGTGGTGTCTTGACGACAGAACATCGCAGAACCAAATCCCGCCCAGCTGTGAAAGGTGTGACGTTATCATGACCCTGCTCGAAGAAAAACGCATCCCAATTTGACCAGCTAGGTGGTTTTTTTTTTGACAGCCTTCAGGGATAGAGAGCAATTGACTCATGGCATCCCATCCCATCCCATCCCCGCTATGGAACTAGCTGGTCACTGCTGAAGGGGCCGACGGAGCATCTATCTTTCCGAGCCTTACAAATTGAAAGGACTTCTTTCTTTCGCGGGCTCGATAGATTGATATAAAACATCCCCATCCTCTGTCCCCACCGATATCCTACCTACAATTCCATCCCATACACCAATTCACTCAATCACATTCAGTTAACAGCATCCGAAAACACCTTATTTTACAATATTCACAATGGTCCAAAACAAAGCCATCGTCTTCAAGTCTATCCCCAACGGGTATCCCACCTCTGACAACCTTCACCTCGAGACCCTCAGTGTCGACCTCGATGCCGTCCCTGCCGGCGGTGTGATCCTCAAGAACGGAGTCGTCTCCTTCGACCCGTACATGCGCGGCCGCATGCGTCCCGCCGATATCGAGTCTTACTCCCCGCCATTCACCCTCAACGCCCCGATCGACAGCGCCGGCGTCTCAAAGGTCATAAAGTCAGACTCCCCGGACTTCAAGGAGGGCGACATCGTCGCTGGCTCCGTCGGAGTGGAGGAGTACACCGTTGTGCCGAAGGAGAAGCTCAGTGATTTCAGGGTCATTGACAATAAGGAGGGGCTCCCGCTGACCTACTACCTGGGTGTCTTGGGCATGCCCGGATTGACCGCCTAGTGAGTATTTCCCCGCCTCACCGCATGCTTCCTTTAGGTCCTAGGTTAAGTTTATGGTAAACTAACATCCATCTCCCCCACCAGCTCATCATTCTACGAGATCGGCAAGCCAAAGAAGGGCGAAACCATCTTTGTCTCCGCCGCCTCCGGTGCTGTCGGCGCCATTGTCGGCCAGCTTGCCAAGCGCGAAGGCCTCCGTGTTGTCGGCTCCGCCGGTTCCGACGAGAAGGTCGCCTACCTCAAGTCGGAGCTCGGCTTCGACGCCGCCTTCAACTACAAGAAGGAGTCACCCGCTGCGGCGCTCAAGAAGTACGCCCCTGAGGGTATCGATATCTACTACGACAATGTCGGCGGCGAGACGCTCGACGCGGCGCTGGACGCCGCAAAGAGCTTTGCGCGCTTTGTCGAGTGCGGAATGATCTCGCAGTATAATAAGAAGAGCGGCGACCAGCAGTATGGGCTGAAAAACACCATGAATATTATTGCAAAGAGCTTGACGGTCCGGGGTTTCATTGTGCGGGATCAGGACTTGGCACCAAAGTATGCGAAGGAGCATCAGGAGAATCTTAGGAAGTGGTTGGTGAACAAGGAGTTTGTGTACCGGGAGACAGTGACGCAGGGGTTGGAGAATGGGGTTGATGGCTTTGTGGGTATGCTGAAGGGGGAGAACTTCGGGAAAGCTTCATTGAAGGTATTTTACTTTCTCCTATCCAGGTTAATTGCTGCAGATGAATCGAACAGTATGCTGACTAAGTAATATAGATTGCCGATCTCGAGTAGGTTGCATCATTTCGTTAAATCTAGTCATTATATATTATAAGGAGTTATTATCGCGGGGGGGTCGGGGGGGATCTTGCTTTTTTGGGGCCGTTGTTTCTAACCGTGCATGCTGTTGTCCGCTAGCCACACTAGCGAGAGTAAGCTGTAAGCTTGTGGTTCTGGTTTTGTATGATTATAGTAGCAAAAATGACAGGGGGCCTGGTGGATATAGCAGTGGTGGAGTGGAGGGAGGGGTCGGAGCTGGAGGAGGAGGAGAGTACGATACCTACATATCTGGGAATTGAAATTAAATGACAAACGAATTGAAACTTCTCATGATTGCTATGCGGGGGGCCAATGATCGCTGTGTTGGTAAACTGATATAGCCATACCCCCCGATTAGTAACTCTCCCCGGAGTACAGGCCTTGGCAGTCTCACGTCCGCCCTGCCAACTACCCCGCACACAACCAAAATCAAAGTGCACAAATACACATGGAAAAAGTAGGCGTACTTGGTCTAACGGTTATGATTTTCGCTTCCCAAGCGGGAGAACGGGGTTCGACTCCCCGAGTACGCATCTATCAGTCACTCTCGTGACCAAAGTGGCACCTGGGTGACTGATAGAGCCCCAGTTTTGTGGTTTTTGTTTGGTTGACTGCGAATTTGGTCTGGAGGTGGGCGCGTGGGACTCCGAGCAGGGGGTCGCAGATTAGTATTCACCGATATTGGGATTTATTATCCCTTGGACGGATGAAACTGTCAAACTCGCAGCCTGCGCCTTTTTGAGCTAATACTAGCCCAAGCAAGTATCTAACACTTATTTTTGATTGGCTCTATGTTTATTCTCAACCATTAAGAGCAACGGATATACCCAACTCAGTGCGTGCACGGTCCAGGCTGCGAATTTGACAATTTCATCCGTCCAAGAGATAGAGGGGTGTCAGTCCATCTGGGATAAATGTGCTAGTCTCTACGGTGTATACAGATACAGCACAGCTACATAGCTATGTGCATGTAGCTATGTAGGCTAGGGTCATCCAATAGCAATTCGTCAATTAGCACCACGTACCACCGTTATGGGTTCCTGTACCTATAAGGCCGGTCCTTTTTGTGTTGGGCTTTGGGGGGGGGGGGGGGGGGTAGGTAGAGATGTAATTAAATGTGTTGTTTGAAGGCTATTTAATTATATAGAGCGAGAGCGAGCGGGCCCTGGCCACTGAGTACAAGTATGTAGAGTACCCTAGCTGTCAATGTGTGTTTCGAGCACCACCGCCACTGTATATATCTAATATTCCGATACGCACTGTTCTCGCGGTAAGTGCTGGAATATACATGTACCTACCTACCTACATGTATGTAGGTACATATTCTGGCGCAGATCGTCTATGTAGGGTAGGTTGCACGTGGGTAGGACGCGGGGGAGGGGGGGGGGGGGCAAGAATATAATGTTAATCTAATCATCATAGAGTACATGTATGTATGTCTTAACTTCGTAAATCTATGTATGTAGGTACATGTATCCCATCCATCCATATCACAGAGGCCTAGCTAGCTAGCTACATAGGGCCCGCCCCCCATGTGTAGAGTAGTAGTATGTAGGTACAATACATGTAGATGCTGTTTCCGTTCCGGCGCTCAACGGGTTTGCCTACGCCGTTGGTTGATGTTCCCGTATTGTGTGTGTGTGTGGTGTGTGTGTGTGTGTGGTGTGTTATGATGTGGGTGGACTGGCGTTAAACTCAATTGAACATGTTTTTGATTCGTACATACGTCTTGTTACCTGGGGTCGATTACTTAATTAGTCTTCTAGCACCGTCGGCGCAGTTTGGATGGGATGGCCTTTTTTTGCATGGGCTGGGCTGGGCTGGGCTGGGCTGGGATGAGTTGGAATGGGATGGGATGGGATGGGTTGATCTGAGGCGTGTCTGGTGGTAGGTCTCGGCGTTTTGTGTGCAGGCGGTTTTTATTTATTTAACGGTATTGCAATCATTGATAGCAACCGGCCCGCGTCGAGGCCACCATCGACTGTCAATGATTAAAAGACTCATATATATAACGCTCATGCAAACATGCCCAGTTGATACCAGGCTCTGTGTTGCATTTGCGGAGAGCTGAAAGCATATCTAAAAACCAAACCCGAGTGGCTGCTCCTTCTCCTTCTTTGCTTTTGCAATATCCGAAAAAGGATATCTGGTACAGGCCTATGTAATGATCGAACCGTCACAGCCTTTACAACAGCAGAGGTCCAGGAATTCAAGTCCCCCCTACTTATCAGGCAGGCCGATATAGCCGACTAGACTGTACTCTTGCCCTCACCGCGGCCCAAGCAAGACCCAATTACTTCCGAATCTCTACCTAGTGCTATATGTTTACCATATCTTCCTACATACGCATCAGGATAACGTTATCATCCAACCGAACCCAAACAGCCTGCTACTCCGGTCTATTCGCTACTCTACCTCTACTATCCATTCACATCTTGGCACCTACTATTCCAGTCAACCAGTAGACACGCACAATCCAAAAGGGGCCATCCCTACTAATTCACCAAACCTTACCCCACATAGGGCTGTCTTCCCGACCGATCAGTTCATCCCTGTTCCGCCACGCCCTAACACGGCACATCAGAACCCCTTACCCCGGAGATCAAGTTGTCCCTGCAGCGCATTGCATTGCAGCGACTCAGTAGGTGTGACATAACTACATACATTCCTCAGCTACTTTGCTTCGGAGCCTACCGACCGCGCCCATGGCCCCGTAGGTAGTCTACCAGGAGAGATACAAATACCTCCCTCTCTCCTCTGATTAATGCCCCAATACACCCATCACCTCTCCCATCATTGACCGTGCAGGGTACCTACAATGGCACCACCACGCCCCACCACCGCCCGTCTCCTTACCCTCGCAGCCCTCACCGCCCTCACCGCGGCCACCAGCAGCACCCCCGACTGCCGCTGCTTCCCCACGGAACCCTGCTGGCCCTCCACCGCCGACTGGGCCGCCCTCAATGCCACTGTCTCGGGCCGCCTCGTCGCCACTGCCCCAATAGGGTCCGTCTGCCACGCCCCAAACTACGACGCGGAGAAATGCAAGGTCCTGCAAGACAGCTGGCACGACCCAGCCGCCCATGACGAATCCTCATCGTCCATCATGGCGCCCGTGTGGGCGGCGCAGAGCTGCGACCCCTTCACGGACCCGAGCACGGCGTGCGAGTTGGGCAACTATGTGCGGTATGCCATCAATGTGACGGAGCCCGCAGATATCGCGGCGGGCATTGCGTTCGCAAAGGAGCATAATGTAAGGCTAGTGGTGCGCAACACGGGGCACGACTATTTGGGGAAGTCGACAGGCGCGGGGGCGCTCGCGGTCTGGACCCACCATCTGAAGAACATCACGTACATCCCAGCGTATAGTGGGGCGGCGAACTGGACGGGGGCGGCGATGAAATTGGGCGCGGGTGTGCAGGGGTTTGAGGCCTATCGGGCGGCAGATTCGTATGGTATGAGTGTGGTAGGCGGTGAGTGCGATACGGTGGGGATTGCGGGAGGGTATACGCAGGGAGGCGGACACAGCGCGTTGATGTCGAAGTATGGGCTGGCGGCGGACCAGGTACTCGAGTGGGAGGTTGTGACGGCGGATGGAAAGCACCGCGTTGCAAACCAGAGGAAGAATCGCGATCTCTATTGGGCGCTGAGCGGTGGTGGCGGAGGCACATACGGAGTGGTAACGTCCATGACGGTGAAGGCGCACCCGGATGGAGTGACTTCGGCCGCGAGACTGACTTTCACGCATGATGGGAGTGCGGAGATGGTAGAGAAGTGGTATGAGGCCTTGGATTTCTTCCATCAGATGACGCCGTCGTATACAGACCGCGGGGCTTTCAGTGTCAATGTGTATTTCACGGGGTCGTTCTCGCTGGGCCCGTGGTTTGGGCCCGGCCTCACAAAGGCCGAGAGTGAGACGCTTTTGGCACCGCTGGTCGCGAAGTTGGATGACCTAGAGCTGCCATACACGTACAACATGACCGAGTTCCCGTCATATTTGTCTGCGTTCAACGATATGTTTGACTACATCGCAGTCGGCATTGCGCAGTACGGTGGCCGCCTCATTCCCCGAAAGACTGTGCTGGAGAACCGCGAGGGACTGAACAAGGCGATTCGGGGGATCATTGATACCGGCTCATTGATCTTTGAGGTTACCACCCATCCGACGCTGGAGATTGCTGGGTATCCTGACAACGCGGTGCTCCCGGCGTGGAGAGACAATGAGCTCAACCTTGTTGTAACCATGTAAGCATTGGCCCCCATTTCAAACCCGGAGAGCTAGATATACTGACAGCTGTGATAGTCCCTGGAATGACACGGCACCAATGTCAAAAGCCTATGCCGACCAAAAGACCATCACCAACGTCTGGGATGCCGCTCTCCGAGAGCTTGCCCCGGACTCGGGCGTGTACATGAACGAGGCCGACCCCTACGAGCCAAATTTCCAGAAGGAGTTCTTTGGCGCGAACTATGACCGCCTGCTCAAGATCAAGG
Organism: Morchella snyderi; assembly: GCA_024521645.1. NCBI lineage: Eukaryota > Fungi > Ascomycota > Pezizomycetes > Pezizales > Morchellaceae > Morchella > Morchella snyderi. Next base: position 1,207,156 of record JAJJXB010000012.1, read on the forward strand.
ACAAGTATGACCCGGAGCACATCTTCTATGCGATCACTGCAGTTGGTAGTGACAGGTGGACGGTGGAAGATAGCGGTAGGCTGTGCAGAAGTGGGTGATTCCCCCTTCTTTCTTTCCCTGGGTTCGAACTGATGGATTAGGCGGTGTGGTGGTGCATGATGAGTTGTAGGAGATAGGGGTACCTTTCTTTCTCTATTTGATAATGGATTGATTGTCTTTCAATGTAGAAGATGAAGCCATGGGCGTTTAATATCCGCAATTAGTTGCCGTATAACTAGATATATTATATTTAGACACTCACCCATAATAGAGAAAATATTCACCGAGAAATCTGTTGCCCATGCAGAGCTAGATGCAGCTACATGTAGTTTTGCCCATCACTCAGATCGATAACGCACCTAACCCTCCCCCCACAATGTGGGAGGAGGCTAGAATCTCAATGCCCAAATAAGGTGGGCAACGGACAGCAATATTAAACAGCATGAAACTGACCAATCTGTACATATAAATATCAAGGCGTATATATATCGTGGCCGTGAGTTGAACGTATTTTGCGGAATGTAGTTAACGTTGAGAGGATGTTGTGCTACCTGTGGACATCTCCTAAGTCATTGCTCGCAATGTGGCTCTGGCGCTCTGCCTACAAAAATAAGGTCCTTACCCACCCCCCGTGCTGAGATATACACCCGAGTGACACCCGGTGAAGGTATCACAAAGCATGTCTCACCTCACCCACAAGCAAACATGTGACACAACCACTGGTGGTTGCCTGAACCGAACAACGCCCATTGGCCCCCTGAAGCCATCCTTATATATGGGGGAGTCGTCTTTATCACCACCACCACCACCACCACTCCACTACACGACGTACAATAGTTCAGATCCTAACTAGCTATCCCACGATCACAGCAACAGCTCAATTATTCACAATGGGGTAAGCTATCTCCACCCATACCCGTACAGCACAAGAACATAGCTAACTTACCCCACAGAAACGGCCAGTTCAAGCTCTTCTTCCCCTCCCACGCCATGCCTTTCAGCATCCCCAGGGGCGAGATTCCCGTACCTCCTCTCTCCCCACTCCCCTTTTCCCCTACTCCCCTCACCGCTAACACCCTATAGGCGATCGTCTCAAGGGTAAACCTCATACTGAAAGACATGGAGAAGAAAGGCCTCACTAAAACCGGCGGCTTCTCCATCCCCGCGTCCGACGGCTCTGGAACCACTATCCACATCGACATGCCCATCCCCGGTGACTGGATCCTTGTTGACACCTACTACTTGACTGTTATCTACGAGGCTTTTGCGAAAGATATGGTGATAGGCGGCGGCACGTACATGGTGCTGCCGATGAAGGTCGCGGGGCTCAGTGCCGACGATCTGAAGGCGGCGTGTGCGAGGGCGACGGCTGGGTCAGCGGTGGCTCCGGCGTCGCCGCCCCCGGTGTATCAGGCACGGGGAAGTCGGAGGTGAGGTAATTATGTGTGGCGTAGTGGTGGGATTCTGACCAGCTGGTAGAGTGGTGGGTGGTGATGAGGATGGTGCTTGCTTTTTTTGTTTTGTTTTTTTGGGAATGGAAATAGGGTTTAGGTTTAGTAGTATTTAGTACTTTTGTTTCTTTATTGGTTCTTCATTTTTATTAACAATTATCATGTTAGCCGTGTCCTACTGTACACAACCCACATATTTTCTCCACACTATAACTTCTCATTAATCTACGGGTGGAGTGCACTATTACCCGAAATCGCAATACGAAGTGTTACCGGGTCACTACGTGCTCTATCTGCCCCCAAAGCACCCGACTACTCCGCACCGCCTTGTCAACGTCGTCCACAGCCCCCCCTCCCCCCATGTATGTGGGTGCGGATAAGGCGTCGCTTAACCCCAACCTGACATAGCCCCGGCCCCCGCCACTGCGTAGCACAACGCCGCGGCCAGTAATCATTGGCCTTGCTGGGTATCTGCAGTATGCCTTGCGCGCGTACTGGGATATGAATATATATATATTGCCAAAACTTGATAAATTCATGTCTATCTCCTGCCAGGGGTTATCTCTTTAACAGCTGGTTGGGGGCTCTGGGTCAGCCTTAGAAGTTTAGTGCGGTAGACGACCTCCCGTTCCATTCGGACACCCCCCCCGCACTCAGACAGTCAATCATGATTGGTTGAAAAGAGGGGCTGAGGCCACTTAAAACGTTAATCCTTCCTTTTGTACGTTAACTGTCCGAGTGAGGGAGGTATCTAGATAGCCCGGGAGGTCGTCTATCATGATCAGTTATGAGTGGACCGACGAGCACAAGAGGGGCTATATAAAACCCCCGACCCGCCGCCCACGCTACGAGTCGGGGTCCCCCAAGAACCTAAACCAAGAGCCAACTCTGCGCCAGAAACCTAAAATCACCGTAACATATAAACCATGGGGTATACCCCTCCTCATAACGCCCCTAAACTCCGCAACTAACAACACTCCTAGGAACGCACAAATCAAGCTTATCTTCCCCGGGCACGACATCCCCTTTGCCGTGCCCTACGAACACACCTCCGTACGCACCCCCATCACCCCCCCTCCTCCTCCTCTCTCACCACATCTGTACTGACCTTCCCCAGGAGCTCACCAACAAGATCGACAAGATCCTCGTGGACCTCGGCCCCAGCACCAACTTGAGAAAGGGCGAGTGGCTCCTAGTCGACGTGTCAGGCGCAGAGTTGCTGCATAATTCATGCCTCTCGAGGGTGAGGGCCTTTAGGACGTATACGATAGTGGATGTGAAGGAGGCGGGGAAGGTGAAGGCGGGGGGGAAGGGGGCGGAGAAAGGGGGGAAGGAGATCGGGCCGCCGCCCGTGTATGAAGGATAGAAGGATGCGTGCGGGTGAAGGGAGGGGCGTTATGTGCATCGATTGGTTCTACCCTATTGGAATTAATTATTGCCCACGGCACAACAGTTATATGTAATACAATTTGACCATGGGAGTAGATGGTTGAGCCTGGTCCGTGAGAGGTTAATCTGGTTTTCGGTGCCGTTGGTGAAGTCGGGTTGGCCAGTCAGCAAAGCTCGTATAGAACATAGTTTCCGCCCAGACAAGTACATGCTTACTTATATGTAGAGCTAAGAGTTAGCTAGTAGGTACAGTCGCACCTCGTTATGTCGTTAGCGTATTCTGGGAGCCCAACCCGTACGAGATAGCAAATATACCAAAATATACGAGATAGCAAATAGGTTTATGTGGAGGAAGGCAGTACCTGTCCCGCAAACCCGTACGAGACAGCAAGAGATCCGAGATATCGAATTACGAGATAGCGAGGTGCGACTGTACATGTAGTCTCTTCTCCTAAGCATAATATACATAGCTTTAATTAGAACCGATAGGCCCACTGTGTACATCCCCCCCGATGCCGGATATCGCTAGAAGGCTACATGTATTATAAAGCTGTTCCCAACTACCCCAACACCTTTACCCAAACCTATTCTATAGAAACTCCCTACAGCTAAACAAACAGTAGTCGCTCTTCTTAAATTGACACACATATCTCACGGTAATAAAAACCATGAAGGGACAGTGGGTAGTTTGGTTAGATGGCTTACGGCACGTGATCGAGTGATTGCCAATGATTCAACACACCAATTCTAGTTTCCACCTGCCGCAACTAACGTATTTCACCTGGAAAGCGATCATCACCGGGAAAGCAACCTCACCTCACAAAAAGAGGTTGTGGGCATCAAAACACAATATATGAAGACAGGCACATATAGGAGGGTTCAGTGTATCCTTTCCGAATTCTGGAGTTATATAAGGAGTATTAACCAAGGTTTGGTGAAGTAGATAATGCTTACACTCCCTAACCCAGTCAACGACCTCTCTAAAACCATAATCTCGCTAGATAGAGGTAAATCATGTCAAAATAGTTGGGAGACATCTAAATAACATTTCTGGCTACTTGGTTCTGTGACTGTATATAAGTTCAACTTTCTTCAGCAATTTTGGATGATCCCGTTGTCACCCTTGATTGCTTTCCCGGTGACGACCGCTTTCCCGGTGAAACACGCCACGAGCGAGGAGGAGTAGCGTTTTAATCAACAACATAACCTGTCTTAGATCTTGTTCGGCACAAATTCTTATGGACAACTTGCTAGGCGTGACAGTGACATATCAAACCGAGAATGGTCCCGATCCCGCACGGGTTTCGGTTAGGAAATCTTGACCTTTTTTTCCCCCATGAAGGAAAGAGCGGAAAGCATGATCTTGGCTCTCCGGGGCTGAAGAAAGAATTGGAACAGCCACGGGAAAGTACGAAATGTTGTGGGGCAGATAAACTAAATATGTAGGATACTCTAGATCTGGAGAATGCGAGAACGTATGGTGATTATAATATGACGAAGGACATGTTACAGTGGGCTGGATCGATGTCCTCGCTACCTAAATTTGTCCACGACTATTTTCTTGTGACTCACTCTCTTCCCTTTCGCCCTCCACCATCATTTGAACTCTGTTTTAATTTAATGGACTGACCATAAGCCCCCCCCCCCCCCCCCCCCCCCCTTTGATTCACGTAGGACTAGGATCTCTATTATAAGCTCCTAGTTCGCTACAAAACATTGACGACAAATAACATAAACCCCATATTCAGCAAAAAAAAAAAAGGTTGCACAGCGACAGATGCCCAAAACCCGCTTCTGACAGTACATGATCGATCAGCGCTTATCTCAACACTCATTGGAAACGGAAAATACTTGGTCGGGTTTATGGGGTTTGGGGAGTGAGACAAGATACAAATTGTGGTTATGAACGGGTGACGGGACAGAGTGTTTTGTTTTTATTTTTATTTTACTTTAGTTAGGCAGTACGGCGGATGAGTGCGAGCTTGCTGAATGCCCTTCACTGGGTGTGGCCAGAAGTTAGTAGGGTAGTTCTGGGGTTGTGGTATTGCCATAGACTACGGTCTGCATGCAATTAATGGGTTAGGCAACAACAACGAGGAGACACTCATTGAAAGCTGCGAATCTGAGTGGAGTTCCAATGAAATATTATAACTACACGTATTCACTCCCCAAATTTTCAAAAGGTAAACCAGGTATTTAGCTCTAGTGCTCTTCTGTTAGCCTTCACAATGTTACGTGTATTCGAATTTAAGAACGGAAATAGACCTCGGGCCGGCCTTGTTTGCATCACCTAAGGTACTACATTACTCTACGAGAAAAAACCCGAACTAAGTTCCCCTCTTTGAAATCTAGACTCAATAACTCATGCTCAATTGTTGGTTCTACTGCTTTATTTACCCTCTTGCCGTGTAAACCACCCACCCGGCTGCCGATCGATCGTCACAACTAGTCACTCGTTCAACAGACCACGTGCTCGCCGAGCTGACTACATACGCAAGGATGCGGCACAACACGCGCCACCATACCGTTTTATCAACACTTGCACTCGTATGGCAGGTAGGGCTGCATGTTCTCCATCCGGCCCCTTGGCCCATGGCCATGACATCGGAATCTCCGGTAAGCATTCCAGTCCACATTTCCTAAATGTGGACAAATGGGAAGTGGGCCGGCTTGGTATGATCAAGAGCGACAACTCATCTAGCTTATTACCATCGGCGGGGTTGCAACAGAGCTTGGCCTTCGCCGGATGAAATGATGTGTTGTCAACTTCAATTGTCATGATGATAGTGTCCCTTGGGTTATATTTGCAGGGGATTAGCCCAATTTTAGCAAACCAGGTAAAATCCTGGGCCCGTGGTTTGAAGCTTTTCATGAAAGAACTCTAAACCGTTGATTCTCGAGGCGAGTATCTGGAAGGTTCAATGTCAATGTGTTTGGTAGGCGTTAAGAATTTATCATAATTGCAACTCGATTACTACTTTTGGCTAAGCATAGTCACAGCCCACTCCCAATACCTCCTTCTGGGGCCTGTTAGATATGCATGTTTTATAGCTCGTATCAAACTATGCAAGTTAGCTCTCGGTGATGATCAACATCACGTACAATCTTTAAAAGGGGCCTACCACCACCCAATTTCCGATACTAGCACCTTGATCAATAAGTTAATTCAATATGGCACAAAATACGCACACAGACCACTACACAGTCCTCACGAATAATACCCTTACGAAGGATATTACTCTCTTCATAGGCCTCGTTATCCCAAGCGTCCTCGACATCTCAAAACTCAAGAATGCACACGAGGAGCTAGTCAAACACTGGCCCATTCTTGGAGGCACGTTGATCACATCGGTATATATATGTTTTTCCCCTCCTTGCTCTCCATCCCCGCAGCCAATTGATTCGGACTCACAAACAAAAACCTAGACCAAACCCTACTCCTTCACCACCGGCACCACTATTGACTTCCAGTCTCGTATACTCCCTACTACCCTCGCCGCCACCCTACCATTCGACTTCCACACCCCGCTGACCGCCTCCGCCCCATCACCCACCCTCCATGCCCACGCCGGCGGCGACCCCAAAGACGCCGTCTTCCACTTCGACAGCATGCGACCCATGAACAAGCTCCCGGCCACACTATTCGCCCTACGCGTAACACTCCTCCAAGATGCAACCCTCCTCGGCTTCCGTGTGCCACACCACCTCGTCGACGGGAAAGGCATGTTTGAAATCGTGAGTGCATACGCCACCACCCTTTCCCGCGGTACCGAAAGCCTCCCACAACTCGTCCTGCCGCTAGACGTGCATGTGCTCCGCGGAAACGGTAGCGAAGGGGTGAAGCTGAGCGAGTTAGTAGAAGGAAAGGACGATCTACCGGAGACAGTGAAAGAGGGCGCGCGATTTGTGGATCCGCGTGAGAACTTCACAACGGGTCTATGGTCGTTGGTGAAGTTTATTGTACGCTTGCTAGTGAATCAGGTACTGCGGCCCATGGTGGGGCTAGGGGAGAAGGGAGAGGATAGGTATGTGCATGTGTCGGGGGCGTGTATTGAGGACTGGGTGAAGAGGTGTCAGGTGGAACTTGATAAGGCTGCGGAGAGGGGTGAGCTGGAGGAGGGAGCGGGGCTCCGGCTGACGAGGAATGATGTGCTATCGGCGTATTGGTTGAAGGTAACATTATTTTCCTTCTATATCATTTTCAGTGCTTTAGCCTAGTGTGATATAAGTATGTAACCGTGACTTACTCGATATCGATATACCATAACAGGCAGGCCACGCCGCCCTCAAGCCCGACAACGGCCCGATAGACCTCATGTACAACCTCAACTACCGCCCGCACCTTCGCTCCGCTTCTCCAGGAACCACCTACCTACATAACAGCTACTACAATATCCGCGCAAACTTTCCCTCTTTCTCCGCATTCCAAAAGCTGCCACTCTCCCGCCTCGCCCTCGAGATCCGTCTCTGCGTACTGCGCAACAAGCAGCCCTCCGCCGTGCGTAAGACACTGCAGTTCATGGAGGACACTGTCGATAAAGTGCTTTCGCCGGGGGTGCCCGGCGGCAGGCCAGACTTTCTACCGTTTTTGAGTAGTTGGACTACGTTTGAGTATAATAGGTTAGACTTTTCAGGGGCGTGCGAGAAGGGACAGGAGGGGAGGGTCGAGTTTACGCATGCATATTGTGCTTTTCCGGGTGGGATTGATATTAGGCCGTTTGGGGTTACGTTGAAGGATGGGAAGGGGGGCTATTGGATCAGGACTTGGTTGGAGAAGAGGGCATGGGAAGGGCATGAGAAGGCGTGGGAGTTTTAATATCTTTTGTGCTGGGTTATCGAATACATAAACACATTATCACATAGCTGTGAAACACAGCACATACATTATAGTCGATAAGTCATAGAGTATGTACTCTTAACAAGTAAGCGTAAATCCAATTCATCCCCGTCCCTAGACATGTCCTCAACACTCCACATGAAACTCCCTAAAACAAAACTCCTTACACAAGCTCTCGCCACAAAACTTACACTCAAACGACGTCCTCTGCACCCTCCCCCTCGGGTGCGAGGTTTTCCACCTCTCAAATAGCTCCGCATACCGCTCCTTGTGCAGCCGTATGTACCGGCAGAACACACACAGCTGAGAGCGCTGGTGCTTTGTCGAGTGCACGAGGACGTGGTTGCCCGGTGTTAAACGCCGCATGGGGAGGGTGTAGTGTTTCGAGATGTAGCCTTGGCCACGGCTGGCATGGGTGTTGCCTTTCGGGCACGGGCGGTGGGCAGGGTGGGGTTCAGTGCTAGCGGGAGCCAGGGGAGGAGAGGGCTCGGCCGTGGTGGAAGCTGAGGCGGTGTAGTGAGATTGGGACATTGTGCTGGGGTTAATTGGTTATGCGGCCCTGATGTATACGTATACGTAGAGAGTTGTGTAGTTTCATAAAATAGGACTTTAATCAAAGCCCAAACTCATATATGCTTGCTATTCAATTGAGTGTTCGCTCTCGAGCCGTTTAGATATCAGGGATAGCCTCAAGCTACAACCTGTGGGTTAGCTACCAGTTATCTATAGACACAGCCATGCTTAATCATTATGGGGTCGATGGGGATCATGCTTACCTTCGAAATCAAGCACGATAACTGCCGTGAGATTGAGGAAAGATGTCGTCGCTTGCAAGATGTGCCGAAAGATAAGATACACCATGATGTCATCCGCCACATGCCTAGCCACAGTGGAGGGACTTGCGCTTCGAGTGATATTTCATGATTAATCAAACCTACATGTATTGCACGTTGCCACAAGTAGATGAACACTCACGTTGCAACTAAAATTTGTATGGGAATTCAACTTCAAGAACCTACATGTATTTCTCTATAACCACAAGGAGATGGAGCAAAAGAATCTTAGTTATGGATTTTCCGGTAGTGATAGTACCTAGGGTCAACATATCAGTTCGAGAGTGTGACTTTGAAATTTTGATTTTGCTAGGCGGTTTGTATGGTTACTACCCCCGAGCTCATGTTCAACTACTTGTGGTAACGTGCCGATTTTTCACTTTGTCCAACCCGTTTACCCCAAGCCTGGCGACCAAGTGAGGTGTAGCTAGATTATGGAGCACCGGCTTCACTGTGAAGCGATTTGGAGTAAACGATATATACACGAACGAATAACGATTTTAGTAGGTACAAACAGGTGCCCATATTTTCACTACCTGGCCGTAGGGCCGCGGATCACTGGTTTTGAATGTACGCGTAGTATAAGAGGCTCTTCTGCAGCTGCTTCTCATCACCCTCTCTTATCCCAGGACCGGGGACGCGAACTCGTAGTAGGGTATATCCCAACCAGTATGTCCGCCCCCACCTAAGCAGACATCTAAATTCTTTCATAATTCTAATCTTCTGCCGGCCCGGGCTTCAGAAATCTGGATAAGAAATACAAACGGTCACTTCAAGCTTAAGTTGGATAATAGCGCTATAGCACCGAATAAGGACAGCTGGCACAACTCAGTAGATTCCGATTCCGAGCTAAGAAGCCAAGCTGACCATCATATTTTGGTGGTTCCTTTCTTCCATATTCCCATAAGCCCTTTCCAAGTATCCTGGTCCTCTTTATCATACCATAGTCTTCTATCGGCTGATTTCTTATATAGTCAAACTACCTCGGGGATTTCACCATAGAAGAGCTCCTAGCCTTCGACAATAAGAAGACTGATCGAAGTTAACGGAAATACTAAGGCGGCTATCGTATTTTACTCAAAACGTAACCTCCTACGCAACATTTCTACTGGCTATATGTACCCTCAGTCTCCGTTCACAGGCGATTTCATTGTATAGTCCTGGCGCTTAGTTATCCTACGGTGCCTAGCTATCAGCCGCTTACGTGCCCAGGCCTGTCAAAACTACCGCTCTCTAAGATGACGCAGTCCTTGCGCACAGCAGAGATCTATGGGCTGATGAGCTGAAAAGACAAAGGAAAATATAGATGACAGTCCTGGTTAATTTGCAGGACGATAGCAGATAACGGCATCATATCAGGTGCGTACGATCTTCCACGATATGCCCCTGTCTATAAGCCCCAGCCTTGCCTTACTAATATCAGCACCTTGTTTATGAGGACCCGAAAACACGGTCTCAATGAACCACACCCGGACCTTATTTTGTCTTATACCATCGACTTCAATATGTCTCCCAGCGTCCGGACCTTGACCAATGTATCTCACAGAACGGTAGAATCGAAATAGTCTCCTATCTACTGAGGTCTTCCCTGAAACCCTTGAAACCCTGCACGCACCTGACGAGGGTACCGAGTGACGCCCTATGACCCGTTTGATCAACGTCATATCGTCCCATATGGCTCTAGGAGTGATGGTCGGGAAGGACCCTGAATATCTAATGCGGAAAGACCCTGCAGTGCCCTCTCACTAACGAAGAAAGAACGCCTTCCAGAAAAAAATCTTAAAGATAGAAAAACTCAGCCACCACCACGCCGTCGCCTACGCAATTAACGTCACGTGATAGGCAGATTGCAACCCTTTGCTCTACAGATAATGCGATGCAGCCTTGAGAGGCGAGACAGGATGATGATGTGCAGCTCCAGGCGTTGAGCCTCCATACCTGCACAACCAAGCCACACGAGCTGAGAATGAAGAATAAAATAATCATGCCCAGTAAGGCAGCAACAGTTGCGAATGACGAATCGCGAGCTGCGAAAACCGGCTTTTTGTCTTCAAGACAGACGAAGGTTTAGAAAAACCCTCACCACATGAGCAAGAGAACGTTGCACAATGCCCCCATCGCAGATCCTCCCATGCGTGGGGGGGTTGCGGTAACCGGTGTGGCATGTTGAACCCCAGATGCTCCATGCCACCAAAACCCTAAGCGGAAAGGGTTGATGAACCAAGCCGTCTCTAAAAAAAATCTTGGTTTTCTGATGTTTGATAGACGCTGCAAGTTCTCTTCTCTATTTTTTTTCCGGAACTGTGACCCCCCGTGTCACACATCTAACTGGTTGCTGTTGCATACGCGAGGAAACACAATTTACGGCCTAAAGTACCGTAGAGTGCCTAGCCTTGCTAAAGTGCCCATGTCCCAGTGTGCTGGATGAGCTACCAGGTGTCTCTTTTCCACCCTAGACCGAACTTGAAGGCTTCCCCGGGAACTCACATTCAACTTCTAGCAAGGTCTATCTAATACTACTATAGAAATACCCATGCCTCCTGGTACCCTACTTTACTTAAACCCCCCCGCAGATGATGCAAATTCCCATGCATAATATGTAATATCCAGGAACATTTTTACCGTTCATGACGATTTCATCTCGGGTATGAAGGGCGTGCATAACTACCGGTAGGTACTACATTCACCCTGACTCCTGCTTCTCTTGAAAACACACCCTCAGGGTGTATGTAGGTGTTTACCGTCGTAAATAAGCAATCAAACTCGCAGAAATAAATGGTAGAATACTTACCTACTCTACACTGGCTCGGAAGCGGGACGGGTCTCACCGTTATCTTGGTCGACGGCCGTTAACTATCATCATCACGGAGCCCAGTACGGTTCAAGCGTGGAGAATACCGGCATCTAGCTAGCTTCTTGAAGTATTCTACGGCCCGAGTACCTGATGTTGAGGGGAAGGTATGGGATGGATCACAATTTCGTTAGTTCGGAAACGTCAAAAAAGAAAATCATGACTCCCCAAGAAAATTTAAAGGGGAGGTAGGGGGCAGGGCGACAAAAGGCCCGTGAACGAACAAAAAGAACGCCCCCCTTCTTGTTCTAGAAATACCATCTGCCCACCCCGGACTTAGTTTTCTTCTTGTCGGGTCCTATGATAAGATAGGTAGAGTGTATGCTCTAGGTTTTGTTTTTAATTTCCGGGAGGAATACCGGGGGTTGGGAGCTTTCAACGGTTCTTGAAACGATACCAGGTGCGCTTTTGGGGACTGTAATTTGCTAGCCAGGGAAATGCCGTCATTGGGTATTGAAATCCATGGTAGAGTGCCTCTGTCGGGAGTCACTCAGGAACAGAGGCAACACATTCCAATAAAGCGATTTGAATATACAGGTTGAGATGAAATGCCACCGGGAACTTATCGTCATCAGCGTCATCATCATCACAGCAAAAGGAGGTGAATTTATGTTTTCTGTTGGCTGGCGCGACACCGACTGCACGGTTCTATTCTGCTCGAAACACAGTTTAACCCAGAAAGGCAGGCTTCGAGAAAAGCTGACACGTTCGCTCGCTGGCTTGGGGTGGGTGGAAAATAGGAAAATAGGGGAAGAAGAGAGTGGGGGCACGAACTAACCCATATTTGGTCCGACAGGCGATAAGGATAAGATGAGGGAGGGGAGAGGTGCCAACGAACTGGAAACCTGAATCGATTTCGATTCGAGGCGTGTTCATCTCAGAATGTTTTACCGACGGGGGTTGGGTTTGTTCGCCTTACGTTACGTTGGCTGAGGGAAGCTGCATTAGAGGGGGGTGGAATTCGGCAAATCAAGCCCAGTACTGAATGACTGACTGACTGACTGACTGACTGACCCTAGCCTGCGCAGTACCTATCTTATCTCACTCACCATCCACTTCAGTTCAGTTCATGTAAGGTGAGGTGAGGTGAGTTTGAGTGGTAGAAACCCGTTCGAGCACAATGCTCAGTCCGTGCTAGCGCCAGTGCTGCTGCCTGAGAGAAACTATGGGAAGTGCTTTACAGAAAGATTCTGTGCTTTGCAGAGGAGAGAACCCAGAATTCCTTTTTCTTCCCCCCCCTTCTGCAACCGCGTTGGGAACAGGCTTGGTAGTCCGTGCAGGGTGAATGGGCCATTTCCCCCATCGGGAGCGTAACACCGGCCTGCGCCACGACGGTGGGGGGGGAGTGGTGGCAATTACTCACTCACCCCAGGGCTGCTAAAAGTGCGTTGTTAGGCTTCCATTGGAGGTGTGGTGTGTGTGGTTGTGAGTGAGTGTGTGTGTGGCAGCCCTGCAAGGGTCCATCTGGCATACGGCTGCAGACATGTCAGCATGTGGACACGACGGTGATAACCAGCGGGAGAGGCACAGGGTTGGAAGGGGGTTGAGTGGGTAGGTACGGCAGGGTTGGGGGGAGTAGCTAGGAACCTTGGATGAGTGGAGTGGAGTGGTGGTAAGTGGAGAGTGGACTCAGTAGCACTTGCAGGTGTGTGTTCGGGGAGAAGAATTGAAGAAGAAGAGAATTTCGAGGTGTGGGTGGTAGGGAAGGTTGTGGTGTGTGGGTGTGTGAGAAAAAACTGGGAAGGCTTAACGGGGTCGGAGCGCAGCATCTTCTCAGGTACTTAAGGTTACGCATCCCCCGCCCTGCTGCCGCCGCCTCGCGAATCTACAAAAAGCTCAACTGCCCTTCGGACTTATTTTTGGGTACAATATCAACAAGGTTATACATAACACACATAACACACAAGAGACACACATATCACCGAACGATTCGGACATATAACAATCTCGTCAGCCTCGTCAGACTCGTTTTCGGCTTCTACCAAAAGCATATATCAAAACAAACAAACGGACTATAACAGACGATAAGAGATAGAGAGATAAAAGTTTAAGAACATACCTAGATAACAGTCCTATCTCTACATCCAACCACAGCCATGTTCGAGAACTTCTCCTTCGACGCCCCCAGCGTCTCATCCATGCGAAGACCGGCCCTCATGTCGCCCCCGATCGCACCAGACTCCTCAGACCTTGAACAACCCCCCACCTTCTTCTTCTTCAACCCCTCCTACTCCCTCTGCACACCTCCTCTCTCTCCCCTCGACCCTGAAGAGGACCCTTTCAAACGTACACTATCAACCTCTCTCTCCACCCTCTCCCTCGCCGACCCCACAACCGCACCCGTAACAATACCTACGCTCCCGCCATCACCCCCGCAACAGCCACAACACCAGCCCGCCTACCTCGCCCCCCGCACCTGCGTCCGGTTCCAACGCCAGATCCTCGCCCGCCTACAAACCACCGACTCACAGCTGCGTTGTCTGTCGTCGCTTGTCGAGGAAATGATCTCGTCACGTGACAACTGCAGTGTATCTGCGGCGCCACCACTACATCACGGTGCGTGCAGCTCGCCGACAGCCTCGCGGAGGAGACGTAACTCGCTGCCTTCGGTCGTGTCAAGAGGCAGTGGCATCAAGAAACCTGTTGCGGTCAAGAGGGGGTCCGCGACGAAGGCGAAAGGGCTGAAGGGGCTGGGAATTGGGGCTGCAGCAGCGGGGAAGAAGAGAGCGAGGAGGGGCGCCGTCGTGAACGTCAATTGGAGACGGTGTAGTGGGAGTAGCAGCAGCAGCGGGCATGTGTCCGATTAGATCCGATGCCTGGCCTCTCCTACTTTTTTCTTTTTGTCTTTTCTTCTTTCTTGGGGAGATATAGAAGGAGCTGGGCTTCTTTTTCTTTTCTGTTTTTCTTCTCCTTTTATTTTAAAACTTCTTTTTACCTGGGATGCCATAGATCTTTTTTATTCATATTATCTTGATATTGATTGTATTCCTGTCGCTCCTTTAAACCACACATTCTTTTTGTTCAACATTTTGCCTGTTTTTGTAATGGTTGGGCTGGTTGGCTTTTGGGTTTGGGTTTGGGTTTTTCATATGTCCATTTTTATTTTCATGTCCCCTCCCTCCCCCCCTTCGACCTTCACTCTACATTTTCCAAACATCATATGGGAGTTTTTTTCTTTCTTGCTTTTCTTTCTATTTTTTTCGGGTTACTCGGTTCGGGGTTTTTTTATTTGTATTTTTCATTTACTTTTCCAAATCTATCTGGCGGGGCGTTGGCTTTTCCTTGTTTTTTCTTCTTTTTCTTCTTTTTTCTCTTTCTTCTTTCTTTTTTTCTCATCATCATTTTTACCGAGAGCTTTTTATCTCGGGTGAGACCGGGTGTTTGTGGGTTGCAGCATGTATGTGTGTGGGGGGGGGGGTGAATTTACCCACCACTACTACTGCTACCACCACAGGTAGCATGCCATAGCACACATACATAGGCGGAGGGGGAGTTGGGATATAGGGATATCTCGGGGTGGACCTTTTTACGTTCTCCCACCCCCCCCTTACCTAGCCTAAGAAAATACAAAAGAAATCAAAAAATCAAAAAATCAAGTATTCTTGCTAGCTCCAAGTGACATGACGTTGAGAAAGGAGGTATTTAATTTTAATAGCTCGCCTGCAACAGCGTGAAAAAAAACAAAAAAACAAGGTCGGTGGAATTATGGGTTGGTCACGATACGCGAATTTGCAGAGACAGACAGCTTGTGGTTTGTGCAAAAAGCTGTACCTGCGCAAACAAGTACCGGCCCCAACAAGCCAGCTAGTTAAGCTCACGATGGAACATTCGAGGCTGGTCGGGATTTGAATCGTGGTGTGGGGTAGATACAGTAGGAAGCCTGTGACGTCAGCGGATAGACAGGGAGGTAAGAAGGAAGGGGAAAGATCAAAGGAGAGAAGAAGTATCACTCTATCTATCCACCTCCTCTCTCCTCAACTCCTCTCGGTGTAATCACCTCTACCTGTCTACCTACCTGTTACCTGTCACTCTCCGACCGGTAACGCAGGACAAAAAGCCTCCCTGCCGGTAAGTGACTATGCTCTCTCCTCTTGTGCACCTTCACGCACAGCACGGTGTCGCCATTCCAAACCGGCCTGGAACCTGCAAATAAGCTTCATCGGATCGCCCACGCACCACCACCACAACCACAACCACCACCACCACCGATTTACCCCTCCTCCTGCTTCTGCCTCTGCCTCTGCCCTTCTGCCCTTCCCACCTACCAGAGCCACACACACTCAGAGACACTCAGAGACACACCCACGCGCGATGGAGGAGCTCCGTCCCTGTCACGAGTGAGTGAGTCGTGGTGTGTGTTAACTAACCCCGTCAAGCGATCCATTCACTACCGCACAACAACAACTACTCCCCAGACCCAACACAACCCAGCCAGCCCAACCGAGTCCAGCCCGCCATCCCGATGTCCGCGATCGCACCATCGCAAAAGAAACGTCTCGGACGGATTCAACATCCGAACCCACCAACCCAAACCGCCGAACCTCCTACCCCGCGATCGGTCGGTCGGTCGGTCGAGCCGGTTTCAAAACAGACAGAGAATTACCCCGGGTTCATCCTGTCGGCCGGAGGGTTATTTTTGGAAATAGGGGGGGTTTTGTAATCCGGGGGAAACGTGGCAGACGTCTAGGGAAGGGGGAAACGTGGGTGTGACAGATGACAGGCAATGTAGATAGATAGGTTGATTACATGTAGGTTAGGCTCTGAGGCATGTGTGAATCTGGGGTTAAGAGATAGGTAAGTCAAAGGCTAGTAGGGTTTCATGGAGAAGAGGAAATGAATACGACGGTCGGGCCACCCCATGATATGGTACAAGGTTTGGCCCGGGACCGGGAGCAGCGGTATCCCGGATACATAGAAATTATCTTCGGGGACTAGTTCACGAGGAAAGCCTACCATCCCAGGGCCCACTACGGAGAGACCGATGCTTTCCGGCGTTTTCCGATGTCAAGTCCACCCAGACAAACAGGAGTGGATATGGTAGGGCCTGATGGGCCTCATGGGCCTCATGGGCCATCACTCGTGGCTGCCAGTAATCAGACGCCTTGGCTACATCGAACCGAGCTCTGAAGTTAGAGATGTTGAGGCCTGTATCGGAGGCATTTTGTAATCTCCTGCAGTGTTGTAAGGCAAACTTCCGGTTGATTTTGCAATCCGGTACCGGAATTCCCCAGATAGTGGTAGACTCGATAACGCGCTTCCATCGATATCTACCCACTTCATATCTATCAAGACGTGTATGATGGACTGTGACTGGTAGATCACAAGTACCGGATATTCACATCGATTCTCTGTAGATAGATACCCAATCCCGCCAATCACAAGTGACACCTCGACCACCACATGCCTTTGATTCCCGGTCGCACGCTCTTGGCTATTCTTCCACGCCCTGCAGGTACAAAAATATCAAAATCATCACATCCGTACCATCCGCCGTCAGTCTTCAACAGCTAGTCTACGAATGGCCTCATAGTGACGGCTGGCCCGTTTTTGCCAACAGACCACAACATGAAACACCCGCGCCATGTTCCCACCCAGGTTGGAGAAAGGCGTTCTATGGAGTCCGCGAGGAGGGTTAGGGAGGTGGGTTTGCTGTATGTATTACTTACAGCCACTCATCAAAAGTGTTCGTGATTCACATCAAAGTTGGTCGGTGCGTGATGTGGCTTACCGGATTTTTATTTACGGTCAAATCAAGGAACTAAAATATATCTATATAATTGTATCCAGTGGGTGATAGAGAATAAAAATACTATGAATCAATATTAGACCACCATTGACTGTTGCTGTGTTGAGATTTTGAACATTTCAATGGGCACTTTGATTCCTGACCTGAGCCGGACATGTCACAATAAATCCGAATCACGAACACTTTTGATGAGTGACTGAACAATGTAATTAATGAGTTAAACAAAAAAAAAAAATGAGTGACTGTTCATATAGGTATGGATGTTGATGACTGGATCATGATCTATCACTCGGGAATGCTTCGGGACTTCCTTTCTTTCTTTCTTTCTTTCTTTCTTTTTAACTCATTAATTGCATATCATTTCAGGGCTGTAGGTGATATCCAGAGAATTAGTAGCACAGTCACATCATATTTCCTTTTATGTGATATATAGTTATGGGGAAGATACTCGCAGTTATTAGGGTCGACTAGCAATAGGGTTGGTAAGTGTGTTGCGATATACAGAGATACCTGATCGACCATACCACTTCCTTATCACATCCAGGTTGGCGACAACTTAAAACTGGAAAAATTCTGTTGACGACAGAAAGGGAGCTTGAGTAAGTTGAGTGAACAAAAACTGGATAATGAGGTTTGCTCGATCTACCTGCGTTCTGGTATCCGGGTGGGGGATGGCATATATGGTGATTAACGTATATATATAGAATTGCGAATTAGCACCCGGTGTAGAAATGTGCATGAGTCCGTGGCCGTTCGCCGTTGAAAGCTTACCTTGCTAGCTGTGTATGAAGACTCAATAACTGGGAATAGAATAAACGAAGAAGGATAAGAGCCTGCTTATACTTGTACATCTCATAACTGACATGTTGAGTTAGGCCGAACTATCTATTACGTAACTACATGTATGGAAACGGGTACTAAGACCACTTATATGCTGCCGTAATTCTACACATGGCTCGTATGTGAAACGCAAATTACAACTACGCCAGCACACAGCATGATTAGCGCCACCAATACCAGCCCATGCTACACAGTGAACGGCACAGACTGTACTTCTACCTTAGTGAGCATCCAGTCGTCCACAAAGCCAAAGAGTTCACTAACAGGCTAGCACACATACCCAATCAACATCCGTAACACTACATGTACCCACTGTCCCCTTGGTGTAACACCCCCACTATTCCTCTAACTCTCACAGGTCCGAGCTCCTATATATCCACTACATTCCAATACACGGTATATATGGCCTCCGCTGTCCGTTGATATTTAGAGATTAACTCGGATGTGCTGGTTGCAGGAGGGGAAGGTCAGTGGTTAGATAGAATGGTGTTACGCTATTAGTATTTGGCTCTCTTCTTTCCGCCGAGTACAAAGCTTCTATATGGATACGACGAAATGTAGACCCCCGGGTGTCTGCACGGTATATGTACAGCGGTGGGTAATACGTGCATCTCCGGGCGTAGGGGGTGTGGAGCTACAACGAGGAGGGTATCTGGGCGTAGGGTGTGGAGCCACAATGAAGGGGGTATCCAGTGGACTAGTGAGCGCGAATATCTAATTCCTCATCTGTAGAGCTGTCCGACGAAGCGATCTGTAATCCAACACCCCCCACTCCCGGGGCAGGCCAGGAGGGTTGCGGCGGTTCTATCCGTGGGTCATAACTCATCACTCGATGCTCTTTCGACTGAGGAATGGATGCGGCGGGGAGTAAGCTCTCAGCGGTTGGTCCACTTGATATTTTTGGACCTGTGCTGGCGTGGTTCACTCAGGCTGCGAGGCGAAGGGGCTGCTTCCTAGTAGGGATTAATATGAGGGTGTTTTGATTTATTCACTGTGGGGTAAGGGTTGATCATGAGCGGGGTTGGACTACACACTATGTATGTAACGTGCTTTATGGTTCCGGTATATCATAAAAGTTTGAAACGACTTCGGCCAAGACCTTAATCTAATGTAATTAATGAGTTAAACAAAAAAAAAGACCTTAATCTAGGTCATAATCTATCACTCGGTGCTTCTTCTCGTAACCGCACTGGATTCAAGCAACGAGCTGGGTCTAGAGAACGCCGCCTCCGTCCCACTAAAAGGTGCAGCATGTGGTAAAATTATGGTAGAAGTATGGGAAGGGTCACATTGGTCGAGTCAGCCACTTAAATCATGTTTTTAGACCTTACTTCTACAATAATTTTACCTCTCGCGGTAGAGCCCACACGTGCCCGCCGTGTTATCCAACATCGTTCCTCATACGCCAAATCCCCCTTTATCCGCTCACAAACAAAACCACCCCCCACACCAATATCAATATCAACCCCACACATATCCCCACTACTAAGACACCCCCGTCCCGCCCATCTCGCCACCCAGCTTTAGTGAGCCTTAGGTTGGCTAGTAGCCCACCGCCAAGCCACTATCAAAAATTTGGACCGCCTCTCGCCTCATGTCCATGTGTTCGGTCATAGAACGACGTATATAGGGCATCCCGTCCGCTCTGCCATACTCAACCGTCGTATCGCTCAATTAGTACTGCAGTGGGTGACCATGCGGGAATCCTGAGTACCGAACTCTCTACATCTCATTTTTGCTATTTTGGGTTGGGTTGGGGTGTGTAGTCAATAAAGAAGGTAGAAGCTGGTCCCAATCCTGGTCCTGGTCCATAGTGTTCGCTTCCGGGGACCAGGCCGCCGCCATATTGTCCGTCAGATTGGTTCTCTTTCTGTCGATATGTTTTGTGCAGATGGAGTTTTGCCGTCTGGGGTGGTTATCCTCACAACCGCTCACTCGTCTACCTACCTACACCATCACTAACTCTCACGACCACACCACCGTCGCCACCATCAACCACACCACCAAAACACACGCCCTCATCAATCCCCACCTTGTCCCCACCATTCGGCACTACCCAAAATCTAGTAAAAAGAACATGAAACCGACCGCGAGAGGACTCGAACCCCCAATCTTTGGTGCCGAAAACCAACGCCTTAACCATTAGGCCACGCGGCCGCCTATTCTCTGCAGCTCATCCTCGCAACTTGTGCTAGTTATGGGCTGGTACTCTCGCGATTGGTACTCTCGCAGTGAAATATATTTCTAAACGTACTCTCATAAGTCTACAGTTTTTCCTCACTCTCTCGCTCAAAGTAAAATGGAAAGCTCTCATATCCTGCCTGTCCTGTCCTGCTCTGTCCTACTATGGCTCAAAGAGATCCGAAATCCGAAACTTACATATAGCTACTACATAAGCATCGTAAATAAAAAAAAAGTGGGTGGTTTTGCAAGAAGACTAGTCAATAGCTTCTGCGGGGAAGCAGAAAGGACCTCCGCAAAGAAAAGAAAAACAAAGCTAAAACAAAACGAAAAGAAGCTGCGATAAAGACAACAAAACCAACTTTCGACCAAAAAGGAAATGGAAAAAGAAAGGGAAGAACAGTAGGGGGTACCAGTTCGATATTCCCAACCGCCGTCCATCCAAAAGACTAAAACGCTCCCAAACCAGCCATAATCCTCACCTCTTCAGCCTGCCTCTCCAACACCTCTCTCATCTTCCTCAAATACACCTTTTCTACATTCCCCTCCTCCGACTCCTCTTCCGGCTCTTCTGTGTCCTCGGCTCCAAATGTGCCCAGGACACCTATCCTGTCCCCGGCCCAGACGATTAGTTCTTCGCCGCCCTGCTTGGCAACAATAATCTTTCGTACGACCTCACCCCCGGCCCCGCCTCTCACACCGAGGGTTCCATCGGTGGTAGCCACCGCCGCATCTCCGCCATCCCCCCATAGGCCTTCGCTTTTCTTTCGTCTGCCAGGTGGCTTGACGACGTATGCGCGGGCCAGCTTCCTGCCATCGCGCTCAACCCACTTGATGATACCGTCTGCATCCCCGGTTACGATGCGCGCGCCGTGCGAGGCTACTGTCATTACTTTAGACCGTGATGCGGTCTGGCGGTTCTTTATCGCGTCCGTGGCGGCCGGAACCAGCGGGCTTGGGAATGAACTTGGTACCGAGGTGAGGGGGTAGACCTCGAGTGTTCCGCGGCCATTGTATTCTCCGGCCGCTAGGAGGGTTGTCTGACCGGGGCCATCCTCGGCTTCGGCTCCTAGGTCCGATGAGGGCCCAGGAGGGAATATAGGGGAATGGAAGTACGGTATGCTGGCGAGGGCGCAGAGCCGGCCGCCAGAGTGGATGGTTCCGCGGAGCTTGGGCCACATTCTGCGGGAGTAGCAGAGGATGCTGGAGAACCTACCTGCGACATAGATTTCGCCGTCGCCACTATTTGCGCCGGTCAAAGGGTCGCTGTGGATGATACCTAATGGCCCTGGCTGGAAAAGGGTGGCATGAAGATGGTAGTTCTTGCGGAATGGATACGATGTATATGGTTGTGAGTTAATATGCACGGGCTGAACACGCTCGTCATCTGTACAACCGGAACTGAATGTAACGGTGGAGGCGGGAACGGCAACCCGCGGATCGTGGAGATGGAGAGTTAATGTGGTTCCAACTGTGAGAGGATGGGGATGCGACGTTTGAGAGAGTGTTGTGATCGAAAACGGGAAGCGATGGGTAGACACCTTTTGAAGTGTGTTAAGGTCCTGGGCGCAGTTAGTGGGACGAGCTGTTAATACGGGCTTCTGGAATACCCACTATCTCAATCAAACCCTCTTCCCCAGCAACCCATACTTTACCGGTTACATCATCTATACTTACGCCATCTACAATTTCTGCTTCCCTTGCCTTCCTCCTCCCCTGCCATTTCTCGTCGCCTTCGTCGCTGAATACCAGTCCCGGCCTGGATCTTGCAACGACCTTTCTTCCCTTCCCAGAGGCAGTGTCCTTCAACGACCATATGCAGATGCTGCCATCCGAGAGACTAGAAAGTAACATATCATTTCCATTTCCACCTCTTCTGGACGAGAATACACCTATTCCCTTCACTTCATCTTGCAGACCTACTTCAACATCTAGCTTATCTTCGCCCGCGCAGAACCACCGCATCTTCAGCGGGGCATGGCGAAACTTATATTCATTGTACCAATCGATCTTTTCGGCGTCCCTTATCCCAGGGATAGGCCAAGACGTAGCCGTTGTAGGAACCGGATTTCGAGTTGTTGCGCTATTGTTACTCCCGGGCGGACTTGGAGGCGGAGTAGGAATAAAGGCGGGATGAGCGTCAACCGCTTCCTGGTAAGCGCAGAGTGACCGCCATAATGCAGAATCTTGCCGGGTGAAGCCGCGAAGACGGCGGCAGGTGGAGTGGAGAGGGATCGCGGAGCGTGGAGGGAGATCTAGGGGACGTTTTATCAGCAGCAGGGAGGGGAATTGAGGGGTTGGGAGCTCTGACAGGAAACGATCTGGACAAGGAGTTCATCTGGGAGTTCGAGTAAATGACGCCCTCCCTTTGAAACCGATCCCACTAGCGGGAATCTCTGGGCTTGTGTGGGATTCATGGTGGGCTGCTCTTGTCGTGTGCTAGTTGTAGTGAAGCTGTCTGGAGTGTTGGAGTCCGCTCAGTGTCTCAAATCACGTCAATTGACTGACACAGCTGTCGCAGAACCATGCGATTCGGGAGAGCTTGGGAATAGTGGGAAACGAATTTTCCCTGATGATTGAAAGAGGAGCGACTGCGTTTCAACTCCTCAGCGGCGGGATAATCAGAACTCTTCAGCTGTGGATGGCCATTTCCAGAGGTTGTTGATATGATAAGCACGGGATCGTGTTGCCGAGAGCGGATGCAAGCACGGGAAGCTCCGCCACATACATACCCGGAACAAACCGCGTGGCGCTTGGCTAGCTGTGAAGAGGTGAAAAACCTCAAAGACATCTTCAGTCACCAAACTGGGCCACAGCAACTCTCAATTTAAACAAATTCACTGGGCCCGACCCCATAGTAAAACATTAAAGTGTTTTTGTCAATCCTGTTGATGTGGACCGCCACAAACATCGATTTATTTTTGACCACAGCTACTCTACCTACCTAGAGTACAGCATCTCGCTGGCAGTTGCATAATGATTAACTTAGTGTAGCGTGGCCTGGCCGCGGAGGTACATATTTCGTGACCGCCTTCCATCCAATACTTAATGTTTCCTATTCCAGGACACGCATACTGCGTAGGCTATGCGCGCGGCTCCGCATTTCACACTCGCTGGACAATGCACATTCATGATAGAGGAAAAGGAAATTTTGATGCTATGCAGGTTGTGTGGAACAGCTATTAGATATATATAAGAACACGATGTCCTTCTGGGTCATACAACACCGCTGTTTACACCTGTTCTTTGCGCTGCAATTATGATTTCCCTCATAATCTCTTGTGTCTGTACAATACTGGCTTTATCCTTGAGTTGGTTTCTTCTTCCATGGGCATATCGTGGCCACTCCAAGAGGCTTCTGGTTAAACATGCAGCACCTATCCCCGTTAAAAGGGATCTAAGCGAGAAGATAACATATTGGCGTATTTCTGGTATTCCAGAGGACTGCGATAGAGATAAACTTATGGACTGCCTTCGGGATTTCGATAAATCATTCAAGCTCGAGCCTTCAGACCTATCATTATACCCAGGGTGCTATGACCGAATGCAAGTTGCCGTGATAAGGACTAAGGGGAGCCCAGACTCCTTTCGCCGAATTAAATCCGAGGCTTCCTATTTTATGATACCTGGGTTGTCAGCTGATGGGGTTATGATTGACCGAAACTTTTATCATCTCACGCCTCTGAATAGACCAGAGGGCGGGGATAATATGATTGAGTGGGCGATACTCTTTCACTCCTATGGTCCGGAGACTAATAAAATATTGTTTTTCAAGTGTTATCGCTGTTGCTGGTCTCGAAGGACACGCAATGGAGTCCTGGGGGAACACGAAGAGCGGTGAAATGTGGCTCCAAAACCATCTTCCCAAAGATATCAAAAACATCCGTATTTTAACCTATGGTTACAACTCCGATCTTATCGGGGACACAATGGAGGACACTATTCTGGATCTTAGATCAAATTTATTCACACATCTGTTGGACGCTAGAAATACCGCCCAAGTATTAATCCTGTATGTGTATTCCATGAGCATCCAACTTACCTGTGTGCGCTCAGGAAAAGAGAAGACCTATTATTTTTATAGGTCATGGCTTTGGTGGTATCCTAATATTACAGGTCAGAATTCCGATCTCATTTGTGGGAGGGTGGTACAACTTACGTTTGTATTTCATAGACATTGCTTGAGTCAAAGAGCCGAAAGATTTATGAGCACATTTTAAACTCAACACGGGCCCTATTCTTTTTCGGGGTTCCACATCAGGGTTTTCGAACGTCTGAACTGGAAACAAGGATTAAAGATATGTCAAGGGACGGGGATTCATCAGCTGCAGTTATGCTCCTCGAAAAGCTGAGGCAAAATTCCGAGTTTCTTATAACTCAGAGAAATGATCTAGTCGATATCTGGGATAAAATTAATCTCTACAGCTTTTATGAAAAAGTGAAAACACCCATTGCCGTACAGGTAGAGTTATCCTTCAACTTTATTAAAGATCTGTCGAAAGCTAAATCTTCCTAGACCGCTCCGGGACAGTGTGAACCAAAAGAAAAAGTAGAGGAAACGGTTCAAAAAATGTCTTCTCGATTATTTATACCGAGAGAAATTGCAGTTGGCGTCTCAAAAACCCATTCAGAAATGATTAGATTCATTTCGGACGAGGATCCTACCTATATAACCTTTAAGCGGAATATGGAAGAAGAGGTGAAAAACGTACTTGAAGCACTTGAAGGTATGTGATAAGGCGCTACTCAAGTTTAATCTGGAACAATTAATTGAAGGTATTCGGTGCAGAAGAGAAGAACAAACCAAAGGAGTATCTCTTGAAGTTTCCCGCACCGCAAATGAGAGGTTTACCTGCATCCATGGGTTACCACGCGGGGTACAGTCTCAATGCCGGAACCATCTCAAGCATCACTGAACATATTGAAACAAAGTAACGCTGAGGTGCATGGATATGACCATAGCCAGAAAGTCTCCAACTCACTGCTTAATTAACCGTAATATTTGTTTTTATAATATTTCCTTCTTTCTTGGATAGCGGATTTCTTCTTCACTCATAAATAATACTACATTGCTTTGGTGTGTGCTATACCCACTAACCTTGCATGAAGCAAAAGAAAAAAAATATAAGGCGGTGGGGCGATTCCTGGTTACCTGCTTTTTTATAGAAGAATTTAATTTTTGATCTCGCCTTTTTACAAATGAATATTTGCCAATTAGAATCGCTCATAATTAACTAGGGGGACACCCGGGGGTTACCACCCGGGTCCTTTCCAAGAATTATTGAGCCTATGCATATGCCCTCCCGTACTTGCCAGCTCCCTTAGATTCTCTTCACTCTTGGTGCCATTTAAATTTTAGTCTTCACCAGTGGGTATTTTAATAGTAACACCATATCTGTAATGAAGGTTGTTTATAACAGTCTGTGGTGATACATATAAGATCATAACTTGAACCCTAAACGATCATAATAATTCCTCCTCGGGCTTTTATCTAAGTTTCACTCCGTTCAATGGTTTTTATCATACATATTCTTTTATATTATAGTAGACCGGATAGCTTCTTGGGGTAGGACTAAGCTTCCAGAAGTCCTTTGTTCACAACTGTCCGTAGCCAGAACCCATGCGAACAATCCAGTATGTTCTCACCAAGCCGAACTATTGCCCCTACTCAGTATTGTTCCTGCCTAGCCGAACTAATCAGTAACCCGCTTTTGCGAAATTTTACTCGTCCTGACATTTATATTATTGGAGATAAAATTTAATCACAAAGACTTGATAGATCGACGTACCGCTAGAAAGTAGAATCTAAAAGAACACACCCCGTATCCCTCTTGCATATTTAAGGTCCCTAGGTACACCCTATAGAAAACTCTAAGTTTCTATAAAATATTTAAGAATATCGGTGCGCCGGGTGTTGGAGAAAGCCACAAACCGCGGAGATAGGTTTATACCTAGGGCAAGAGGTATAGATAGAAAACTTTTGAGGTGTCCATCAACGGTGTAAAAGAGTGCTTTGGTTCTAGCATAATGAAACTTGATGAACGAGTGGCGATTTTGAGAACGGAGTAGAGAAACTGAAAATATAAATGCGAGTCGTGAATTATCACTTGTTATATCAGACGAATGGTGTAATGTTCGATAATTGATGGATTACCCACCAATTGTATGATAATTCTTTAATCGTGCAAACCCTCTGTACTTGTATTGTTGCGATACTTTAGCTACATGTATACATGTATAATCGCCGCAAGTTCAGACATGTCACCCCTACGAAGTTAGATTATCTAACTGTTAATATCCGAAGCATAGTGTTATTTCTACTAAAATTAGTAAGTTGACCCTTGATTGACTGACTACCTATGCACCCGGTGTCAGAGTTAATTAAACCTAATCATCATATATTATTGAAGGTGAGATAGAGTATGTAGGTAGCTTGAGTTATGACACAAGTAAGCTGGCTGAGGTCGGCCAAGTCAAACAATCGAAACTTATACCCGTGCCACTGATAGAGCCTGCAGCTGGAGTAGGAGTACAGTATGAAAAGGCGGGGTGGAATCGGTACTGTACGATTACGGGATTTAGTGAATTATACGGAATTAAACCGGCGTTACAAAAAGGAATACCGCAGTAATGACGTATTCTTGCTGCATTAATAGCGTATTAACGGCGTATCTATACGTTGTATCTTAGTGACAGGAACATGGGTAGAATGACTGCCGCAGGCTTTGGAAATGCCGTACCACTGCGGTAACACTACCGTAGAGTTCGTTGAAATACGGAGATAAAGCGGCATATTCCCAAAATGGCGTACTGATGCGGTATCAGTTTTACCCCCATTTCTGATGCTGTAGGTAGAGTACATGTAGCCCGTAATTTAAAAGGTACGCTAGTATCCTAATTCGCGGAGGTTACACGTGTCCACTCCTAGGGATCTAGACACTTCCACTTAATCTACATGACTACATGTATTACATGAATGTATACTATTTGCTCAATCATTATCAATTCTTTCAATCCATCCATCTCTTTGGGTTTATCGTGCTAGCTTGATGCTGCACTGATATGGACCAGCGGCCTGCTACCGCTCATCCCGTTCCAGTGGACGTAGCGGCTGGATCTCCCCGGGTAAAAGGCGTATGTTCCAACCTTCTGTTCAGGACTTCAGCTCACTAAAACTATTGGGTTCTAGATATCACGCCTACAGAAGGATAGGCCTATTACAGACAGCCAGCGCCGTACCCCTGACTCGATCGAGGAAGCTGCTGCCAGTCTTTTCACACGAGTGCGGGCACTCATCAATGAATCCAGTCCCGTTGAGTGCGCAACCCCGACCTCAGATACATCTACTCAGAGACTTGGCTACTCGACATCTTCATACGATGCAGATACCAGCTCTTCCGAGAATAGCGATAAACCGGCAAATAAATCTGGAGATGATGCAAGTAACTTCTATCATCTGAGTCCATCCTCTGCAGGCACATCAAGTGGGGAGAAAATCCGCATACAGACTGTTCCAAAACACTCCGTCACGAGCTCAATTGTCAGGAACGATTCTCCTATGCCTGCACACTACTTACATTCATCTACCCCAACAAATATTCACAAACGGACCGCAGGGGACAGGTCGCCGAAACTTATACTTGGTTCATTCCCAGTGCCGGAGACGGTCAGTAGGGCTAGAGAACAGATATCTGGCTGTCATTCGCAGTCTTCTACTTCTAGTGTCGAAGAGGACTGTGAAGTTACAGACGGTGGGATCGACCCGGAAAAGGTCCGAGAACAGGTCTTTTTGCGCGGTCCATTTGAACCAATTCCAATAGTCGATCCAATTTTTAGTGTGATATACGACAGCTCGTCAAGCTCAAGAAATTCTCAACTTCGAACCCCGGATCTCTTTGCAAAACCTCTGATACTTCATAAAAAACCACAGAAGGCCCCGGTAACGCCGGCAAACACAGTGGCTACCCCAGAGCCACTAATTAGTGTAATTCCTGCAACGCCGGCAGCACTATCATCTCCTAATAGTACTAGCATGAGGAATGATTGGGCTAATACAAATAAAGGCTCGTATTCCACAAGCACAGTGGTTGCGCATACGGGCGCGTCAACTCCAGAAGAGTTAATTATTCAAAAGAGCAATTCTGTTGTAGGGATCTCGACAGTGGAAAAGAGTACAATGACTGATCCTGAGTATGGCGAGAAATTTGAGAATAGCCAGGTGGAGTATATTCCATTGGAGACTTTATCAAGAATGAAGATTTCTGGAAAAATATCTGCAGTTCTTCCATGGAATGATGAGGGTGGCTCAGAAGGAATACTCACAAACAAGGCTGCCAAGTACTACTCCCAGGAGCAGATGGAGGAAATATCGACCTATTTAGATTCTGGGACAGACAAATCAGTTCAAAAATATATTCCCAGAACTTTATATGAGAAGTATGTGCTATCTGAACACGGTCCTGATAAATTAGAAGATCACGGTGGCAAACCACGTTCCCAATCTCGGTATAACTCTACCTCAAAAGGACAAAAAGGGGATTCCATAGAGAAAACTCTTCTTCCAATGTCCACCGGCTCCTTCACTAAGATTATCGTTGACCTAGAAGACATGTTAAACCAAGCCCTGGAATTGGCTGGTAGGGCCGTGATAGACTCGCATACAGCACTTGAGCAGAGAGATGCTAGTATTCGTAGCATACGCAGTTTGCGTGAAAGTGTTCTAAGCGAGACTGATAGCATGAAGGGCAACGCAGAATCATTCAAGACCGCGAATGATGAGAAGATTTTTAAAGGAGCCAGGGAGCAAGGAAGCCGACCCACAGCCACTCGAACACGCCACAAATTAAACGGACGTAACTCGCTAGAGGTCTCTGATATAAGAATTAACAATCTAATGGGCGGAGGTCAAAGTACACAAAAAAGGATGAAATCATTATCTACAGAAAATACCACTGCAACGAGGAAAAGGTCACAACAGGACAAAGCGAGAAGCCATGAGGAAAGATCCAGGATACCTAGGCCCAGCGAAAATTTGACCATGAGTAGCACTCGAAGTACTAAATTCCAGCAAAGGTCTGAGGAGGATAAAGTTGAGCAATTGCTTGCCAGGGACTTGAATATCTCGGCTCGTCAGGCTCAGCTTAATGATATCTACAGCGGAAGATTTCCGGTAAACATACAGCAAGAGCCAGGTTGGGATTGGAGCCTTGGAAGAAAGCGATTCTGTGCCGGAGTTGCTTGTGCAATCGTTGTGTTGATCGGTTTCATAATCGGTTGTTATGATGGGGAGGATGAAGTTATTAAGGAACACTTGAAGGCTACTACCGCGGTTACCTCTTTAGGTAGCGTCCTTTTTATCATCGGCGTGGCTATACCAAGTTTATTATTCTGGCCACTATCACTTCTGCACGGTAGGAAGCCGTATGTGCTTCTTTCCATAGCGTTGACGATACCTTTGCAGATCCCACAGGCACTCTCCTTACCCCCCCATACCGTTCAACACCCGGAATATTCTATGATGCCATTCACTGTTTTGATTCTGGTTTCCCGAATGATATCCGGTTTTGTTCTGGGGTTTGCGAGCATGAACGCACTTGCAACTATCGTCGATTTATTTGGGCCAGACACTGGTGCCTGTTGTAGAGGAGGTGTAGTGTTCAATAGCCATACACCCGTTGAGGGACAGGATCAATTTTGTCTAGTACCAGGTGGAGAGGCTGGCGCCCGAACGGGGGTTTGGCTAGGGGTTTGGGCCTGGCTATTCTTTGCTTTTGGGGGAGTCGGATATTTTGCAGGTCAATTAATTATTTCAAGATCTGCACCGGCGTGGGGACCCTGGGTTGTCGCTGCTATAGCTACAGTAGTAGTATTCCTTGTTTGGTTGGTACCAGAGGTTAGGCCGCCATGGAAGAAGCAGGGGGTGATTTCTCAAAGGCGAACTGGGTGGAGAGGCAAGGATGAACTCCAACGCGTGGACCGTGGAGAAATCAAAATGGTAGTCTTTGGAAGTTCACCTCACTGGTGGTGGGAGGAAGTTTGGGCGGGTGTAGTTTTGAGCTTTAGAATGCTTGGCCAATTGGGATTTTTCGTGATGACTGTCTACATTGGATGGATTGCCGGAGAGATCGCGATGGTTTTTAATGTTAGTTGCTGCTTGATTAGGCCTCTTATGTGTTCTATACTAACAAGTACCTCCTTGCTCTAGCTATTAGCAACGTTGATATCGACACATTATAAGTTCACCTTGGTTGACACTGGGCTTGCCGTACTTGCACTGTCTGGTGGCGCATTTCTATCCGCCCCTGTCCAGCTTTCTAGCTTCTATATGCGAAACTTTCGACACCGTGTTCACCACCGTGCAAACTCAAGTCAGCATCATTACCATGAGGGTCAACATCCCTACCGTACAGTCTTCTTAATTGGTATCCTTCTACTACCTGTTTCAAGTTTGGCCTTTACAATATCTGCCACAGGCCCTTCGACACACTTTTTTATCCCCGTTTTCTTTGCCGGTCTGGTCATATTTTGCGGGACTCTTGTCATTGCAGAATGCCACTTGATAATCATGGACAATTTTGACATTTCAAACCTCCCCGAGCCACTTCTCTCCAGTAACTCTGGCTCGACTTCCCGCGGTGGCAGTAAAGGAGGACGCCCGCATGGTACCCAGAGGCCAACAAGCCTTGTGGGTCCCAATGACGATTTTACCACATGCCATCCAGCAATCACAGCTGCATTTGGTATCCTGCAGTTTGTATCGCTCATTTCTATAGCTGGGGCGGTTGGATGGAGTAGATTTATCGATGAGGGGGTTGGAGTAAGAAACGGCCTGGGGATCTACACCGGGATAAGCTTTCTTGTGACGATAGCACTTGTGGCAGTCATATGGAGGTGGAAGGAGGTCAGAATTCTTGAGGTTTTTACAGAGAGGCATCCAGAGGACGGGGTAGAGCAGGCGTCAGCTGCGTTCATGGAAGAGGTACGGCTGTGCAAGGTCTCGATCTTTCAAAGGGGGCGCTTCACAAGATGGAGTGAGGTCAACGGAATGATTTATAGAGTGGACGAGGAAGAGGATGCGTGGCGTGTAAGATGAGGCGGAAACAGTGATAATTTTTTGCTCTAACCGATATTGGCGCGCTGGACTGCGCTAATGTGAGGTCTTTCGGGGCGAGCGTTAGAAATAAACTAAATAGCAAACCCGATACGAAACCCTTTCACATGAAAACATGAGCTTTCTATTTCTTAGTATCCTCGTATGCGGATCCATAATAATCACCTTTGAAACAACCATCCTACCAGCTAAAAACCTGAATCCGAATTATCAAACCAAGAATCTGCATGTGTATCTAGTCATCATAAATCACTCGCTGTGGCTGTGCAAAGCCACCGCCACATCCCAGCCTCTGAGTGGCCTAGTAAATGATTGTGGCCAGTCATTGCGGCTGGATGATGTTAACTGCATTCAATATATACTTAGATTTGATTACGTAGTTTGGAGGGTTGTTTCAAAATATCTGTACTTTTCTATCCACCAGGTAGTCTGGCCTTTAATTAACTAAAAAGAAAAGAAAAGAAAAAGAGCTTTGGCTCTCTTTTGTTTCTACGTACGTACTTACAGCCACTCATCAAAAGTGTTTGTGACCCGGATTTAATGTGACATGTCCGGTCCGGCTCAAGTCAGGAATCAAAAGCGCCCATTGGAATGTCCAAAACCTCAACACAGCAACAGTCAGTCAATGGTGGTCAAAGGTCAATATTAGAACATTCATGATATTTTTTTTTTAATTCTCTGTCACTCACTGCATACAGTTTACAGTTGTATAATAGATATGTTTTAGTTTCTCAACTTGACCGCAGGATGTGCTAAGCCACATCACGGCACCGACCAAGTTTGATGTGAGCGCCTCCCCCCCCCCCCCTCCCCCCCCCCCCTCCCTCCCCCCCGACGAGTGGCTATACATGTATGTGCAGCTGATGTAATTGCATGCAGTAGTGTTGCCCGTTTTGACGTTTGAACGACGTGGCCTACATGTAGTTATGTACATATGTATAATGCATGCGCACGGCGTAGCTAGGGGTCGTAGCACTACTGGCTATTGATTAATTATACCAAAAAACGGGTGTGCGGGGGTGTGGGGAAGAGGGAGGGGAAGGGGGGGGGGGGGGCACTGCTCCATGCAGTCGATGAACCAAACAACGCACAACAACTGTGTAGCGCTGCTTCATGGGCCATCACTCGCAGAGCACCGCGTGCACAGGCTATCACTCGCACGCCGCAACTTACTGTGCCCAGCCCTACCCTACCCTACCCTACCCTACCCTACCCTACTAAACCGCCGCCCCAGTGTGCAACAACGACAGAAAGTACATGTAGTTTTCCCTAGCTGGCTGCCTGGGATGGAAACGGGAGGCGGAAGCGGGCGCACAGGGCGCCATTGCTCTATTGCGTTATTGTGTTTGGCATAAATGCTGGCTGCGTGTGGGTTATGCTTGTACTATATAGGTATGTGTGTGTGTGTGTATATGTATGTATGTACATGTACGTATAGAGTACTCGTAAATACTACATGTAGATACATGAAGTTATAATACTACTATGGGAGTACTAGCTATATATATATATACTACGAAGATGATGGAAAATATACAAGTTAGCAAGTAAATGTAAGATTTACAGACCTTGACCTCCGACCCGGCCTCCACCCCACCAAAAAAAAAAAAGAAGAAGAAATCAAGAACAGAAGCTGAAAAAAAAGAAATCAAAGAGAAGAGAAGCTTAAGGATCGGATCGAGCGCCTAAAGTTCAAAGTCCAGAAAACACCACGCCACGCCACGCCCGGGCCGCGCCAGCACAGCCGGTAGATAACCCACGTACATACACGTACTCCACTGGCCCAGTCAGCCAGCCAGCCAGCCCATATAAAAAAACAAGAATAAAACAAAAACAGAAAGAAAACAAAAGAAAAAACGAAAAAGCACTTCAATTCCCCGCACTCCCCTACTCCCCTTCAGCAGCAATTGCATCTACCGACCTCCTTATACCCCTCCCATGCACATGCCGGCGGCGCTTCGCACCACACGTCGGCCCTGCCGCCTGCAGCTGCTCATCAAAGAAGCCCTCGCCGCCGCCGCCGCCGCCGCTCGCATCCACCCCAGCCTCCGGCGGCACCGTACGCGCCGCCATCACACCCTCCGACACGCCAGCCGCGGCAGGCACAATGTTAACCGTATACCCGCTGGGCCCGCCACACACGCACGAGCACGCCGCCGCCGCCGCCTCACCGCCCGGCACCGGTGCCGCGACATCAGCTGGTGTTTTAGTCGGCGAGGGGGCGGCCACGGCCGCCGCCGCCGGGGCGCTGTCCGCGGGCGCCAGAGACGCAGCGCCGCACTCGCCGACGGGCGGGCCGGGGTTGACGTTCCCCTGGGCTGTGACCACGTTCTTTCCCGGGCTCGGGAAGACGGTGTCGACGCCCTCGGTGGTGTTGCACGTGCCGCCGATGTTCGCGGTGAAGAGGGGCGGCCACTCTGCGCCAGAGAGGCCGGCGCCGGCGCCCGTGATGGTGACGACGGCGCAGTTCATGTACATCTCGCGCTTGCCAACCTTGTTGAACCATGTCCAGGCGACGATGGTTTTCGCGGGCTTGGCCTGCGCGGGGATCTCGACTTCGAGGGTCTGGCGCGTGGTCATGGGGCAGGCGCCGATGAAGCTCTTGATCACCCGGAAGGTGGCGCCAGAGTCGTCTGAGAGGGCGATCTGGCAGGAGCCGCCGCCGTGGTTGGCACCGGTGGCGTCGCCGAGGGTCATGGTTTGGACGGTGCCGGCGGGCCAGGTCTCGACGGGGGTGCCTTCGGGGGTGGTGAGGAGCTTGTGGTAGTTCTTGCAGGGGTAGTCGGTGCCGTTTTCGGATAGGGGATTGCTGTAGGTGTAGTCGGTGTTGGGTCCGGAGGAGTTGGGGTTTAGCTTGTGTCTTATGGGCACGGGCTTGACCATGGAGATGTGGGCGAGGGCCGGGGCAGCTAGCAGAGCGGCAGCTTGTAGGAGGTGGAGAGTATGCATTACTGTTAACAGTG
This sequence comes from Morchella snyderi, assembly GCA_024521645.1. NCBI lineage: Eukaryota > Fungi > Ascomycota > Pezizomycetes > Pezizales > Morchellaceae > Morchella > Morchella snyderi. Next base: position 1,241,396 of record JAJJXB010000012.1, read on the forward strand.
CTGGGGGGGGGGGGGGGGTTTGGAGATAGTTGTGAACGTTGATAAGAGTCGATGTGTATTATGGGAGGTATCAAGAAAAGTTTATTGGTTTTGTTTAGCAGATGCTGCGCTGCGGAATCGTTGTGCTCTTATATTGCGTGGATCTCGCATCCCAGATAGAATGCTCAATGAAACGCACAAAGGAATGGTTACAAGCCTTCGACATTCAATCGCCCCAGCCAGCTCGGCCAAACATGGCTAGCTGCTGGCAAACTGCCAACAGAGAAGAGCCTCTTGAAAGCGATAGAATCGGTTCTCATTGCACACAGCAGAGAAAGGGCCTCCGTTATTAACGCTAGCAACTGGGTATCGGATGGAATCCTGGACGGCCGGTAGTTACCTGGCACCTTCATCCCGCCCCGAGACACGGGCTGATGCCCGTAGTCTTTTATTCTCGCCGCTCACGTGAGTTGTTTCGAGATTCCACCCGTAGCAGTACTAGGATCATCTGAATCTGTGTAAACGGTCAGCTAAAAAAATCTAAAGCGGGTCTTGCTCTCGTAGCAGAAGAAGTGGGAGCGGATACCGGGTGTGCACTCACTTCTATTCACAGCGCCCCGGCTAGCCCCAGTCGCGAAAGCCTCAGAGCTGGACAGGTGCTGTCTTGACCGGGGGGGGGGGGGGACGAGCCTAGTGGCCGTGCATTTTGATATAGCTGTTACGGGAGCCCCCGTGAGGGCAGAAAGGTCTAGTCAGCAAAGCTCCGCAAGACAGCTTCAAAGGGCGGATAGCCGTGTTGGCGGCACAGCAGTTTCAAAACACTCCTGACCAGCGTACGGTGTGCTGTGTTGCAGACGAGGACAAAGAAGCGTGGTAGAGGTTTGGCTGGGTGTGGTTCCTTGTGTGTCACGTCACGGGACGTTGTTTGGGGGCTGAAACAAAGAGATTGTGCCGGGGAACGAGGGGGTTGCTGTGACTACGTGTACTGTGTCTTCGGGATGAGACGGCGCGGGTGTTTGGGTGCCCGCTCTGGCTACCGCAGTACATATACGTGCCTAGAGTACTTGTGGGCACGCGCTTCTATGTAGCAGCACCCGGGGCCCAGCTTGGCGCCCGAGTGACGGTTGGTGACTCACTCGTGGCTGGCGCGCGTGCCGGATGCTCCCCCGTTGACACTGCTGTTGGAGCTGGAGTCTATGAGCCACAGTCTTGGCGGATTCCAAATACTACTGTGAGATCCAGTCTGTTAGACAGGATCTAGTAGCTTAACCAATTACTGATGGATTGGTATCTTTGGAAAGAGGATCGTCAGGCCTGTCTACCCTTGTTGAGATTGAAGTAAATATCAAGGTGTCTATGAGTATCGTAGAGTCAAAGATAAGCCGAAATCCAAGCGTTGCAACACACAAATCCTCAAGAAGACGCAGAATTCAGCAGCGAATAACTTGACTAGTTCTTGCCTGATAAAAACAAGTTCTGTCTCTTTTCATAGCGCATATACAGCTCTACCCATCGCGAATACCGAATACAGTAATTCCACTGATTTGATATTGCTTGAGGCTGTACTACATGCACCCGGGATAAGGGCTCAAAGGGGTTAGTCTTCAGGCGGTCCCCTAACCCAGCCCCCGAGTGAGATCCCATGACACGCTAGCCTCCTTTCCCACCGCCAAGACACCACCCAACCCTAACCCCCCCGCCCACATCTTGAATTTCACCTCAGCCCGATAGACCAAAGACACACACAAACCCAGCGGCAGCAATGGCAGCAGCGCAAACCCACAAGTCAGCAGTAGCAGCAGCAGCAGCAGCAGCAGCAGCACCGGCACTCGCCAAGCTGCAGCTCTACCTCTCCCCGCCCCCCCGAAACATATCCGAGTCGCGTGCAATCTTCCGCGAGCTCGCGCGCTTCGGCGAGGTCCTGATGTTCAAGGCGCTTCGGGTACGTGTCCCCGCCCCCCCCCCCCGCCACCTAGCCCGCAGACAACCACCCAGCCTAACCACTCCCCCCCCCCTCTCCCCCCCCAGTTCGACGAAACCACCAAAGCCTTCAAGCCCCGCGCGCACATCATCTTCCGCGCCCCCGCCTCCGCCACCCGCCTCCTCGCCTCCCCGCCGCTCGCCGTGCCCCTCGCCGACGGCACCACAATCACCGTGACGCCCTCGACAACGCTCTTCAACCACCACCAGTACATCCAGAACAACAGCCCGCACTACTACGCGCCCGCAAACTGGGGGCGCCATGTCGGGCCCGGCGCGGACCTGAGCACCGTGCGCGACGAGGGCATGGAGCCGGACATGAAGGCGCGGGCCATGCGCGGCCGCCTGCTGCGCCGCTACACGGGCGGCTTTGTGGATTTCGCGGAGCTGGAGGAGCGGCTGGCGATGGAGCGGGTGAGGGGCGCGGCGGAGGGGGGCGGCGTGGGCGGCGGGTTTGGGGAGAGGGAGGTGGTGGGGGGGATATTGGAGGGGTTGAGGAGGGAGGGCGGGTTGGTGGAGGAGGGGGAGGAGAGGTGATTGGGGGGGGGGAGGTTTTGTACTATAGTTGGCGATAGAGCTCAGACGGGGTCTACGTATATACACCTGCATGCAGCGCCGGCTGCGGCCCATGGCTGTGCAAGGTAAGAAGGAGTTGGCATTCCCGGCGATGTTGTACATACTTTGAAGAAACCCCCCCATCGATCGGGTGGATTGACATGCAGCCCTTCATCTCGACGCGGGATTGTGCACCCTATAGCTACTTCCGCGTCTCCTTGAGCACCATGACTTCTCACCCGCCGAGGCCCGCCTGCCCCACAACCCCCCCCCCCCCCCCCACACACACACAGTGACCTCCAACCCAACCCTGCACCCACCCCCGCGTAAAGAAGCGATCCTACTACTCTAGATGCACAGATACAGACGCCTAGAGGTGCACCGCGGTAACATACACACGCGTGCGTACTACGTGGTTATCAATATAGCTATACATAGCTATACAGTGGATTACATTAACCCACCATCACCAACTATAACTATAACTATAACTATAACTATACCCCCACCCCCCAGATCCCCCGCCCAAGCCTCCACCCCCGCTGCGCACCGATATATCCAGCGCCCAGAGAAGGACAGCGCTACGTGTATGTAGCCTGTGTTTTTGCGACTGCGGACAAGCCGCGGATGGGTATATACCTACCCACCTCTCTCTAGTGAATCCCGTCCACCCGGTTTATGACTGTATGTGCTTCCAGCAACCGTACGCGGGGGAGGGGGAGGTTGGTAATTGCTGGTGTGTAGGTCCATGTGTGTGTGTGTGTGTGTGTGTTAGACACCGCAATATATCACCCAGAATCCGGAATCCGGAATCCAGATCATTTACGGCTATCTCGCCGCCCTCTTCTTCCTCTTCCTCCTCCCCCTCCGCCTCAGGCCCTACCAATGCAAATAGGGGGGGGGGGGGGCGTTTGGTGTACGGGCGGGCACGTGAGAGCGGAACGGATGGATGACCGGCCGAGTGGCTGGTTGAGGTGTGCATGTGTGGCTCGATTGATCAAGTGTTTTTCTAGCTATAGTATTCTTTTGTTGCTTTGAAAAAGGTGAGGTTTAAGCCCTCATTGGCCTAGACCGCGAGGTTCGAATGCCCCCGCTTTTATATCCTTGCTTTGGGCCCGGGGGTGGGTGGAGTGCGGGTTTCTTTTCCTAAATTGTACTTGATGCTTCGATGAATGTGTTTAATAATGAGCGGGGATACGCTACAAAAAAATGCCTGTCCGGTCCTGACCTGTCCTGACAAAGTATTGACTGACTGGCAACCAACTAACTACAAAAACCAGTTTCATAACTTCATATACATATATATATCCTGTAATTCACCACCTCATCTCACCCCTCCCTAGCCTAGCCTAGCAAACGCTCTGCATCTGCGCACCCTCATTCGCCGCCAGCAACCCCGCCGCGTGGGCCCGCGCATCATGCCCAAAATTGTAGTCCAGGTACATGAACGCCGCTACCGCTCATCAGCATCCACGTCTAGCTTGTATACCTGGGTGGGGGTAAAGGATAATGGGTACTTACTGCCGTTATTCGTCCTCGTCATCTCCTGGTCCTCCTTGCCAACCTCGCGCGAGTGCTGCTGGATCAGCCCCACGCGCTCGAAGCGTGCCTGCTGGTAGAGGCGGAGGCGCTCCGGGATGTCGGCGGGGGAGGTCTCTGGGAGGGGTAGGAGGGCGGCGAGTGCGATGGCGTCTTCGATTGCTTGTGCGGCGCCTTGGCCTTGGACTGTGTATGGGCGGGGGGGTTAGTAAATGTGTGGAGAATGAGAGGACGGGTTGGGGGGCTTACAGGGTAGGAAGGGGTGGGCGGCGTCGCCGAGGAGGGCGGTGCGGCCGCTGATCCATGTGTGCAGGGTGGGCATATCGTAGAGGGGCCAGTAGCCCATGGCGGAGGAGTCGGCTTTGTTGATTAGGGCGGTGATGTCAGGGTGCCAGTCTTTGACGCATCCGAGGACTATGTCTTTCATGACTTCGGGGGACATTTCTGCGGTGTGTTAGCTGGATGTGCGGAGGAAGGGGGGGGGGGGGTGGGGAGAAGTGCTTTTCTTGTTTTCCTGTGGGTCGTCGTCGACTGCGAGGAAGGCGCAGTTGAGCACGCTACCGCCACGGCATGGGTATAGGACTAGCTTGTTGCTGCCGCCGCTCCAGAGCTCGAACTCGCCGGTCTCGATGAAACGGCGGGTTTGGGGGTCGGCGTAAATGACGTCTGCGGGGATGAGGAAGCGGTAGGTTGATAGGCCGAATGGCGATGGGTGGATCCCACTGTGGTCTACGCTGTCGCGGAGGGCAGACTACGAGGGTGGTTAGCTGGTGAAGATGGGGTGGGGGGGTGGGTTCTCACGTTGACGCCGTCAGCGGCGATGATGAGGTCACCGTGGATGCGGTCTCCGTTCTCGAGTGTGAGTGTGGCGGTGTCATTGTCGACGGAGGAGACGCGGTGGCCAAGGTGGATGGTCACGGGGGTGCCAGTGCCTGTCGGGGAGGTGGCGATGTCTTTCAGGCCGCTGTGGAGATCAACGCGGTGGATGTATTGCCAGGGCTGGTGGGTGCGTGAGTGAGTGAGGTAAAAGTGTGGGAGGGGGATATTTATTACGAACATGTTTGTATCTCTGTGCGAATCCTGCTGCATCGGTGGTGCGGTAAAGTGCTCCGTCGGCACCGTATTCATTGACCTTGATGATATATCGATCGTCAGCATTGTGTTACCACGGGGCCGGGCTCAGGTGGAGGACTGATCACCTTTGCGGCGTTCACACCGCCGACATCTTCAAGAGCCAATCCTAGCCCACGCAGAATGCCATTGGCGTTGGGAGAGATGCTGACGGCAGCCCCATACTCGTTCTTGAAACTTGAACGCTCAAATACCTGCAATTGTGGTGGAGGAGGTGGTTAGGTTCAACACGGATTGACATAATGACGCCCCTCTAAAGCTCCAAAGGAGGAATCTTACTTGTACGATATGCCCAGCCTGCCTCAATGCTGCTGCCGCTGCAAGACCGCCAATGCCCGCTCCGGATATGAGAACGTTCAATGGGCGGTGTTCTGATCTTGAAGTAACCATATATATTGATTGCAAGTTATGTCGAATTTGAGGTTGATAAGCTGAAATAATGATATGTGTGGTAGTGTTGAGTAGAGACCCAAAGACAATGCAGAGCACGATGTATTTATCGCCATACGCATTGACGCCCCGTGCGAGTAGAAACCGACCGGCCGAGTCGATTCCCGTCCTTGAATTATTGCCCATCGATTCCCAGAGGCCACTGGCTTCATTTAATGGAAATCGGGATGCTCTCGGGCGAGACGCTGGTCCATCAAGTGTGGAGAGAGAGCGAGAATTACCCCAAGCCCCTGCATAACAGCTACTCTACACATACACCGGCTGATCGGCAACTAGCATACTCGGCAGGAGAATTCCCCCGCCCACCGCTATGCCGTTTGGGGAGCGGCATGGCCCGTGACAGCCGAGTGATGACCCATGCAGACGGGAACCCTAAACCTGAGCCAAGCACGGGAAACAGAGGTCTAGATCGTGCCCTTGCCGATGCCCCAGCCAACTAGCTGGGCAGATCTCGGAGAGCGAGTCTAGCAATGACGACATGGTGTCCCAGGACGATTGGGGGCGCGGTGCAAGCAATTACGAAAATCTGAGTCTCTGCGGAAGATGGTTGCGCCGAGGGCCGAGCGCGGCACATGAAACAAGCACACTGGCCTCAGACCGAATATCGGATACTACCACAACTCATTACACTCACGCAGTCTTTCTAGGTACGCATGTTTGCGCGCCGGAAGACTCACTAGACCAGAATCCAGCGAGCAAACACTCTGCTATTATGCACGCCTTCAATTGGAAGGACAGACGCGGATGGTTCCCTATATTCAAGTTACTATACTCGCGCGGCCGGTTTGAAGCCGCTCAAAGAACTGTGGCGAGTGGTCTGGCAGCCAATAAGAGCTCGCGTTTATGCAGCATTCAGATCAATTGCCTTTTTCATCTGAGCGGCTTAATCTGGCAGCGCGAGTATAGTCAACCAGTGTCCCATGACATTTACATACATGTAGTGAGTAGGCATCGAATTTGAAAAACAGGGATTGGCCAAATCGCTCTAGTGTCGGCAGATGACTCTAGCCATAGTGAACAGCTAACCATTCACAGATACCCCAACTGTTTGGTTGAAGAACATTAATTTAACGCTCTCTCCGCTCGGGTTCAGGGTAAGTTTATAGCTTCCAATTCAGGATATATCATATCCGATGACCAAACCTTTACTATAAATACAAATATATGTAAAGTAAACCCCTTCCCCCTCCCATTATATACCTAGGTATCGATACCTACTCATTTAATATCCATGAACAAAGCTCATATGCATTAGTCGTATTAACGGATGCTATAGTATTTTATGCAGACCTCCTTGAGTGCATCTCCCATATGACACATCGTGGAGGCAACGACCAAGTTTTCTCGGCCGGCAATAAACCGTGGATATGATACTATATATTCTTTTGAGCTTGTATATGGATGACTCACCAAATAGATGTATATGTATTCATAGCACCGATTGATATAACCAAACATATGGAGATTACTCATAGAATATGACCCGCTTATAATCGTTTGAAGCAGTTTCAGTTTCCTCCTTCAGTAACATATCTGTGTTACAACTCATCATTCCACAGAAATACATGTACCTACAGTCAACTTTGGGGCAACGACGAACCTGGGACAACGACGAAAACACAGATTTCAGCCAAACAAGTAGTACCATACCTGCCTGAGCGCCACTGTCCTGACCGACAAAGACCCCTGTTCATCGTTCAACCAGTTTCGTCGTTGCCCCCAAGACGACTGTACTTCAAAGGAGTAATTCTAGTTCAACAAATATACTTGATGACTTCTGTCTTCTCTTGAAACTTGAGGGCTTACATCCATCGAGCACCGAAGCTATTGCTGTGGGATTTCGGGACTGCAATCATATCCATTGAAGCAGATTGAAGCGAGGCGTTCAACGCGACGGCCGAGAGGACTAGGCGAATGGAAGTGAGGAACTATAGCCAGCTCATCAACACCCGCGAACCATTTTTCTTTATAGGGTCATTCTTTTGCATAGGTTGAATATATTTCGATCCAAGTTGTCAAAATTCCCAACACTATATCTCTGTGATAACCTCCGGCATACTTGAAGTAATTAATCAATCAATCTAACATCAAAAGTTCAAATATTCGGTCAGTACAGTAATTGTATGTATCTATATCTAGAGGCAATATCCCTCCTAACCCTAACCCCCTTAACACATAGTTCAACGCAACGTACGGATTCGTCCGAGCTTTGGTACCTTGATTTGATTTGAGCATGAGACCAGTACACCTCGTAAATGTGATAGCCTGACCGCAGGTCCTGGGGTATCTTTCCGCCTGAATTACTTTCTTCCGTATTTCACTGACGTTTGTGGACGCGACTGATATTGCATGCCATACAAAACCAAACTCATGATTTTAATTTGGGTGTATGCAATAATGGCCCAGTTCAAAGACGTTAGTGAAATACGAGTACTCGTAATTTTTTGACGTTTGCAAAAGGAACCGCTATTGCATACCATACTAAATCGTGGGCTTGGGGCGTCTTTGTATGGTATGCAATAGTGGTTCCTTTTACAGACGTCACGAAATTACGAGTAGTGGAAGCGGTGCATGCAGCAACAATGTACAGCGGTGGGTAATAAGTCATCGGACGACCTAACCACAGTTCTGCCTGCAAATGCGTATTTTCGTGGCATTCCGTCTGATGACTTATTACCCATCGCTGTACTACATGTACGCTGGTAGGGGTAAGTCTGTTGACAGTGGCCGTGGTTGCAACAGTTCTCACTCAACAGACTTACCCTACCAGCGTAGTACATACATACTATCAGTATACCACCTCGCGACCGCGAGGTATCATTCTCTCCCACCGTGTCGTATTTAGGCACGTCCAGTAGTTAGTTAGTTTTGCCTTAGCCCTCTCATGCATGGCCAGCTCTCACGGCGATGCCCAAATGCTGCTATAGCAATCTAAATTTTTCCGTTAATTATCAGATATTTTAACTGCTAGCTCTAATGCTAGGTCTAGTGCTAGCTCTAGTGCTAGCTCCAGTGCCAGCTCCAATGCCCGCCCCGATGCCAGCTCCGATATATGCCAGCTCTAATGCTAGCTCCAATCCAATGCCGGCTCCAATTCCCGCTTCAATGTCCGCTCCGGCACTGCCAGCTTCAATATATGCCAGCTCCAATGTCCACTGCAATATATACATGCTCCAATCTCCAGTACCAGCTCCAGTACCGGCTCTAATTACTGCCAGCCCAATTAATGCCACTCCAGTACTGTGTCCACCCATTGGCCTCCACCCCCCCTCTACCCCTCCACCCCCCCCCCCCTCCCCCTCCCCCTCGTCCCCCTCCCCTCGTCCCTCCGCTCCCACTCGCCCCCCCCCCCCTCTCGTCCCCTCCCCCCTCCACTGATACCTTCCCTCCCCACCTTCCCTCCCCCCCTCCCACTACTCATAGTTGACTACACGTATTTTAGTAGTATATTTATTATTTAATTATAAAGAGTTCCGTTGGGTGGGCCGGTTTCCATGCGGGAGTCAGTCTGGGTTAGGGTTTCGGCGTGCCAGATGTTCCGTGCTGACTAATCCTACCCCTGCACCCAGCAGCCAATCAAACCGTTCCAATATTCGAAAAATTAGCGATAGTACATTATAGACTAGGGGTCCGCCACCTCGCGACCGCGAGGTATTCTCTCTCCTACCTCCGTGTAGTATTTATGTATTCTCTCTCCCACCTCCGTGTAGTATTTATGCACCTCCAGTAGTTAGTTAGTTTTGCCTTAGCCCTCTCATGCATGGCCAGTTCTCACGGCGATGCCCAAATGCTGCTATAGCAATCAGATATTTCAACTACCAGCTCCAATGCCAGGTCTACTGCCAGCTCTAATGCCCGCCCCAATGCCAGCTCCAATATATACCATCCCTAATGCTAGCTCCAATCCAATGCCGGCTCCAATGCCCGCTTCAATGTCCGCTCCGGCACTGCCAGCTCCAATATATGCCAGCCCCAATGCCCACTGCAATATATACATGCTCCAATCTCCAGTGCCAGCTCCAGTGCCGGCTCTAATTACTGCCAGCCCAATTAATGCCACTCCAGTACTGTGTCCACCCATTAGCCTCCACCCCCCCTCCTCCCCCTCGTCCCCCTCCCCTAGTCCCTCCCCTCTCCCTCGCCCCCTCCCCCCTCCCCCCTCCCCCCTCCCCCCCCCCCCTCGTCCCCTCCCCCCTCCACTGATACCTTCCCTCCCCCACCTTCCCTCCCCCTCCCCCGCCACCCTTCTTCACCTCCCACTACTCATAGTTGACTACACGTACTTTAATAGTTATATTTATTATTTAATTATAATTCCGTTGGGTGGGCTGGTTTCCATGCCGGAGTCAGTCTGGGTTAGGGTTTCGGTGTGCCAGATGTTCCGTGCTGACTAATCCATACCCCTGCACCCAGGAGCCAATCAGAGCGTTCCGAAATTCGAAAAATTAGCGATAGTACATTATAGATATAGACATGTACTCTACATACAAGTGGTTTCCGGCCTTCGACCGGTACTACACGTATATCAATCAGTCCAATATACAGGCAAGCCGCCTTGCGGCTTATTTCTCTATTTGCCTGTCAGTCGGGGCTCTCAGGCCGCTGCGCGGCTATATCCGCTCTGGTCGATCTATATGTGCCTTTTCTGATATCCCCCATATATCAGTCAGAAATACCTCCAGTAAAAGCTGCAAGTATATCCTTAATAGCCACGAAGCCTCTAAAATCCAACTATTAATCGAATTCCAGAACCAGTAGAAACCCTATTAACAATCTAATACCACTCAGCACAATACCCTATGTTAGTATCCAACACAACATGTTTCAAGTGAAACAAAATCTCTCAATGAGCCAATCAGAGGACTACAAAAGCACATTGCATATGCAGGTTATAATTATATACTTATCAGATGTAGGTACATACAGCGAAAACCGCGCAAAGTCGATGGCGAATAAAAGACAAAGTCAAGTACTAGTAATGAAGTTGAGTTTGTCTTTCCAGATTTTTGATATCTGTCCTAGTTGTGGCTGTTTTTGTCTGTAAAAAAGCGCCAAGGCTGAGCAATCGTATTATATAGGAATAAACCATCTCATTGGCTTCCATCTTGCATGCAGCTGCAATTGTTCCACTTCCAGATAACGCCGTGGCACCTTTAAGAGTGTGCGCACCATACCTACATGTGCGCACCCCATTGGCGTCGTTGATATGCATTATCAGCCTCTACAATTCGAATCAGAGATTAACCAAACCAGAGTTCTACAGCTGGTAGGTACAGCCACAGGTACATGATACCCCTCTTTCGATGGATAAAGCCTGCGGAGCCTTCTCCTTCATTCTCAACAAGCTGAAGCCCACAGGCGCTGGAACACACAAAACCATAAACTATGTCGAACACAAATTCCTCGAGCTCTACGTATGTTGGCATAACTCCCATCAAGCTCTTTATATGGCACATTATTAAACCTTATTAGTTACCAAACGGCATGGAACAAGGCTCTCGGACGGCTTTCTCAACTTTCACCCGTACAACAAAAGATATTCGACTACTTGAGTGCAGAAGAGAAAGCCCTTTTCAGAGCAACTGTCAACCCTTCTGAAGTTCTCGGATTGTTAAAGAAACTTGAAGACTCGCAACGCGGGATGAAGAGAATGATCAGCTTCAACAAAACCTTTTTAAAGCCATTCGCACAGTTTCAAACTACTATTGAAGCGATTGTCAATACAAGCTCGGGCCTCGGAGGCCCTATTTGGGCACCAATAAAGATTATTCTTCAGGTACTTTCGCGCCCTCCTGATGGAAGGAATGAACGTTAATACTACGTTAGGTCTTAATGTCTGCTGCAGTAGAGTTCGAGAAAATATCGGGATTTCTCCAAGACACGCTTGACCAACTGAAACGGTTCGCCGCCTATGAGGAACATTTTCGATCCTCCACCCGCGAGGCGCTAGATTTGTTGCACGCTGCATTGACAGACTTCTATGTTGATGTAATTGATCTAACGCTTGTGGTGACAAAACACTTCCGCACCAATGTCATAAGTAAGTCTTTTAAAGCCCACAGGATGATTGCTTTGTACTAAAACTTTAAGAATATGTGTTTAGAAGAGCAGTGAAGACTTTCGACTCGGATTTTGAAGAGATACTGTCCAGTATGAAGCGCCATGTTCAGGCAATCGATCCGGCAGCAAACTTGGGTGGAATTATTGAAGCCAGGCAAAACTACAACAGTACGTTGAGCTTTATTTTTTACGATTTAAATTCAGCGCATCTAGATCTCGCGCGTGGCGTGCTCTATATCCAAGACAAACCCAGCTAACCTTCCCCATCAGAGGAACAATTCTTAGCCGCTACCAAATGGCTTTTCTGCACCAATCCGCAAATTCAGCAAGAGAAAAACCAGGAAAGGCATCTTCAAAAGACATGCGACTGGCTTTTCGGAATACCAGAGTTCCGTACGTGGTTTGGGTCAAAATATTCTAGCCGAATCTGTATACAAGGAATTCCAGGCTCCGGTAAATCTATGTTATCCTCAGTCGTTATCGGCCATTTAAAGGATCATGTTCTCCCAGAAGAATCGATAATATACTTTTTTTGCAAGGAAAACGATACCGACAGAGATAACCCACTATCAATATTGCGAACGTTTATTTTTCAACTTCTTAACCATCCTGTGCACAAACCTCAACTTATCCCAGTCGTTCATAAAGTTCTTGAGAGAAGCGGCACACCATCTGCAGATTCCATCGTTGATCTTTGGACTTTGTTACAGAAAATTCTTGATATGCTTCCGCCTGTCTATTGCGTTATCGATGCGCTTGACGAGTGCAACAACAAAGACGAGCAGATGGCGAGATTCCTTACACAACTCACAGAACGCTTTAAATCAGAGCCTGCCCTGAAAGTATTCGCAACCTCACGTTTGAACGAATCACATATTACAGAAACCACGGTAAAAGAACATTGGTCTTGGTTTTTGATTGGAGAGGATAACGTGAAGAGAGACATTGATGCTTTTATATCGAAACGAATTGACGAATCAGTAATACTTCGAGATGATTGCCGCCGTGGAAAGGTCCACTCAAGAATCTCGCAAGGAGCTGGTGGAATGATTCTTTGGGCAAAATTGATGCTGGACGAACTTTCCGAAGCTGATTCCTGGGACGTTGACAGCCTTCTGGACAAAATGCCAGATAAACTATCAGACGTTTACGATCTCATGCTCAAGCGTCGGATACCTCTCGCCTCCCCCAGAGCAAAATCGTTTGATCGATGTCAAACAGCGCTACACTGGATTACCATAGCACCCCGACCATTCTTATTAGATGAACTTCTCCTGGCCTTAGCGGTGGCAGCGGGCCTCAGGTCTCATGAGGATTATAGCACGGCGGACAAAGAAAATTCGATGGAGCGTCTCCTCAAGGCTTGCGGTTCATTGATCGTTATTCTCGGAGACAATAGCGTTCAACTTGTACATACTTCGTTAAGACAATATCTTTTGGGCGGAGACATCAATACATTGAGTCCAAACAACTCTGCGAACCCCCCACAGAATATCGATCAAATGCAAATCCACAAAGACCTAGCCAAAGCCTGCCTCCTCTACAATCAGTTTACCTGCTTCGAGAAAAGCCACTACAGCCCATCCTTTGATTTCACAATGTACCCATTCTTAGAATATTCAACTAGCAACTGGATATATCATGTCACGCATAGCAAGCCCAACGATGATGATTTGTTAGACGAGATAGCAAGGTTCTTGTCTTCAAAGCAAGCCTGGCGGTGGATTGAACGGTGTCAATATTACAACATCACCGACGGCCATCTTTTGGTAATGCAATCCAAACTCAGAGACTGGGCAGAAATATGTAAAACCTCAAATCCACAGGTTGATGTCGATAGGATGGGCGGGTTTATTCTAGATATTATCAAGAAGCAGAGTAACGAAACTCAAGCGTTGAATGTAATTAATCGCGTTGCAAATTTATATTATCAACAAGGTCATCACACCGAGGCCCTAGAATGGTATGAGCGGGCGCTGGCCGGGCGCAAGAAAGCCCTCGGGGAAGAGCACCCTTCGACGCTGGACATAGTCAATAACATTGCACTTGTCTATAGCGATCAGGGGCGGTATGATGAGGCCCTAGAATGGTATGAGCGGGCGCTGGCCGGGATGAAGAAAGCCCTCGGGGAAGAGCACCCTTCGACGCTGAGCACAGTCAATAACATTGCACTTGTCTATAGCGGTCAGGGGCGGTATGATGAGGCCCTAGAATGGTATGAGCGGGCGCTGGCCGGGAAGAAGAAAGCCCTCGGGGAAGAGCACCCTTCGACGCTGGGCACAGTCAATAGCATTGCGAATGTCTATAGCGGTCAGGGGCGGTATGATGAGGCCCTAGAATGGTATGAGCGGGCGCTGGCCGGGATGAAGAAAGCCCTCGGGGAAGAGCACCCTTCGACGCTGGGCACAGTCAATAACATTGCAGCTGTCTATAGCGGTCAGGGGCGGTATGATGAGGCCCTAGAATGGTATGAGCGGGCGCTGGCCGGGAAGAAGAAAGCCCTCGGGGAAGAGCACCCTTCGACGCTGAGCACAGTCAATAACATTGCGGCTGTCTATAGCAATCAGGGGCGGTATGATGAGGCCCTAGAATGGTATGAGCGGGCGCTGGCCGGGTCCAAGAAAGCCCTCGGGGAAGAGCACCCTTCGACGCTGGGCACAGTCAATAACATTGCACTTGTCTATAGCGATCAGGGGCGGTATGATGAGGCCCTAGAATGGTATGAGCGGGCGCTGGCCGGGAAGAAGAAAGCCCTCGGGGAAGAGCACCCTTCGACGCTGGAAACAGTCAATAGCATTGCGAATGTCTATAGCGGTCAGGGGCGGTATGATGAGGCCCTAGAATGGTATGAGCGGGCGCTGGCCGGGAATAAGAAAGCCCTCGGGGAAGAGCACCCTTCGACGCTGGGCACAGTCAATAACATTGCAGCTGTCTATAGCGGTCAGGGGCGGTATGATGAGGCCCTAGAATGGTATGAGCGGGCGCTGGCCGGGAAGAAGAAAGCCCTCGGGGAAGAGCACCCTTCGACGGTGAGCACAGTCAATAACATTGCGGGTGTCTATAGCGATCAGGGGCGGTATGATGAGGCCCTAGAATGGTATGAGCGGGCGCTGGCCGGGAATAAGAAAGCCCTCGGGGAAGAGCACCCTTCGACGCTGGGCACAGTCAATAACATTGCACTTGTCTATAGCGATCAGGGGCGGTATGATGAGGCCCGAGAATGGTATGAGCGGGCGCTGTCCGGGTTGAAGAAAGCACTCGGGGAAGAGCACCCTTCGACGCTGGACACAGTCAATAACATTGCGGCTGTCTATAGCGATCAGGGGCGGTATGATGAGGCCCTAGAATGGTATGAGCGGGCGCTGGCCGGGCGCAAGAAAGCCCTCGGGGAAGAGCACCCTTCGACGCTGAGCACAGTCAATAACATTGCGGCTGTCTATAGCGGTCAGGGGCGGTATGATGAGGCCCTAGAATTGTGTGAGCGGGCGCTGGCCGTGTTCAAGAAAGCCCTCGGGGAAGAGCACCCTTGGACGCTGGAAATAGTCAATAACATTGCGGCTGTCTATAGCGATCAGGGGCGGTATGATGAGGCCCTAGAATGGTATGAGCGGGCGCTGGCCGGGCGCAAGAAAGCCCTCGGGGAAGAGCACCCTTCGACGCTGGAAACAGTCAATAACATTGCGAATGTCTATAGCGGTCAAGGGCGGTATGATGAGGCCCTAGAATGGTTTGAGCGGGCGCTGGCCGGGCGCAAGAAAGCCCTCGGGGAAGAGCACCCTAAGACGTTGAACACGGCCGACAGGGCCGCAGAAACCAGAAAAAACTTGGCTATGGCACACACGGAGTAAAATCTTGAAGCGACATGCACACCGGGAGTTAATCTCCTTCTGGGTGCGTACGTACCCCCGCCAACCATACGACACTCGTTTCGGAGAAAGTACATGTGTGCATTTCATAGGCATTGGTTTTTGTTCTACCTTCTTTTCCTGGTTCTAGTTCCTTGTTCTAGTTTCTTGCTTGTTCTAGTTTCTTGTTCTAGTTTCTTTTTCTAGTTTCTTTTCCTAGTTTCTTGCTCTAGTTCTTGTTCTAGTTTCTTGTTCTAGTTTCTTGTTCTAGTTCTTCTGATTTCTTAGTAGCATCTGTTGTGGCTTTCTATATATACCTGCATGTACAGTACCAAAAAGCGGCATGTTCTCACTACCAGTAAGATACCGTGACTAGCTCAAATGCGGCATGTATTGGTGAATACCTTAATAATGCGGGGTATGTTTTTACTCGTATTTCCTGAGATGGGCATTCTGTGCATTACAGTAGTGTTACGGTATTCTAAGGAGGTGGCCGCTTTTTTATATGAGTACATTTGCTATCTATTGTACCACAATATTTTATGTACAAGCCTGAATAGTTTAATGAAGCCAAACAACCATCATCACGAGAATCAAATCCATCAGTAGTACTACATGTAGTTCTAGATCTACCAATTAATATATTACAAAGATGGTCTGTTAATGCTAGCGGGTAGCTTAGGCCCCTCGCCTACGCTGAACAGGTCCACTCATTCAAACTTTGTATGTTATTCCTGAGCAGGGCAGCCCATTGGAAATACACGCTGAACCGGGTGCCTAGTACATGAACTGGAGAATTTCCCCTATCGGGCAGAACGTATATATTCCAAAATATACTACGCCTCTGAGAAGTACCCCAGTATCAGCTGTTCGGCTTCAGTTCATGAATGATACCAGATACCCCAGATCAAGCCCGTAATATATATACCGGTCGGAGAATCCGGACTGGTGCATGTAAACGAGCCCAAGAAAATCAAAGACCTCACGCCTAAAGAAATAAAGTACAAACAATGTAGAGGCATATATAAATCATTAAATAGGCAGTACGGCTTCATGATCATTCTCTGCCAACAATAAAACCAAAACGTAAATATAGAGTTTATGATGAGCACGAGATTCACACTCTCGAGGCTTGCCGAGACAACCTGGGACAAGACGAGATGTGCCGAGAGTTTTTTCGAGATAAATGTCGAGACCTCCAAGTGATATATAGGTATCAACGATCCAAAGCGAGGGTGCTTCCTAATATTTAAACTTAATTGCTCATACTGAGACTTCCTTATCCGCAGGCTTTTGAAAAATAGGGTGTGCATTTTGGCCCCAAATTTGAATATTAACGGATTGAGGTACAAATTCCTACCTCGAATTCGGATTGCGTTTTATTTAAACTAGTCTAGATCGAGACTTTGGAGACAATGATGGCACGAGACAAGACAAGATGAGAATTGGTGTAAAATGGTCTCGTCTTGTCCCGTGCCCATCATTACATAGAGTCCGGTCGAGTTATGCGTATATGCCCGCAGATACGGTACTGGTTTAGCCCATGGTCCGTATCACTATCCTATAATTGTCGGAAATGATCCATCTAACGTGAAATAGCTCTATTAAGCTATTGCGGGAATTGCTTTTGTTCTGCCAAGGTGCCAAGGCCGAGTGATATTACATGAACCTTTCTGTGATTACAAGTATTGCATTGCTCACCTAATCATATGCATGAACCCTATGGCCACAATTAAAATGCCGCCGATCAGACCCGATTTGGTGGTAAAATATTAAGTAAGCGGCAATTGAATTTTGGCAGAGTGAGTACAAATCAGCACCAAGATCTTGGGTAGCGCCCTGTACGGAGACCCAGAGTTATAAAGTCATTAAATACATGTATGAAGTTAGGTACATACTTGTAAGTAGGTATTGATTATTCTTTCTCTGTGCACGGCACTCGCAGTAGGTGAGAAGTACCCGAAAATACAAGCCCTAATCTACAATTGCCATTGGGGTAGAAGCCAAAAATACACCAAAACCTTGCAGCTGCATTTTCGGGTACGCAAGTACACGTAGCTACTCTCTTTTCCCCATATTTTAATTAAGCTTAAGACATTTTGACTTGAACGCTCTAGAGTAAAAACAAGAAGCCTCCATACATGTAGGTAATCATGCCCAGAGGATACATGTCAGCAGTAATGTGTCATTTCATGTATGCATGCATGAAGAGTGTCTTTCAACTCGATATATTTATCGCCCTATGATACTTGAGATTCCAGGGTAAATAAAGTCCATGTACTTTTAGAGGGAGAGGGAGAAACTCACTTTACTCGCTTTATATCGATTAGTGTGAGGGCCGCACCGCCTCCAACCCACCCAAACTAGTCTACCGTCTAATCCCTACCTGCATGTTCCGGCACTACTCGGGTATGACATCGATGGACGCATGCGCCATACAACCAGGGTCCCTCCCCTGCAACATGCTGTCCGTCCCGCTCAACCGCAAGCTTAAAACCGCGACAATTCCCCACAACTTCAATTATCATGCCACCACCAAATGCTCTCCGATCTCACCACGCTAGTAGTAGGCTATGTCTTCTACACAATCTGTTTTCTGATCATCATAATACGACTGGCTGCAACCTGGGCGAGAGAGAAGAAATGGAGGCACGATGATTACTGGATGCTAGGAGCGCTCGCGGTACTAGTTGTAAGGACAGTGGTAGTTCATCTGGTTTTGGTATGGGATACGAACAATATAGAGGAGTGGGCGAGGAGCGGTTTGCAAGAACAAGAAGTGGAAAGGAGGGAGATGGGGAGTAAAATGGCGTTGGTGGCTAGGACCTGTTATGCTGCATTGTATGTATGGAGCCCTAGCCTGGTGATTGAACTTCGAGCGATTGCTGACAGAAATAGTATTTGGTCAATGAAAGCGTGTATGCTGGCGATGTACTCAAGGATCGTTCAATTATTGGAGGGGTATAGGAAGTATATCAAGTACATGTGGGTATTTTTATTCCTGACATTCGCGGCGGTGATGGTGTCGACTCTATTGGAGTGCCGGCCATTTAATCAGTAAGTTTATCATTCTGCACTTTCTTGGTTTATTAAAATGGCTTTTCATTGTTCTGATAGCCCGAAACAATAGCTACTGTAAGTACATCTAATTCAACTGTTGGCTCTTCTGAAACCCCGCACATACTAACCTCACCCAGGGCAAGTTATTCCAAATCCAGGAAGTACGTTGTCTCTCAATCAACACTACCTAATCACTACAATTACTCTTAACTAATTTCTCGAATTATTTCATAGAAGCATGCACATTTGCCGAGGCCCAGCTCTACACAACCGGAGCCTGCAATATCGCAACAGACTTAGTCCTCATACTCTATCCCCTTCCCATGATCTTCCACACCAGTCTCCCACAAAAACGGTATTCCTCCTCCCACAATTATCATACCATCTCCATTCTCAGTCTATATAACTAATGTGCAACAGAAAAATCCAACTCTACATCCTCTTCTCGCTTGGTTTCTTCGTCATCCTGGTCAGCATATTCCGGCTTCCATTCGTGATGGAAAACAACGCAATCCAGCGCTGGCGCACACTTGTCCGTTCCCTGTTCCTTTAGCGCGTACCTCCAACCCTCACTAACAAAGCATTTCCTGTATAGTTCGCATCCATCGAGATGCTAGTAGCCTGCTGTGTTGCAAACGCGCCGGTAATGTACCGTCTCATCAAAGCGCAAGCCGCCAAACACACTAAAGCATCTGCAGACTCGGTGTCTCACGATCGTGCGAGCCCGTATTGGTTCTCGGTGAACCGATCGGCGAGAAGGCAGACAAGTGAGATTGACGGAATTGAGATTAGGGGGCTGGGCCTCGTCTTAGAGGATGAGGAGGAGGAGGGTATTCAGAGTAGCAGCAGGGGCAGCCAGGAGGTGGAGAGAAAGCAGCAGGTATACTCCGTTTCCCTTCTCAGCGAGATCCCTATTGGCCGAGACTTGGGGTCTTCTACCACGTAAACACTGGCCGTCGAGTCTACAGCCAAGAAATATTTGTATGTGAGTCTCGCTCAGTAGGGATCTCTCTGAGCAGGGACACGGAGTAGCTGGTAGAACTTTCGTTAGTCTAATGATAATGTAATTATGTGGAATGTGAATACGGCGTTCACGGCTTATCACTCGGCGGCTCCACATGCCCAGAAACTAATGTCTATCGAGTCCAGCGCGGAGAGAACCAAAAATCTTGTGAGAAAACGTGCCCGCTATTGTCTTCCCTAGGCTTGGCTAAATTAAGGTTTTGCCCGTGTGCAAATAATACCTCACATCGTCTTATCTCGTTGAGTAAATATAATTCCCTCAAACAAACTCTTCCTTTCAATGATTCCGGTACATCTTTTTACTGGCTGCCCTTCGGATACCGTCGTCCACTACAGTTTGAATCTAGACTTTTAAATTTGCCTCTGTTTGGATGAACCATTGACCGTTATACGTTAACATACAGGCTACTTCGGGCAGCCCGGAAGTACGGGGTATGTTCCTCTTTCTGAACTGTTGGTCCAGCCCAGTGCCCCTGATTTGAATACAAGGAAATCTTCCTAGGCCCGAGGATTTCACCCTCGCCAAACAAGACAAGCCTACCTCGAGCTTGTGACAATTGAAATCCGAGCCACTACGCCCGGTAGAGCTAATAGTGATAGTCTATTCCCCCTTGCTGCATAGTGCTCATTAGTGCACTGCATTTGGGATCATGAGTCGACAATAATCCTTCCTGAACGACTACGGAGGACCCTATGGACGCCAGGAACCTTAGGGGTCTCAAGTAGACAGTCCAGGGTCACAGCATACCTCTCAACCTAGGAAAATATGCCTTTAATTATTTGCGTGCATTTTGTTGATGAGATTCTGCACACCCCTTAAGCTTTCGCTTTCGACCCAACCTCCTAGAACACTCCCAGCCATGTGGATCTGAATACTAGAATGACGATCGAGGCTTCATTTCCGGTCCTGCCCGGACGAAGCGAGAATTTCAGCCTGCCGAGCTCCGCAGGGAAAGGGGGGCTGTGTACTGGAGGGGTGACATATGCAAGCATGTGGTTAGAATCTCGCTTCGCTACCGATACCGCGAGTGTGGGAAAAACGTGGGTTGCTTTGACAGAGAAGAAGCTTGATCGAGTCGTCGAGTGAGTTATCGACAGGGCTTCTATGCCAAACAGTTCAATGGTTTGTGCCGTGGGCGATCAGAAGATTACTGTACCATGAACACTTCAGCGGATAATGTCCGCAGCAGAATGCATCTCACGGAAGAATTGGCTACCCCCCCATGCAATCCCGCCCTGCATCCTTCCGATATAAGACAAAACTCCGCAGAAATACATGGCATGATCTAGCCAAACCGGCCCGGCCCGCCATTAACACGGAAATGAAATGATCTACGCTAATATATGACGGGTCTCTGGAAGAGTGTATAGAGTGAACAATAGAAATATGTACCTAGAGATTTCTCCAGGCCCGCTCCTGCAGGGAGTTGAGGTTCAATATTTCCCAATGGCTACTCTAGTTATATATCACCGTTTTTAGTGCCTCATAACTCCAGAACTGGTCTATATTTCTAGTGATCGTACAGAGATAAAATACAGTCTGCACAGACAAGAATTATAAAGCAGGTAACAATACTAGCTTGATCTACAATAAACTCTCACCGAGCGCACACCGAACCAGGCTGCATCCTGCCCTGACAGTTTCCCTCGACCCATGACTGTCGTGCTCCACTCCCTCGACTATGGTGTTGACCTCGACCTACGAAAGTGGAATAATTAGCGACTTTTCACTCCAAAGGCTCAGGGAAACCCACAAGGTCCATGGCTACTAGGCACCCGGTTTCATGAATGCATTCGCATATGAAATCTCCTTCCCTCAGTGTCAAACCGCCACGAACAGGGGTACCTGTACTTGGTGCACTATTCGGTCTATTAGTAAGAGTCTTCATAATTAAACAGGTTTAGAGACTTACACTTGCGGATCTAACGCATCCACGTCAAAGCTCAAATGAATCGGCATACCCTCCTGCCCTGGTCCACAGTTGAGGTGCTCCAACGCCATCTCCATCACTCTACCAATGCCATACTTATCAACATCATGCATACTGAACGCCCTTATTCCGTTCTCCCTAAGGATTTTCTTCTCTGGAACATCGACATCACGCAAGCCAATATATACAAGCTTTGACACATTGATCCTGTTCTCGTCCTTCATCCACCCAAAGACCTCGGGGTTCTCTTTAGGTGATTTTGAAAGACCGGTCAGGTAGGATACCGGCATGCCATGAATGTTACCGGATCCTGATGATTCCGGTGTATTGATATCAGCGTGCGCATCGATCCATACTACGGCTATCTCACGGCCAAGACGCTCTCGAATAGCCTTCGCTGTTCCGGCGATGGTACCGATTGCAATAGAGTGGTCACCACCGAGTGTGAGGACTAGGCGCCCTTGTGAAGCATGTTCATACACTTGCTCTGCAATGGCCTTGGTGACGTTTGATACAGTGAGAGCTTTCAACATTGGTGCACGTGCGCCAGCTATTTGAAGCGGCGGGTCTGAGGGTGGCATGTATTCGGTATAGTTGTGAACCATCCCATCATGATAAATGGTGTATGCGAGCTCATTAGAAAGGGAATCTAGAAGACCTGCTTCAATCAGTGCTGCGGGGGCTGCATCGACGCCTGGTTTGGCCTAGGTGATATTAGCGGGGATGAGGCCTAGGATTGCACGGCGTACATACCTGGCCTCCAGAGAAACCAACGCCTACAACACCAAGTTGGTCCTTTGAAGGTAAAAACTTGGCCTCGATTGTGGGCGGAGTAGTCATTGTTGAATACTGGACTGGAGAGAAAGGCGCTGGTGATGGTGGCTTAAGAGAAGAGAAGTCTTGCAGAAGTTGAGATAAAGGTAACCACAGAAATAGTATCACGAGGAAACGCTAAAAAAATTTCCGAGATAACTGATGGATGAACTTTCTTTTCCAATCTCGGGGCGAACAGCATCCTTAAATCCTTTTCCCTCCGTCTCCCCCATTTTCCACAATCATTCCCCCGCTCTTCGAATTTACGTAACTAACGCTCATCGAAGCGAGGGGTTGATGTCTTATCGCGTTCGAGAAATCTGGTCTAACACTTGGAGGAAGTTCTGTCCGGAGGTTGACGTCGGACACCTGCTTTGTCGCGTACAGTTGAACTTAGGGGAATCGCGTGCGTCGTGTGATGCCCGTTTGGTTGGCTAGATTGTTGAAACGCCTTGGCGCTGATAGTGGGGTCTATCGGATCAGCGCTAGAGGTTAGGGGTGATTGAGCCGCAACAAGCCGAGACCTGCGTGATAGTTCATGATAGGCTGTGATAAGCATTCGGCTGAGCACTTATACTTTAAGACAGGACAGTCCCCTACTCTAGACTCACTGATGGGGGAATGCCGAAGATGGGGGAATGCTGAACAAGAATTATTTGGGTTGCAACGTCGAGTTTCAACTTCGGCATACCCCCATCAGCGAGTTTACCTCTACTTACTGATCAGAGCAGTCTCAAAATGTGCCGTTGCATGGAGTGAGTGGGATTAGATCCGCATGACTGCCGGGGCGCGGGTCGGGTCCAGGTTAATTTCTTTTGTCCTTCCCGTCATAAAGGACGATTTCCGCCTTGATTGGTGTTCCATGCAGGTTCGTCTCCATGCTCCACGGCTGCACAGGCTTCGAGACGCTATAACGGCGATATTAATTGAAACAGACTTTGCCTTTGGACGAAGCCTGACAAAACAAACCTCTCAAACGAAGCTTAAGTCCAAAGTAATGTTATATCTCATATCTAACCCATTGCCCGATATCAACACCTCCGTTAAGCGGTGGATATGCAACGCTGTATGTCGAGATCGACTCAAGAATCGGCTTCCCATTGGAGTCGTCATAACGTTGTGGTATCGGTAATGTTTCAAACCTATTTCTCTAAAATAAAGCCATTTTATAGCTAGTCAAAATCAAAACCTCTTTCGGCATTAAGAAGCTATATATCGAGTGAGATATGATGATAAACGACAAAAGTGTATTCTTCAAGATGAGAATGAAAAATCTTTATGTATCCCTTCGTCTGTACCCGAAATTCACCACTTCTTGGCGCTGATCTGGTGTTGTGATGTTCAGAAAAATAGCTGTGATTGGGAATGTAACGCTACAAAATGAGAAAGGATCTGCAAGAGGAGGGGTGACAAGCGTTACTTTACGCACCAAAGAAGATGGTTAGATCTAATTGAGGGGATTTTCAAGAAAATCTTTCTGAATGAGTTAAGTCTACTCACTAGCGTCAGGTGTCCATTACAGACGAAGGGATCAAGACCTAAAATTGAGCCAAGTGCATACTCTATAAAAACGCAGTTATGACCGCCCCTCTTGGATTAAATCCGGGCTGCAGCGCCTATATGAACGGCTTCCGCGGAGGTGGGCTAAACATTAAAGTAAGTGTGGGATATATGAAACAATATTATGCGTAAGCTTACTAATGGTTTCCCCTCATTACATAGTCTATGTGTAATATACATATAACGGCTTTTAACTGCTCCTGTGCATTGTGATGAGACCCATATCAGAATGTGAAGAGGTTAATTCCAAGTGTAGTGAATGTTAGGCCAGTTCTCGTTCTGCTCCATTAAATTCTGCTTAGTACATATATGCAGGTCCATTTGCCAATAAACATGCCACTAAGGGTACTGCCTACTATGATAAGGACACACTAGTACTGGACAATATACAGGGTATACAAATCTTCAAGTTCCAATATATTTTCATCCCCGAACTCACAAGGATTTGTCACATCCACCGTATACCATGCTCTGTACACGCACACTGTCAAGCTACCACTTGTGGGGGAGTCATTCTGTGGGAGGACTACTTCAGACAAGGAGAATTACCGCTGGGATGTCTTGAGGAGCTTTGATAATTCGCTTTCCGTCTAATGTCCATATATAGTAGAAGCGAGTGATACCACATGACCTAAAGGCTAGGTTTGGGACAGATGTAATAAGAGATCGCAGCGACCTTGGTTGCTGAAAAGGCCCCCACCCCAAAAGATACAAGCCCTAGTTTCATCAGACATATATATCTTTCAACGCCTATCGAAACAGCGCGTTCTCATATGACATCACACATAGCTCAAGAACTGCCAGCCAACCCGCAAGGACATGTCCAGAACAATCAACAAAGCTAGCTGAGCCATTCATTCATAATCAATACCTATACATTGAAGGGAATCTCGAGTTCGGGATTAGTCTGGTATTTTAGAGCATAGAGGCCGTCTACTTTTTAATTCAGCAATGCTAGCCATTCTCGATAAATGGCACCAATAATAAACCTGGATATCTAGTCCCGATAGCAGGGCTCTTGGGCGCAAAACATCCACCATGTTCCTTTTAGCTGAATCATAATACTAATACAATGCTAGAACACGATTACTCCTACGTTCAATACAATAGCCATACATCTCCTAAGTTATGCGCGCCATGAGTTGTACGCTATATTCATCATGGACTAAGCCCCCTCTCTTTCCTCCCACTCTCCAAAGTTTGCCACAACCCATTCACAGAACTTCTCCCAATCCAGTCTCCACATCTTCAACCTCTCCTCCCTCACACCCTCCTCAACACCCACATCCACGCCCTCGAATGCTGCATATCTGACGGTCGTCTCCGCCAGATCCCCCAGGCCCTCCAGCCCAACATTATCAAACGCTTGCAACACCTGCCAATGATCATGCGTCATGCTCGCTGTTGTCTTTTGCCCAAGGATTCCTGGGTCGTCATTGTTCAAGGTTACAGGCACCCCATGCGCCAGAAGCGCCGGAAGTGAGTGCGACAGAATGCTGGAGGTGAGCCGCAGGATCTCATTCGAGACAGGGCACACTTCAAGGCAGATTTTACGCTCGCGGCAAAGATCAAGCAGGTGCGGATGCTTGTAAAGCGAAAACCCGTGGCCAATACGCTTGGTCCCTAGGAGAATAGCATCAAAGAGGTTTTCATCGGAGGCATTGCCGTCGCCAAGCGTTTCGCCGGCATGGAAGAAGAATGGTATATCAACCGCTTCCTGGCGGCAGTATTCACGGAACCAAAGGATCTCAGGGATAAGCTCCTTGTGGGGGCGGCCGAGATCTTCTTGGCCGACCAAGTCGAAGCCTTGAAAGTATTAGCGGAATTGGGTATGCGAGAAAGGAGTGGTAGAAGCAAGAACCTACCAGCGATGGCATGGGGGTAGAGCTTCTTGGCTTCAACACATTCTTTCATGCTGGCTCTGATGGTTTCATTGTCAAAGTTCCTGATAGTGGTCCATATCATACGCGCGCCCCAGAAACCCGCCCCTTCCGGAGACTTCTTATACCGTTCCACCTCCTCGGAAAACGCGCGGATGACGTCAGTGCGGGGAAGTATTTCTCCTGTGTTTGCCGCGCGGAAGGTCATGGCATAGGCCGCCCGCATATCCACCCAGAGAACATTGTCCAGATGCAGATGGTGGAGAATATGGCGGACCTATTTTCATTATACACAATTATTAGAGCTTGTTGTGGGGATATTGTGGAGAAAGGGTGAGGAGGACAAATGCTCGATATACTGGCTCGTAATAGATTATGCCCGAGATGATTCTGAATATGCCCTGGAACTTGCGCCAGACCATATTGATCCCTTCATGATGCTTCAGGCTCTCTTCGGCTGTAATCGTGGTGCGGTTAATAAGCCATTCCAGGAACGCCTCTCTCGAAGCTGTGCCTGTACTCTCGATCTGTCCGGATCCCACGAGGAGGTTTGCTGGGAACGTATCCGCGGCCTCGGCAATGGGAATGAACCCATTCGGAACATATGCCGATGAATATAGCGAGCTAGATATAGCCGGGGGTCCTGGCGAATACTCAAACTGTATTGCAGCAATCTTCAACGCCTCTGGCGAAACGAGCGGTATATCCGAGAAGATATACAGCCCCGGGGTCTCCAAAGCGAGGTTCAACAACCAATCCACTATCGTCTACAGTGAGTTGAAGAACACCTCCTCACACACACACACAAGAGAAGCTAGATCGAGGAGAGCTCACTATCAACCATGGCCTCCAAATGCGCATGGAGCAAACAGCCCTTCGGCATTCTCTTGACAATTTTCCATAGCCTCGTGCTCTCCATGCGGTCCTTTGCCAGCGTGAACATCATCCCGGGGTACACATCGCCCTCGTCGTCCTCCACCTCCTTCGTCCACACTGTTGCGGCCTCGTAGTGGCGGATGCTGCCCACGATGTTTGAGGCCCTCTTGGCAGTCTCCGAGAGGCGTTGACGGAACGCATAGTCTGCCATGTATGACGTCAGTCAGAATGCCGGAGGCGAGAACAGCAACAGGAACGTTACTGACCGTGACGGAGCGCCTTCTCTTGGGCGATGAGCGCCGCGCGGGACGCATGGTAGGCCTCGAGCTGAGTGGCGACGGTGGATTCGATGTCGGTGGTGGACATGGTCGTGGTTGTTTGAGACTTTTGGAGGGGTAGACGTTGACAGTTAATATGGTTCGGCGGCGGCGGCCACGGTCAAGTATTTACAGGCTCAAGTGCGTACGGTTCAAGGACTTCGTGTGTGCAGATCACCCCTACTAGACCGCTACGCTTTACCCTGCCCTACATACACCCACAGTTGTAGATATTTATTACGAACAAAGAGCTGCCGGGCGGCGGGCCCCGTTGTTGGTGGTGATGTCGGTACTGCCCGCATATTGGAACTGAAAGAGCTACATAGCTTGAGCTTCATGGCATGCAAAGAAGTGTTTTGTGAGGCATGTTACATAGAACTGGGAGCCTTTCTTTATACTTTATATTCCGGTGCAGCATTTGGAGCAACATGCTGCTTGTCCTTAAGCCGCCCTCTTCGACCTCCTACAGAACGAAGCAGATACTGATACATACATGTCTATCTCACACCACCCCGCGAATGCTCACCTGCCTTCCACTTGGGTGCAACCCTAGCCGGGCCCGCCCAGTCGAGCAGGTATTCCATGCATCGAACCTCTCTGCGAGTACGTAACGAAAACTCGGACCACTCCATCCATACAGGGTATACATGCCCTACGTAAGGGGCGCAAGTCTTCTCTTTTGTGGGGTAATTTCTGTGGGGAAGGAGGGCCATCGAGCTTTCCCGGGGATTTTCTGCGGCCACTCGGAGGGTTGGGCCTGTCATAGCTGGGCCCTGCGCCGTGTCTCATAGAGTAGGAGTGTAGGTATGTAGGTACATACCTACAGAGCGTTGAGGGTAAATACGAAGAATCTGATAAGGGAATCTTGCAGTGAAATAGGCGTGTTTATCTTATCAGATTCTAGCTGGCCGTAGATATTTCAATCTCTACCTACATACGTATACCAAGGCAGCAATACGAGACTTATATAGATGGCCAGATTCACCCGATGCTGTACTCTACTCTTCTCTAGTTCCCGCCGGTAACAACTATTCCACGCCGTTCCATACCACCAAGCCGCAACACAATAAATCAGCCCACGTAAATACATAGGTTGGGTAACTACATGTACATATATACGCTATTGTGGAGTGGATGGAGGTTTCAAGGGCGCAGTTACTGTAGGTACGTTTGCGTGCGGGTAGAGTAGAAGAGTGGTACCAAACCCCACCTAATTCCGCGCGAGAAGAAAACAAAGGCGTGTATAACAACTGCACGAAGCCGTCAAGACGTTTGATACGTATACGCCAACCATCGATCGTCCATCCGGGCTTACCACACCAATCCTCCGGCCGGGCCACACTGGCAGATGTACCTCCTCCCTACATGATCAGTATCGCGATCACGATACGACGATACCTAGGTACATACGTACTCTATCTGCTTACAGGGCAGGGCAGGGCAGGGTTAGTTCCGGTTCCTCACCACACCTACCTTCCAGAGCGGGCAACCTTCCTCTTCCGGACGGTCTTGGCGCGGCGCTCACAGCCCGTCGGGGCTGACATGCAGTCCGACTGGCTGGCTGGGGACTTGTGATGCCGCGGTTAATAATAGGGGATGTAGGTAGGTAGGTAGGTAGGTACAGGTACAGGTACATAGAAGAGGAGTTTTAAAGACCTTCCTTGCCTGATGGTTGAAACGCTTGGTGGAGATTGGGGCGGTTTTGAGGATGGCTTATCTGGTCCATGGGGGGGATGGACGTACGGGCAGCGAGCGGACACTGGCTGCGCGCTGGTATTGGCTAATTGGTGTATTGCGGTAGGTAGTCTACTAGCTAGGCACTACATGTAGGTAGGTAGGTAGAGTAGGTAGAGTAGCTAGCTGAGAGCTAAGCTAGGTGGAGAGGTCAGCGCACGCGACACTGATATCGGTATCGATCTGTAACGGTAATTAACGTTGCATTCGTTCTGCTGATAACCACATAGATACATATATCGCCCCCCCCCCCACCCACCCAGCTAGCTAGCTAGCTACAGAGCTAGCGAGGGGTAGGTAGAGGAATGTCGGATTATATATATTAAAAGAAATCTACATATCTATCTATCGATATCTACATACCTACCACCACCAGTACTAGTACTGGTACTAATATTCGTAGCTAGTGAGTAGATATGACAGTCAACACACTAACAACCAGAGATAAGCACACCGGAGTTCTAGGCGGGGTTAGCTCCCTCCCTCTCTCTCTCTCTCTCTCTCCAGCTTGGCAGATACCCTAGGTACTATATCTACATACATACATACATGTATGTACATACTCTACACTCCCCAACCCTGCCCTTGCAATTGAACCATGATCATGATCAGATATTTGATACAACCAACCCTTGATAACCCCCCCGCCGCGCCCCTCCTCACAGTGGCGAGAATCATCCGAGGATTAGAGTTGGTAGGTACCACTCACTGCCTGCCCCCCCCCCCCCCCCCTGGCAATGCTACCCCCCGAGAGAGGAAGGTGGTCAGCTCTTGGCTAGTATGTACATAGATACTGTACCTATCTATCTATACTCCGTATTAAATCTCTCTCAGCTCGATACAGCGAGCGGGTAGCCAGATTGGCTGCAGCTGGGGGGGGGGGGGGGGAGGGGGCCTTTATTATATTACCAACGTGTGCTGCCAATCGTTTTGTTTTTGGGGGGCCGTTTTACCTATCGCAGCTGGGTACGGGCAGGCAGGCATCTAGGCATCCGGCCTCCTACTCGCTGGGTGCATGTACCTACTCTACAGTATTTTACCAAAGTCAGATCAGTAGACAGTATTACAATGTAGGTAAGGGGGGGGGGGGTTGACTCGAGCTAATCAAGTAACTAATCCGGCCGGCGCCGCGCTAACTGGCTAAGCAAGCACTATGGCCAATCTCCTGGTGCTAGTAAGTGGTTTAGTGGGGACCCAATTAATTGAAAGAGAGCGAGAGAGTGGAAAAAAAAAAAAAAAAAGAAACCAGATATAGCGGCCAGACACTGCATAGATATATCCCCCCCCCCCCTCCCCCCATCCCCTTCCCTCCCCTCGCTCCTCTTTCCTTCTTCTTGTTCTTCCGTCGTTCGTCCCACGCATTAATCAACCCCCCCCCCCCAACATCACCACCCCCCCTCCCCCCCCACCGCCTCCTCTGTTTGTTGTTGCCGCAATGTCGCATCCCGACCCAGCGCTCAGCATCTCGGACCCTCATCCTCCCCCCACCACCACCACCGCGGCCGCCGCCCCCGCCGCCGCAAATGGGCCCGCCGACATTGAGAGCGGGCATGCCACGAAGGGCGCGCCCATATCCGGCGACATTGAGAAAGGCAGCCGGAGCGGTAGTGGCGCCAGCGTCCGCAGCGCCGGTGCTGGCAGCGGCAGTGGCACTGGATTCTACCGGAAGTACAGGGTGTTTATACATGCGTTCATATTTTGTCTCTTCACTGGGTAACCCCCCCCCCCTCACCCCTTCCCTCCTCCTCCTCCTGCACTTTTTTGTCCGGAAAGAAACAAGAGCCCTAACATGGATACCCCCCTCGCTATAAAGCTGGTGGATCGCATCGCTGGTACTCCACCGCGCCGACAAGAACTGGGTCGTCCCCTTCCTCTTCTGGCTGTGCATCGCGCTGCGCATCATCACGCTCTACCTGCCCGTCAGCCTCGTCTTCAAGCCCGTGCAGAGCCTGTGGAAGCACACGGCCGTGCGCGCCGCCGCGCTCGTCCCGTCAAAGCTGCGCACGCCGCTCTCGGCCGTGCTCGTGGTCGCCGTCTACCTCATCGGCGCCTTCGCCTCGCCCGAGTCGCTCAACAACACGCGCGACAACCGCGCCGTGTCGCTGTTTGGCCTGCTGGTCTTTGTGGGCGTGCTCTGGGCAACCAGCAAGCACCGCGCGCACGTAAAGTGGCACACCGTCCTCGTGGGAATGCTCATGCAGTTCATCATTGCGCTGTTTGTGCTCCGCACGGGCGTCGGGTACGACATCTTCCACTTCATCTCGGGGCTGGCGGAGGACTTGCTGAGCTTTGCAAAGGACGGGGTGGCCTTCTTGACGAGTGCGGAGATCTCGCAGTTGGGCATGTTCTTTATCAGTGTTTTGCCGGCAATCATCTTTTTCGTGGCGCTGGTGCAGCTGGTGAGCTTCCCCCCGCGGTCCTGTATATGCAGTACCGCACATCTCTATACCGTATCATGCCTACTAACCAAGCAACCCGCACCGGCCAGCTGTACTACTGGGGCATCCTGCAATGGTTCATTGGCAAATTCGCCGTCTTCTTCTTCTGGTCCATGCAAGTCTCCGGCGCCGAGGCCGTCGTCGCCGCCGCCTCCCCCTTCATCGGCCAGGGCGAGTCGGCCATGCTGATCCGGCCCTTTGTGCCCTACCTCACCCTCGCCGAGATCCACCAGGTCATGACCTCGGGCTTCGCCACCATCGCCGGCTCCGTGCTCGTCGCCTACATCGGCATGGGCATCAACCCGCAGGCGCTCATCTCCGCCTGCGTCATGTCCATCCCCGCCTCCCTCGCCGTCTCCAAGCTGCGCTACCCCGAGACCGAAGAGTCGCTCACCGCCGGGCGCGTCGTCGTCCCGCACGACGAGGGCGAGGAACGGCCCGCCAACGCGCTCCACGCGTTTGCAAACGGCGCCTGGCTCGGGCTCAAGATTGCAGGCATGATCCTGAGCACGCTGCTGTGCATCCTTGCGCTGCTCGGGCTGTGCAACGGGCTGCTGACGTGGTGGGGCCGCTACCTCAACATCAACGACCCGCCGCTGACGGTCGAGCTGATTGTGGGCTACGTCTGCTACCCCGTGGCCTTCCTGCTGGGCGTCTCGCGCGACGGCGACCTCTACAAGGTTGCGCAGCTCATTGGCACAAAGCTCATCGCCAACGAGTTTGTGGCCTACACGCGCCTGCAGCAGGAGCCGGAGTTTGAGACGCTCAGCGACCGCTCCAGGCTCATTGCCACGTATGCGCTGTGCGGGTTTGCAAACATTGGCAGTCTGGGAACGCAGATTGGCGTGTTGAGCCAGGTGGCGCCGTCGAGGGCGGGGGATGTGAGTAGGCTGGCGCTGAGCGCGCTGGTGGCGGGCGCGATCAGCACGCTGACGAGTGCGAGTGTGGCGGGGCTGGTGGTGACGGATCAGAGGCAGTTTACGACGCCGACGCTGTAGGGGGGTTAGAATGGGGGAGAGGGGGGAGGGGGAGAGAGGGGGAGAGAGGGGTGTACAGATAGATGACTTGTAGCTAGTTTGCGGGCGGGGGGTGGGGGAACTGTAGCTTAATGATGTGGACGGATATGGATATGGATATGGACAGCATGCAATGAATGCAAGTAATGGAAGACTTCAATCAAATCCGCCCTCCCCCCCTCGTAGGTCCCGCAATGACTCACCCCCGAGCACGCAAGAGTGGGGGCTAACCAGCCAGTGCTACACCACGGCCGCATCCCGGTACGTGCGTGGCCTGCTGCGTCATGCGCCGTCACTCGGCGCGTGAGTGATGGGTCTGTGACGCTGCGGGAGGGGGTTTTGCTTTTTCTTTCCGGGGTGCCGGGGGGGTGGGGGGTGTTTTTTCTTTTTCCACTGGCGGGGGTGGGGGCGGGAGAACTTGAGGGGGGGAGGGGAGGTATGGGAGGGGGGGGGGGCGGCATGGGTTCTCTGCACTCGGCACTGTGTGGGGAAAGATGAGATGGAGATGGAGATGGAGGGAGACTACATGTAGCTAGGGGGTGCGAGCGGGGGGGATCCGGGTCGCTGGACAGACACTACATACGGGGTCCGCATCCCCCCAGCTACATTGTATGTAGACCGCGGCATATATGCGTAACCACGCTCTGGCTACATGTATCTAGACCCCGCCCTCGGTACTCCCGGCCCGGCCCGCTCGTGTCCTGCTACGGACACGCACGCACGCATGTGCAAAGAACGGCCCGCCAGACAGACAGACAGACAGACCACTGTGATGGCGGATCAACTAGTTGACATACAACCTTACACGTAAGCCTCTGTCTGTCTCGCCACAGCTCGGCTGGCATGTACTTGTAGTGACTCTTCGTGCGCGTAGGTAGTAGGTAGGTAGGTAGGTAGGTAGTAGGCATGCTCTAGCTAGCTCAGCATGGTGCTGCAGACTGGCTGGCACTGCTGGTGGACCCCGATTGATCAGGGGGCGTAATGCCAGGTACGTACCTACATGCAAGTACGTACATGCATGTGGTGCGGGTTTGTGGTTTCTGGCTTGTGCTTGCCGGGTGTGTTTTCAATGGTGTAGTAGAAAGGTAGTGTCCGACAGATGGTGTTGTTGGCTGTGTTGTGTCATAGATTATCACTGGGTTACAGGCCAGGCACGGGTTCTCACTCGGACCGGGGAGTCTCACATGCTGCACTGCCCCTGCTCGCGTGGGGTCGCGTGGGGTCGCACGGGTTCGGCATGCCCGGCCCGTCCGTATACAAACAAAGAGAAAAAACGGGAACCCCTCCCTCCCCCCCACAAATCTGCTAAATGAACAGAAAAAAAATAAAGATGATGGCGGCGAGATTCGAACTCGCGCTCTTTCGAACTACGGTTTTGACAATGCCTAAACGTAGCGCCTTAGACCACTCGGCCACGCCACCTTGCCTTTCAAGGTCTGCCAGCGCGTTCATCAATT
The DNA here is from genome assembly GCA_024521645.1 of Morchella snyderi. Taxonomy (NCBI): domain Eukaryota; kingdom Fungi; phylum Ascomycota; class Pezizomycetes; order Pezizales; family Morchellaceae; genus Morchella; species Morchella snyderi. Next base: position 1,275,040 of record JAJJXB010000012.1, read on the forward strand.
GGTACATGTAGATATGTGGTTAGCTTGGGTGGAGAGCGCGCTCATACCGAGCTTTCACATGCATGCGTTGTGACTTCATCGGTCGGGCAACACCAAACCAACCGTTTCGGTCCGCACCCGTACATAAACCCGAGCCTGTCCCAACCAAGACGCATCCTCAACACCACAGTCACCGACCCTCAGCCCTCTCCTATTCTGCTTCTGCTTCTGCTTCTGCTCCACCAAACCTCCTTATTTTCACCTCTTTTACCCCTTCACGTACATCAATAACGCTCCACCATGTCGCTTAAATCAGGTATGTTTGCCCCCACCACCTCCGAGCTGTGTCTCACCCAGCTCCAAGAGACCACATTGCCTGAAAAATACTAACAACCACCCCCCCCGGCACCACCCACAGACGCCTTCCCCTCCTCGGTCGCCTTCGACCTCATCGCGGCGTCGCTCAGCTCCGAGCCCGCCAAGAAGGACGCGATCAAGAAGGGCAACGCCATCTTCGCCTTCACGCTGACCAACGCGGCCAAGGCGAGCGAGTCGTGGTTCATCGACCTCAAGAAGACGGGCGGCGTGGGCCGGGGGCTGGCGCCCGAGGGCGCCAAGCCGGACGTGGTGCTGAGCCTGAGCGACGAGGACTTCCAGAAGCTGGTGGACGGGAAGGCGGCCGCGCAGAAGCTGTTTATGGGCGGGAGGCTCAAGGTGAAGGGCGATGTGATGAAGGCGACAAAGGCTGAGGTAAGGATTGCGTTCCCTTTGAGCGCGCTGACGGGGTGGGTGTGGTTGTTAACGACGGTGGTGGGCGGGCAGGTGGTGCTGAAGAATGCGCAGAAGACGAAGGCGAAGTTGTAGATTTGTGTGTGTATGCGGGGAGAGGGGGGAGGGGGGGGTGAGTTTGTACTTTAGGAGCGCGTAATTGCGTAATTAAGGCGAGGGGGGGAGGGCCCTGTGCTTTGAGGCCTGGGTGTGGGGGGGGGGGGTGAATATACTGTTTATTTGCTCAAGTTCCTGGGTTGAGCTCTATGGTGAATTCTAGCTTAGTTTAGCTGGTGTTGAAATCTACAATAAAGCCTTGAACAACCAAAGCCGTATTGAGATGAGCCGTAGTATTGCCCTCGACATGTGTTTGCTTCGGGCATGTGCCATTTTTGCGAGTCTTGGTCACATGTTGCACGCCTGATGGCCATTGGTGCCTTGGGAACCCGAGTACCGCTTGCTGGGCCGTTGTTTACCTACTTTGCTTACAATCAGATTGACGAATCACAAAATCAATAAACGCACTATTCCACTACTGGACAAGCGAGCGCCAAGCACGCTGACTGGCTGGCTGCCAATAAACCTGCATTTCTATCATTTCTCTCCGTCTGCACAGCCAATGACCAAAGTGTCATGCATATCCACCAACCACCAACCAACTGCTGAACCAATATCTCCTAGTATCTAGACGTCTATATCATATCCACTGCTGATACCCAATATCTCCTAGTACACAGACGTCTATATGTCGTAAACCCTCACCCACCCCTCCCTGCCCTCCCACCGCCCCAGGTCCACGCCCATCTTGCTCACCACCTCCTCCTGCACCCACCGCCTGCTCATCTCCGAGCACTCGCCATCGCGGTTCCCCCCACCGCCCACCCACACCTCATCCACCACCAACCCGTCCTCGCGCATCTCCTCCAGCATATACCTAAACAGCCTCAACCCCTCCATCGCCCCCAGCCCCGCCCCCGCCGCCTCCCCCCCACCGCCGCCGCCCTCAAAACTCGGATCATACACGCCCCACACGCCGTCGCGCCAGAAGGCAACCACACAGTGCCACCACACGCGTGCGCACGCGCCGTCGCGCTCGGCCGCGCGCCGCTCGGCGCTGCTCCACCCCGGCGCAATAAACACCATCAGCGTGCCCTGGTCCACGAGCATGGACAGCGCCGTCGCGAGCGTGAGCGTGCACTGCCAGTCGCGCAGGTGCGCGCGCGCGGGCGACGAGATGTCGGTGGACGTGGCTTTGGCGGTGTACAGCGTTGTCCAGAAGCGCTTGTCGGCGGCGTCGCGCGAGGAGATGGGTTGTGGGATGAGGTGCAGGGGCGAGCGCGTGAGGCGTGGTTGGGAGAGGTGGGTGAGGAAGGAGGTCCAGGCGCTGGTGGGCGTGTAGGAGGTGAAGGGGATGGTGAAGAATGGGGGGGGCATTGTGGTTGTGGGTTGTGGTGTTTTTTGGGGGGGGTGGGAGCTGGCAGATGGAGATGCAGGTGCAGGTGGAGGGGGGGGAATATTTATTTTGTGCGCGGGAGGGGGGGGTTTCTTTGTTTGGGGTTCTGGAATGGTGGGGGGGGGTGCGGTGGCCGGTGGCCGGTGCTCTTTGAGGATTCCATTGTATTATTCGGTGCCAAGGCCCCGTTCGTGAGCTTTCCACAATGTGCTTTCCCCGATGTTGTGTCGGTGATTCGGGGTCTTTGTTGATTGGTGCCTATACGCTGCTGCCAAACCGTGCGCCCAACAGAGCTATGTTGTAGCTAACAAAGGCGGTTTGATTTGCCCTAGCTTCTGCCAGGTTTGTCGCTGTGTGTAAAGTAAAACAGCGGGTTATAATATATTTTGTGTATCACGACTCAGGCAACGTGATCCAGGCGTCAGAACCAAGTTGAGTGAAGGATGTGTGTAGTTACATGTAGTTTATATCATTGGGCGGCCCACATGTATGTAGTCGTTATTAGGGGATTCTTAGTAGCAGTTGCTAGTACTAGATTTGCTCTTGGGGTCTACTAGCGCTTCCCGATCCTGCTAAATTAGTAGACTGACTGCACCACTCACTCGCCCGTCACGTCGCATCACTCGCACGCACTGGAATGTGCATGTGCTCTATATATCGAGCAACATGATGGTGCCGGTCCTACCTGGTGCGCTCCAGAGAAAGCTCTCATATACGTAGTGGGCTCGAGCCAAGCTGCTTGGTAAAGAAGTCAGAGTATATATATATACATATAGTAACACCTGTTAAATGGGGCAAAGGACAAGTTGTAATTGGGAAACTGGAATATCTGTGAGAAAAGCGAGGATATCCTTCCCCTCCTCCTCCTCTCCCCTCCCCTCCTCCTCCTCCTCCTCCTCCTCCGCCTCATCATCATCATCATCATCATCATCAAGAATATAAGTACATCCATCACCTTGTGTGTTACTTCACAATCCCTACACTATCGTGCACGTTACAGAATCATATAGTGGATCGAGCTGTTCTTCAGCAAGGCATCAGTTCACAGGCCCTCAAAAATATCCTACACATGTCTCTGGAGATGTTCACTCGCGCTTCACAGAAGCGCCAGCCCCAATCGACCAATCCTCCAACAACTTCACAACCTCCGCCGTCCTGACCCAGCCCCTTGTACTCGCCAACATCACCGGCGTCTTTCCCGCCCAACTCATCACTTCCTTGTCCGCCCCGGCCTCCAACAGCATCCTCACCAGCCCCACATTCTGGGATTCCACCGCATTATGCAGCGGCGTCTTCCCCCCCTGATCCCTCGCATTGCAGTCCGCGCCCCTCTCAATCAGCAGCGACGTGATTTGATCCCGCGCCAGCCTCCCCCTCGCCTTCAAACTCTCGGGCAACAGGAACATCCCCGGCGAAAGCGCCTCCCCGCACTTTGCAGCAATGTGCAGCGGCGTAGCACGGTACCCGTCACGGGAGTGGATGTCGGCCCTATAGTCGAGCAGCAGGCGTAGCACAGGCAGCAGATCCATCCCTCGCAGCGCGCTCAAGGCGCTCGCGTTCTCCACAACCCAGTGGATCAACAACTTGCTCCTCGCCGCGGTAACCACCGTGTTCCCGATCCTGCCCACAGGCACGTTCGGCGACGCCCCATCCTCGAGCAGCGTCCGCATCACCTGCACGTGCGCGTTCCGGACGGCCAGCTCCAGCGGCGTGGCTCCGCCCTCGGTCTGCTGCATCACGCTGAAGCCCGCCTCGAGCAGCGCGCGGACTACCGCGTCGTGGCCGCGCTCCACAGCCACGTGCAGGGGGCTACGGCCCTCGTTGTACGTCTGACAGGCAACGTGGATAGCGACGCCCCCGGCTCTTGCGATGTGGTGCGCGGCCATGAGGCTCACTACCTCTGCCCGCCCGACCTCGGCAGCAGTGTAGAGCGCGGGTGGGGCGCCGGAGGTGGACGAGGCGCCGGCATGGAGGAGGTGTGTGATGGGGCGGGTGTGACCTCGGCGGGCGAGGCTGTTGAGAAGCGGTTCGGGGTCCGGGGAGTTGTCGCGGGGAGGCCGAGGGACTAGGAGGGTTTTGGCGCGGGTGTAGAGGTACGGGGTGAGGATGGAATTGAGGTGGTGGTTTGCGGGGAGGATGGAGGCGACGTCGTGGAGGGAGAGCTCGTCGGCGATGAGAAAGAGAAGTTCGGCGGCGAGGGCGGAGAGAGGCATTTTGTGTGCGGTGTGGAGGAGGTTGTTGGGAGAGCTGGAGCTGGAGAGCCAGCGGCCACCTGGAAGGAGGAGGAGGAGGAGAAGGAGAAGAAGTAGAAGGAGAAGAAGAAGAAGGAGAGGTGGGATCGTTCACCGGCGCAGCGCTGGCAGGCTTCGGTGGTGGAGCCAATCAGCGTCGACTACATCTGCCGGTGAGCATCCTTGCACAGGTGACCGACTGACGTCGACACACCGATATATGCCAGGGGACTACACACGAGTGGGTTTTTGAATATATACATGAAGTCGCCCGACCTGCAAATTGCAAATGGTTATGACGGGGACCTCTGTCCAGGCGGATGTGCAAGTGGGTGGTTCTTCAACGGTGGAGGATTTGTTTCATCATCAGGATCTAGAAGCACTGCTGCGCACGTGCCCAAGTGACGATGATTGCATGGAGGGAGATAGGTACTTGTGTACTCATGTATGATGCTGACTCTGGGAGACTGTATAAGTATAAGAAGTGAAAACAACACATGTTTCACGCAATCATTGACCTGGCCTGCATGTAGTCGAGGTAACGGTGCGCAGTGTAGGTACTGTTGAGGATGCAGTGCCCCGCATGTCGGGTGGACTTGCATGCTGAAGGCAGCTTGATCTCGAAACGACCGAGTACATGTAGGTATCTCATGCATGGCTATCGAGCATGAGGAAAGAAGCTGGTCAACCCATATATCTATAACTCATAATTAATATATAATCCAAGCAAGTAGTCGACGCGAGCTTAAGATGGGCTTCAAAGAAGAGCAGAAACATTGCATTCGACGCGGGGACCTACCAGCCTGCTACATAGCTACTGGCGTTAACTGACTGCAGTAGACGGCCTGCAAAGTTGAAATAACCTGTTACCCTCTTTGTTCTCCCTTCCTTCTCTCCTTTCTCTGCTCGTTTGTAAATCAAGCTTTTCGATCTTCTGTCTGTCTTAATTAGCTTGTGCATGTGGGCTGTCTGGTTTCTTGGTACTGGTGGCGAGAAGGTCTGCGGGGTGGGGGGGGGGGGGGGGGATCGAACCGAACCTGTCATTTTATTTGTGTCTTTTCTCTTCAATTCTTTTAGTTTCTCCGCGCCTGCTTATCTGCTTTCTTTTTGTTGTTTGTCATGTTATGCATATACATATGCATTTACTTTCTTTCACCCGTTCGGTCTTGTGTGGTTTTCTGGTCAGTAGTAGGTGCGCAACTCGCGATATCTACAGCCACTCTGCAAAAGTGTTCGTGATTTGGTTTTAATGTCAGTGCGCAGTGTAATGTTAACGTTACCTACATGTTAAGATTCAAAGTAACAAAAATATATAATATAGTTCGTAACTATAGATAAAAGAAGGTAGGCCATTGATCACATTCCTCATTGATTCTGGGTACCATTGGCCATTTGGAAACTCCTGAGGGGGGGGGGGGGTTTGATGGTCCGCTACGGTTCCATAGTGAAATGTCTCACTCCGAAATCTGAACCACGAACACTTTTGCAGAGTGGCTGTAGATGGCTTTGGTACTTGAGCTTGCCAACTTGCAAACTGCCTCTTGACTGGGGAAGTAACCATAGGTGCTCATTTAGGTTCATATACACTTCCGGGGCCTTTGGATACCGTTCATGTCAGCCATGGCCATATATATATATGATTGTTTCGAATATGGTCGACATTCACACACGCGCGCGCATCAGCAACCATAGGAGGAGCCCCACCCTGCGTTGCTAGGTCACATATACTAAGGATAGTTACCCTCAGTCCAGATTCTGTGGGCTCCTTGCCTCTACTCTCTATTTCATGACGTTTCCGGACCGGACTGGGTCTGCATATGGGCGTAAATCGTGCATAACAACCATATTTTGGTGGTATGCAGACCCAGTCCAGTCCGGAAACGTCATGAAATAGAGAGTAACGAGATGGGCATTCGTATGGTCTAAAAGACAACCATATCAGGATCAATGTGCTGTATGCACTTCTAGGCCTATAGCTAGGGCGGAGCATCATATCCCGTTTCGAGTTGCAAACTGCACTTCTAAAGGCGCTCGCTCGACTATAAGACATGTACCTACATAGAGTACCTACATCATCTCGAGCCCTAACTGGCCAGATCTAACGCATCACTTCCCTGCAGCTGTCATCGTTTGGCCCGCCACTCCTGAGTCCTGACGATATTGCGAACTGCACCCGAACCCCCTGCTGCGCTGTTGACGCGTACACAACAACCGTTGCATAGGCAACAGCTAATAATAGAACAAGGGGGAAGAGGGGGGTCAATCATAGTGTGCGCAACTATCCTTGACCCCAACGTCCATCAATCTCATAGGCTGCCAGAGATCCCCCCCAGCTACATGTAGTGTCTCGGTCGTTCAGCCCCGCGCAGCTCCCGTCAACATTTAAGAGCCCAGCTGCGGGCCGGCCTTTTAACACTCGACTGTATCTTGGATCAATATACATATAGCTGTCAATATGGTCCGTGAACACCGCCGATTGTCCTCCCTAAACTTCCTAAACTCGTTTCGCAGGTTGAGAAGCAGATCCACCTCCACCCCCCCAAGGCATGGGACACCGCTCTTGACACTCCCGGATGACCTCCTCATCGTGGTAGCTTCCTACATCGACGACCCCCGAGACATCTCCCACTTTCTCCTCGCCAACCGCCGGCTGTCGGCCCTCCTCACGCCCGTCCTCTACGACACGGCCTTCCTCATCGACCCCTATAGCCGTAGCGCTGCCTCCGCGCTGTGCCGGGCCGCCAAGCTCGGCCACGTCAATGTCGTCCAGCACCTCCTCGACCGCGGCGTCAGCATGATCGACCCCACGCCCTGGACGGGCATCGAAAACCCGCTGCACATCGCCGCGCGCGAGGGCCAGCTCTCCGTCGTCTACGCAATGCTCAAGCACGAGGACGCCGCCGCGGCCAGCCTCCTCACCGACTCGCACGGCTACACGCCCTTCCACCTCGCGGCGCTCAACGGCTTCACCAGCGTCCTCCGGCTCTTCCTCGAGACCGCCGCCGTGGACGTCAACCTGCGCAGCGACCGCGCAATCACCCAGCACGCCGCAACAGCACTCCACTACGCCGCCTCCTGGGGCCACGACAAGGCCGTCAAGCAGCTCCTCCGCGCCGGCGCAACCCCAGACTGCATCACAATCGACGGCGCAGCCCACACGCCGCTGCAATGGGCCCTGCAGAACTTCTGCTCCGTGGCCGCCGCCGCCCCCAACCCCATCGACCCCACCGAGACCATCATCGCCCTGCTCGCCGCCCGCCCCGCCATGATCGCGCAGCACAACGCCGCCAGCGGCCGCCCGCTCCTGCACTTTGCCGCCACGAGCGGCGACTACTCGCCGCAGCGGCGCTTCGGCGAGCACTCGTCGCAGATCCGCATCACGCCCGCGGCCGTGCACGGCGACGCCGCGCGCCGCGCGCGCCGCGACGTGGCCAAGGAGCTGCACAGGCGGGTTGTGGCGCTGCTGGTTGCGCACGGGGCCGAGCTGGACGCGGTTGACCGCGAGGGCAAGACGGCGCTGTTCCACGCGGCCGAGCACGGCGAGGAGCATTTTGTGAGGAACTTTGCGGAGCTGGGGGCGGCTGTGGGGGTGCGCGCGGGGGCGACGGGGCAGACGGCGCTGGAGATGGTGGTGGCGCGGCGTATGTGTGGCGAGGGGATGGAGATGGCGGAGGCGCTGCTGGACCATGGGGCGGTGGTGGAGTTGGGGAGGGGCGGGTGGGTGGCGGGAGAGATTGGGGAGGTGGAGAGGGAGGCGTTGGTCAAGTTTGTGAAGGGACATGAGGCGAGGATGAGGAGGGCGCAGGCGGAGCGGGGGCTTCATGGGGGTGGGGCGGGGGGTGGGGGGGCTTGGTAGGTGGGCGTGGGCATGCTGGGCATGCTGTACTATAGTAGGGTACGTTCTGTACGCAGATAAAAAAAAAGTGTTTAGATCTATGATATGATATCGTCTTATGTCCAGAGAATTGGGGGGTGCACACAGCTATGCTAAAAAAGTGGTAAAATCAATCCTTGACCTCAACCAGCCACAAGCGCCTACGCAACACCAACATGTACAACCCCTCCCCCCCATCTTGCATTACTCCCCATATGAACAGCCACTCAGCAAAAGTGTTCGTGATTTGGTTTTTAATGTTAGTGCACAGTGTGGCGCACCCGAAATGTTGATGTTAAATACCTTTGATTTCTTGAGATTCAAAATAGCGAAGAATATATAACAGTTCGTGACTATAGATGAAAGATGGCCATTGATCTTATTCTTCATTTATTTCGTGTGCCATTGGTCACAGGGCAAGTCTTCCCTTGTGGTTTTTTGATGGTCCGCCACGATTACATAGAGAAATGTCTCACTCCGAAGTCCAAATCACGAACACTTTTGCAGAGTGGCTGTACGTAATGCACGTCAATATTCTCAACAGCACCCCATATCAATATCAACCCATCCACTCACTATACTACACACTACACCTGCCACTAGCTAGCTAGCTAGATAGATAGATTCTCAGTGCACCCAAATTGGCCAAAACACGGTGAATGATATAAATATGAATAACGGCACTATCTGCCCCCCCCCCCCTCTAGTTATGGGCTTGTGGCGCCCTATACGGATTAGTATCGTGGTAACGGAGCTGTAGATGTTTTTGGCTTGTGTGTGATATAATATATATAAGATGAGGTTGTGGCCGCAGCCGTGGGTATCGGTGTACATGTTGGTCTCGAAGGCGATGTCGAAGTTGAGGTTTTAGTTGATATCGAGTTGAGTTGTTGGAATTGATATCGAGCTGAAAGTACTTGGGACTGAAGTTTGTGCGGCTTATGCGTAAAATTGTGGTTGCACGCAAACGGACTAGTACCAGCTGAGGCAGTCAGCCCGGACCGGGCGGTCTCTGGCGGCGCGGGGTGCTTATATATAACTGGATATATGCTATACTCTAGACATATCACGGGTAGGTGGGTGATCGGGCATGCACCTGGCTAGCTTCAGACTATCTAATATACCTAAAGCTCTATCGGAGGGAGGGACTAGCTGCGCGTGTATAACATAACTAAATACTAGCACTAGGCAATCGCTATATATATAGCCAAGTTAACCTCCTCGAATCTCGCAATAGGGAATTTCGAGCAAACGATCATTGACTAGTCGTCGTACCGGCCAATGAAGCGTTAATTACTGATATATCGATCACCGCTAGGCGTTCTACCCGGTTTATAAATAAGGATGTGCATACTGGAACTATAGTAGCTAAATCGTGAATTATAGTTATATATCCCATCACCAGGTATGTATATACCTACATATATATCTACGTACTACATACGTTCCACCCCCCCCCCCCAAAAAAAAAAGAAAAGAAAAGAAAAGAAAAGAAAACGTTAAAACAAAAGAAATTAACCAGTAATACAAAAGAAGAACCTCCACCCCTACCTAATAGCAGAAATGCCACCCACTGCGTGGGTCCCGGCGCTCCCAGCATAAAAAAAAACAAATCGAATAAGGAAACCGGCCAGTTATGTAGAATGGAAAAAGCGGGGCTTGGGGGAATAAACGCAAAACCAAAACACACAACATAAATAGCTAGACATGAGGCCAAAAATCCATCCACGGAATAGAATCGTAAGTCCCCAAAGGAACCTTGCGTAGGCTTATAAAGGACTCCACCGTTATAAAGATGATACCAAACAGGTAAAGGGGTATACATATACAGATCAAGAGAATAATTCCCAAAAGAAATTCGATAAAAACAAACAGACCATGATTTGAATATCTCTCTCTACACCGCACCATAGACGGCCCAAGGGTCAAAATAGAGGGCCCAATGAGAGCGATGGATGATACCCACCACAATACTTGCTCGACACGTGTAGGGAACGGATAGTTCCAAGCACTCGCGTGAGCACCGCACGTGAAGAGCAATGCGCATAACGACGTCCAGAAGTCCATCCTATTAAACATTTCTGAAATTGATTGCAAATATCTATCGACTTGTATGAAAGAGCCCTCTGGAGGTACCCCAATTTCGCCTTGTAGACTTAGTATTATGGATTCGTTGGCATTTAAGGGTTTGTATGCCCATTGAGTATAGGATAGCAACGCAAATAGCACTTGTATGACCACATGAAGTTCGAGCAGTGTAATCGGCAAGCCGCTAGCCTTGCGTGCGGTGCACTGAACAACCATCCAGAGTGCTTGAAGACAAACAAAGAATTTTGCAACAATATCGGCTTTTCCTTTATCCACAATCACTCGTTTGTTGATAGCATTCTTCTCGATTTGACCCTTCGACAGGTAATATAGGAAGCCATTCCCAGTAAGAATGCAGTGGCATGTGAGGCCGTTCTTCTCGCTATCCTCCCTAGCACCCGGAACTCCGGGAACCACAAAACCTCCCATCTCGACGAAAAAGGCCCCCTCCCTTCCCATATTGTCCTCCGGGCTTCCTGGTTTGATGCCAAAATGCTTGCACCACGCTCCATGAATCTTTTTAGCTTGCTTCCTCTGAGTACAGGCAACTCCAATGATTACTTCGGGAGTAAGCAGTGCGACAAACATCCACGCAACCTTATTAACTGTGACTCTCAATTTTGTTGGATTCGGGATAATGTCAGGATGAACTGAGGTCCAAACACAAAGACCAAGTGTGATTATACAACTCCAGAAAATACCCAGAGTTCCTCGGCCTCTAGGCTCTGGGACAAATGCCGGTTCGAATTGGGTGCCATTGGAAACGGCCGAGCATACATCCCACAGGAAGACGAAAGCAAGGAAAGCATAGCATCGATAGTTTCCCATGTTGCAGATGTCGTTTTATGCGTGGTAGTTTCGACCGAATTTTGTTCCGGGGGTTAGGCTGAAATATTTAATCGGGATTGGAATGTCATGCGGTGAATCTGGTAGAAAACATGTTACGGAATGAACTTGCAGATTTGAACTAATATATAAATCTCTACTTACGAAGGCCCGATCTCGCGATATACCCCACTTGTAGCTCAACCAAATAGCCGACGCAGGTTTCTGTGGCTGGGGAAGAAGGGGTTCTGAACTGGGCGCTGTCTATCTGGAGATGAAACAAAGCGTTAGAAATAGATTAATTATTTATTTAACTATAATATACGATCTTACTTTGACGGATTTTTAGAACAAGCTATCACTCAGTACGTACCTACAGCTGGCGGAATAGACTCGTCTGCTTAAAAGCAGCCGAAGGGCGGATGTTGCGGGATACTCAGCTGTGGTGGGGATGGAAGTCCTTTAAGAGCTAGAGAGAAAGATTGGGCTCGAGCCTTGTGATACTCTATACTATTTCCCATAGGTCCACATAGGACGGTATCTGCTGCGCATATTTTATGCTCATTGGCACATAGTCGAAATTGGGATACGTCCCTACCAGAGTTAGAGCAGGCCGATTTTTGGTGCCCTAAAATGCTAGAAGCACAGTCTACTCAAAAAGGTACGTACTCGTAGTTTTCTAACGTTTCTGAACTGAACTACCACCAAAATATAGTTGCCAAGCACGATTTACGCCCATATGCAGATCCAGTCCAGTTCGGAAACGTAAAAAACTACAGCGCGATCTCGAAAGTGAGGGCATAGCAACCAAAACACACTAAAATTGACCCAAACAGAACGAAAACCCACAACCCAATTGCCATCAGAAATCAACGCTCTATGGAGTAAGACTTTGGGTATCCAATTTAATATATCACAAAGTGCACTCTCTCAAGTCAGCTGTGGAAGAAAGTACATGAGCTAGAAGTAGAGCAACATGGAGATTCGGCTACATCCATACGTATACAAATATATGGTCTTGGCGCGTTTTTGACGAGCCGATAGGGCAAGCCTTGACATGCAAAGAATACACTTCTCTAATTCTCGGAAGTCATTCATGATAATTGGTGGTCTAGGGCCACGTTGAAAAGTAGCATTTTTGGTGTCATGCTCTCACTGGGTATACATATATGCAGCTTGATAGTCGATTTGTCACTTTATATTGTTTACGAGGTATCCACAGGCCCTTCGAAACTGCACTTGAATGCGGTACCAACACAATCGATCGCCGGCATTGACAAGGGTCAAAGTCGGTTTCTATGTACTCGCGACCAGCAACAGGAACCCGAATATGCAGCTGCAAGTCTTTGGTGTATTTTTGACTTCTACTCCAATGGAAATTGCAGATTAGGACGTGCATTTTCGGGTTCTTGTTGCTACTCGCGAGTAGCTTCAGCGACCCAATCAACAGTACAACTCACCTACGTAGCTACTGCGGTAATGACCAGTTCACCACCTCTAACTCTGCGAACCAGTGTTATAGAATATCCATGGCCACACCGCAAGTTGATGATTCGGTCAAGAAACAGCAATGCACAGCCCAAGCCAAACGAGATCCTATCTATTGGTTGGCTCAGTGATCGTGACTCCACCACAGAAAAGCCACTGAGGCAGAATCGCTGAGCCGCTGCGTACACCTCCCATATCAGGAATGCGGGCACCTTCGAACCTATCAGACGTCAACACCGAGCAAGAAGGTGCGTAAGTCAGTGTAGTAGATATTTGAGTATTCGTATTCGGATGGCCCAGACTACATATTGATTTTGGTACTATGAATACGCCACAAATTAAAATACCATGATTGTAGTAAATACTAATATGCCTTTACAAAAAATATCTCAACTCCGGCCATCCAAACACATTTGCGTTTGGTCTTATGATACCATGCAACCGAATTTACCACAGCTACAGTACTAAATACATGTGTCAATAAAGAAAGAAAGCTGTGTATCTGCTACTCCGCCTTGTGTCGACGGTTGGGCTGGCTAGGACGACGCTGTCAGCAAGCATTGAAAGAGCCAGCTGTGGAAACCTCGAAAGGTATACATACTTGTAATGTACTTATTGACTCATTAACTCCCGTAGTAGACATATATATATATAGCTGAGCTATTATATATATGAACCCCTTGAAACTCGTAATATAAGTATGTCAAAATAGAAATCGGAGGGATAGATATTTGGGCGTTGTTAAGATGCCCATCACTTTCCAATTCCCTGCCCTGGGTACATAGATGACCTCTCGGGCCACTCGAAACCCGCCTCCCACCCTCCTACGGATGTTTTAAGTAGCCTCGGTACAGGGAAGGATTCTACAGACTTTCCCAACTTCTTACCCTTGTACTCACCTGGTTCTTACTCCTGTACTCTAATAGGGTTTGTATAGCTGGTCAGGCCAATAGGAACAAAGTCATGTCAAATATCGTCCCTCGTCATATTACCTGTGGGGCACTTCTACTTTACTCTACAATATGTACTGGAACGGGCAGGTGAGGCCTAGAGAAGGCGGCCGCGGCGCGAAGCGAAACGTTTAACTCAACCAGTAACCCTAACCCCGGCTATAGTCAACCCCGCCCTCCATTGAACGTACCCGACACTCAGCACCTCTGCGACTCATACTCAACGCCAATTGCCCCGCAAACACGCACATCACAGTATACGAATGTTGCGGCAGCTCTTCTCTGCCGTCAAATCCACAATCACCAGCCCCATCACCGCCATCACCGCCATCACCACCACCGCCGCCGCCACAAGAACAATGTCCACCGCGCCGCCCGCATCGCCGCTCAAGAAGCCCTGCAAACTGGCCCTGCTCCAGCTCGCAAGCGGTCAGTACAGTACCTACTCTCTGTAGCAGCAATTCCACTACCAGGCGGGCACAAGACTAACCCCATTCGTCCCCACCACCACACAGGCAATGACAAATCCGCCAACCTCGCCAACGCGCGCAAGCAGGTCGCCGCCGCCGCCGCCCGCGGCGCCAACATCGTGGTCCTCCCCGAATGCTTCAACTCCCCCTACGGCACCTCCTACTTCCGCCAATACGCCGAGCCCATCCCGCACGGCGACACCACCTACCCCGAGAGCCTCACCCCCTCCTACACCGCGCTCTCCGCCGCCGCCCGCGAAAACAACATCTACCTCATCGGCGGCTCCATCCCCGAGCACGACCCCTCCACCGACGCCCTCTACAACACCAGCCTCGCCTTCGCGCCCACGGGCGCGCTGCTCGCCGCCCACCGCAAGATCCACCTCTTCGACATCGACATCCCCGGCAAGATCCGCTTCATCGAGAGCGAGGTGCTCTCCCCCGGCGCCCACCCAACGCTCATCGACACGCCGTACGGGCGCGTCGGCGTCGCCATCTGCTACGACGTGCGCTTCCCCGAGCTGGCCATGCTGGCGGCGCGCCAGGGCGCGTTCGCGATGCTGTACCCGGGCGCCTTCAACATGACCACGGGCCCGCTGCACTGGGAGCTGCTGGCGCGCGCCAGGGCCGTGGACAACCAGGTGTGGGTGGGCATGTGCAGTCCTGCGCGCAGCGCCGAGGCCGGGTATACGGCGTGGGGCCACAGCATGGTGGTGGATCCGAATGGGGAGGTGGTGGCGGGGATGGAGGAGGGGGAGGGGTATGTGGAGTGGGAGCTGGTGCCGGAGAGGGTGGTGGAGGTGCGCAGGGGCATCCCCGTGACGAGCCAGAGGAGGTTCGATGTTTATGCGGATGTGGCGGTGGCGGCGCCGACGGAGGGGAAGGAGGGGGAGGAGGGGGTGTAGGTGGTGGGGTGTGGATGGGTGGGGTGGTTAGTATCATTGGCTTTGAGTTGACCTTTTTGGGGGGGGCTGTGATCATTGACCCGAGGTATTCATGGGGCTAGAAATCAAACCACGTTTCTAGAATCCCGCACAAAAATAACTGACGTAAATCCTCTTGCGCCCATCGTAGTATCCAGTGATCCACCATATGAGCTATGAGACATATATGTATGTATTATACCACCACCGTCCGTAGTCTTGGCCGTGTATGCAAATCACGGTTCACCCGCGTAACCTTGATAGTCTATATACAGCCCCGCCAGAATAACCCAGAAATAGTTCATGACAATCTCTCTAGTACCTACAAGAGCTATCACTTTTAAGATACATGCTCGTGTCATGGCCAGTCCCCAGTGCTACCCTATCGCACTGAACCGGAGCAGTCTGAGGTTCTGATATTGGGTACTTTGCAATCATGAGACTTTGTCCCAAGTAATATAGGGTAATGGAGTTGTTGAAATTGCTCTACGCAGAGCCACCCGAGCTATGTGTATGATCTCGATTATAACCGCAACCCCCATCCACACTTCAACCACGGCGCTGGGATAACCCTTCTCCCCAACAACCAAAAACACAAAAGAGTTCAGTACTCAGGATTCCCGCATGGTCACCCACTGCAGTACTGGCTGAGCGATACGAGGCTTGTGTATGGCAGAGCGAACGGGATGCCCAACTTTCATCGTTCTATGACTGAACACGGGAGATCACTCGGACTTCGCATGAGATATCACTCGGTTAATTTCGCTTGTTGGGGGGTTTTTTTTTTTTTTTTTTTGTTTAACTCATTAATTACATTTCGCTTGTTGGGGAGGGAGGAGAGTATTAGTGGCGGGGTTCCATACGCCCAGCACAACTACATGTATCAGACTTGGAAGCCCAAAAATAACAGACTTGGGGCCCAATTATGGGGAATAACTTATCCGTGAAATATCAACTTATTAAAAAGCTAGTTTTGAGTGTTTACAACCACATTATGTTCAGTAGATTTGTCATACAGATCTCGACGAATCAACTAAAAAACAAAAAGCCTGCCCCAACCCTGCTTTTTATTCCCCGTTGCTACATGTATTTACATACAATATCAGTCCAACCCAACCGCATTTGGTTAACCTAACTTACACGTAACTTACCCAACGACAGGTAACCTATTTTTCTAGAGCGCAGCTTGTCCTCTACACATAAGTCACCCTTGAGCGAGTCCGTTACAACGCCTCAAACTAGAAATATTTAACCTAGAAAGACTACACAATATCGAAGCTCCGCTCGCCTCTCGAACAACATATCATTACTCCGCCCCAAACACCGGCCCCACCCGCCCCTTCTTCTACATCTTTCTGACAGTTTTAAAGGAAGTCGAAACTCTATATATCACTTGGCGGGTTCTGCCCAAGATTCTGTATTTACCTACAAGCAATTTAGTAACCAGTACCCCCCCCCCCCCCCATTTGATTATTACTCATCTACTTATACGGAACACATCATGTGATCGGCTCAGTACCCTCTATTTAAACGGGCTAGTCTACTAGCTGCTACGTTACTTCTATTTCCGCTCAGAATAAACGAGTGATGCTCGATGATCTCATGTGGATCTTTCGGGCTACATATAGCTGTACTAGATGTCAATGGTACCTGATGAGGCCGCGTTTCGGTCATAATAACAACTAGGGTAAAATATAGCGTAACTGATGTGTAATGACGGCTATTTTAGGATTCATATTTAACTGAAAAGTGGACACCCCGCATCTTCCGTTCAATGATTCAGAGGGTATATGTACCTCGGTCAGATTCAGCCCTTGATGTGATGATTCAAAGTACTTAAGCGCTGCAATTCAAAATACAAGTCACCTTTGGGCCAACCATCTGACAAAAGATGCATCTTAAAGAGAGAATTCGGAAGGTCTTTACAGGCCAGCACAAACCGATTCAAGATCCCGTTTATTTATTTCCTCTTTTCGACCTACCAAATGATATCCTCGTTTGTCTTGCCCCATTTCTCTCCTACGATGCCCTTTACAATCTAATCCGGACAAATCGTCGATTCTACCATCTCCTCCTCATACCACTTTACAAGAGATTTCTGGACAACAACCTCCGCTTAAATGTCGTCGATACTCTCGCATGCGCCTCTCTAACCCTGAATACGGGCACACTCCGCAATCTCATCAGAGTGGGTGCGCCCCTCCACCTTCTCACAGGCACCAGATATAATCACACACGTGCCTCTCTCTACCTGAAAAGCCACACGGCGCACAATGTCCCCGATACGGGCCCGGTCGAAATGTTTATACCTATAGGTTCTGGACGCAAGCCCACAATTCTCCTTTCTGCGGCTCTCGAAGGCAATAGCAAAGTCGTAAACATGATAGCGACTGCATCACATCTAGTACACCCGCAGGACACACACGGAAGACCCTCAGAAATTGTCTTCAAGGTAGTACTCCCGAGTAACACGATGCGTCTCCCGGATACTGATCAGTGTTGCCGGAATGTGCTGCATCTTGCCTGCATTAATAGGGAGCGCTTCAGGTTGACCAATGATTTCGAGGGACGAACGAGAGCGGTGTTGCTTGTTCGAGACTACATGAGAAATATCAATTCGAGAGATCTTAATGAGTGCACGCCCTTGCATTACGCGGTGCAGGATGGCTGGGACTTCATGATACGGTTGTTGCTGAGGGCTGGCGCAAAAGTTAATGCACGAAACCGCGCTGGAGTCTCAGCGCTACATATGGCGGCAAGGGTAGAAGACATTAAGACAGCGCTGAGTGCCTGCCATATTCTTGTCGGGTTTAAAGCAGACAAGACCATAATGATCCCTTCGTCTGGGCGCACAGCGTATGATATTGCCTTATCCCGGAGATCTAAAGCTGGTCAGCTTCACCGCATCGACGAGATACGGACGAGACGGCTATTAAAATTATTAAGATGCACATGAGTGCCATTTTATTGTTCTTCAATCGTTCTTTAATATATTATATTTGTGTGTTCATACTCCGCCAAGTACCCCTCCCTCTATTTTGAAGGTACGAATGTTTAGCCATGGTGGGCAACATTATTACTAAATCAAGATTCGATTTATTGCTAACACCATTCTGGGTACCACTATCACCTTTTTTAGATATAGCCGTGAAGGCAAAGCACTGTGACTTCTATCAATTTGAACCTCTTCCAAAAGTTTTGTTTTTTCTGCTTGGGACGATCGTTAATTAGGCTTAAAACGCCGTGGGGGTCAGTGAGGTTTAAGAATCTCTTTGGTTTTTCCTGTATATAGAGGGAATTATGTGTATATTGTGTTGTGTAGACATTTGATATGTTAGCGAAGATGTACTAAATAACGGAATGTAGTTGATAGCATAATCGAGTGATAGATTATGAGTAAATTGACGGATGTTTCCAACAATTACAAATGATTCGTTATGCACCCCCCCCCCCCCCCCCAGTGACAATTTTCACAAGAAAGCAGCGGATTATATAAGAACCCTATATATGTTTCGATCTTAAACCAGGGGCGACAGATACAGGAAGAATTGGACGGAGAGTCGCATATACATGTACTCGTATTTTTCTAACGTTTCCGAACTGGACTGGGTCTACACACCACCAAAATCTAGTTGCCAAGCACGATTTATGCCCATATGCAGACCCAGTCCAGTTCGGAAACGCTAGAAAAATACGAGTATTTATATCTTTTTCGCCAAGTCAATATTTCATCCGTTAAGCCACCCAGCGCCCGTATATTACATGTAGTAATTTAACCTAAGAAATTACAAGTTACAAGTATCATAATTTATACTGTGTACTTATTAGGTGCTTCTACGTTTCATGTAATTTGCACGTAGCTAGTAGAAAGGCCAAGTTTTATAGACTACCCTGATCCACTGTTAATCGGACACGACATCGCCGCCTCTATCGTCTATCACCTCTCAACAGTTCAAGACCCGATGTTTTTACTACATTTTCGCTGTACTAAATTATCGTCGTCTTATTAGATATATCTACACCAAACCCCTTACAACCACGGAAGTACGTGCATTGTACTCCGAATGCCTGGTCATAGTTCTTCCAGACCACGTCCATTTCTTCCCTACGAACTGATTATCATCATCGCCGAAAATCTTTGCTTTTTGGATCTCAGAACACTCTTATCTGTCAGCCGCTCCTTCTATGAGCTTTTGGTTGGAATGTTCTACCGTAACGCACTCGCGCCGAGATGCAGAAAGCTCGCATTCTACTGGGCAACATTGACCAAGAATAAAGAGCTCATGGCTTTGTTAATAGAAAAGAGCAGAAACTTTGCAGTCAGGCGGAGTAGTTCCGACGCGGTAATTTTCAGACCACCGGTAAACCCTGCTTATACAGCTGCTCTTATCGAATCCTTGCTGGAGCTTGATGCCAGGAAGATCATCGTTCAAGATACGTTCGATTTGAGCACGCCTCTCCACGAAGCAGCGCGGCAAGGACACGCTAGATATTTGGAGATGATACTGGGGTCGAGTACTGAGTTAGATGTTAAGGATATCCGTGGGTGGACGGCACTTTTTCACGCCGTCTGGGAGGGCCACTTAAGTGTTATGAGGCGCTTGATCGGCAAAGGTTGCAAAATTAATACTCAAGATAATGCTGGAATGGGAGTGCTCCATCTTGCGGCAATTCAGAAGGACCCAAATATCGTTAGAGTTCTTCTTGACTCGGGAGCCAATTGCAATGTTGCTGATTCTCGGGGGTGGACTCCTCTTGAGATGAGGGAATTAGCGCTTGGGGATAGTGACCCCATATCGATCATGATCCTCCAAAGGTTGAATCAAGATTATCGAAGCAGCTTATCTCAAACAGCTCTTCATATGTCAGTGCTTTTTCAAGATCTAAAGATGGCTACCCGATTTCTGGATCAAGGCTTAATGATAGATGATGCAGATATTCTTGGATGCACTGCTCTGCATGATGCCGCAATAGTCGGTCACAAAGAAATGGTTGATCTGCTACTATCAAAAGGAGCGGCCGTTGATGTAATAGATTCAACGGGGAAAACCCCACTCCATTGTCTGTTGATCCAATGGCCACGAGATACGCCTCGAATTGCGTGGACACTGCTAGACAGCGGCGCAGACGTTAGAATTAGGGACAATGACGGGAATACTATTTTTGATAACATAATCAACTTCGAGGTTTTCCAACCAGACAGAGAAAAACTACTTCTTCAGCGTCTCCTAGAAGGAATGGATATCGACTTTATCAGCAAGTATGGTGGGAGAAATCTACTCAATATAGCGGTAGAATTTGGAAACGAAGACTGCATCCGGGTAGTTCTGGATAATGGGGCTGATATCAATGATTTTAACCAAGAAGGAGTGACTGTTTTGCACCAAGCTGTGTCCTTGGAAAAACCTGGATCACTAATCCAACTTCTTCTTGACAGAGGTGCGGACCCAAATAGTAAAACCCACAGAGGGGATACATTTATGGATGTGGCATTTATTTTTGGTTACTTCACTACACCACTTCTACATATTGCTCTCGCCAATCCCCACTTTAGGTCACGATATAAAAACCAAACATATCTCCATCTCGCCGTCCGCACACTTGACATAAAAGATTTAAATATATTTATCACCCTAGGTGTCGACATCAACGCCCAGGACATTTGGGGCATAACAGCACTTCACCTCGCAGTTAAGGAGTTGAGGCTAGACATGATCAGTCTACTTATTGATAGCGGCGCAGATACTAATATCCGGGATGTCGACGGGCTAACGCCGCTTGCCGATTTACTAAAGATATCAAACCCCGCACACACACTGATACCGGTACCGTTGGATCTAATAATGATACTGGCGGAGGGTGTTGACCTGGATGTGAAGGATAACGAGGGAAATACTGTGTTAGACATAGCGATGAAGAATCAACACTATGCAGCAGCGAAATTGTTGATATCCCTTAATAGAGAAGGGTGCGTGTTTATAGAGACAGATTATTGTAACACTTTTCGGAAAAGGAAGAGAGTCAACGTATAATATTTTAGAGTAAGGAAGGTGCTCAGGTCGTTATGCTACCTACCTGGGATATCTCTTATGTATTATTAATGAGTATCGATTTGATTACTACAGGTATAATCATTGATTGCTAGAATGACCTATGGCGAAAGCTGACGTTTTATTACTATAATTAATTATCAGACGTAGTTTTCATGCAATTAAATGAGTTAAACAAAAAAAAAAAAATTAAAATTAAAATTTCAATCAGACGTTAGTGGAGTTAAAAAAAAAAAAATCAGACGTCAGTGCGTATTTCATCGAGTGATATTTCATGAATACAATTCTGACCCAGGGATATGTAACTTACTAACCATATGCAATTGCGCAAGTACATGTAATTAATAATTAACCACTCTACACCGGCTATCCCCTTTACAACCTTACTCTACTAATGGAACCTCGCCTCAGCCTTCCCTCGCCTTCCCTTCCATCCTTCCCTCTCTTTCCATTAAGTACGGATCCGAACATTCTCCCTCAGCCATCTTTAGCACATCCACACTCTCCACGCAAGCACCTATACAGCAATAGCATGTGCACGCCAAACACGCATCCTGTGCTTATAAACACCGCCTTCCTACATCCATGCATGCATATCCCACAGCTACTCATGCTCACCACGCTAAAATAAAACGGCTCACGACATCTCCGCTTCCGTGCCCTCGGGTCGGATACATGAGATCATGAAACAACTTCCTTGGGCTTCCGCGGGATCAATGTAGGTACGATAAACATTCCTTCCACCCATCCACCTCCATACATACATGAGATACACATGGGCCATGTGGTCTAGAGAGAGATCTGTAACACGCCGGGCCACCGACGTCGTCGCCCGTCCCACACCATCGCATCCCCCTCCCTCCCGCCCATGCACTGCGCAAAAAGGAAGGGGAAAAAACCGAAAGAAAATTTTGTTTACCACCTTGGCCTTAATCACTGCCGCATGCGCTGTGTCAAAGCCCTATCTGCATACTCACTCTATCTACTCATCCAGACCCCCGTAGAGCAGGACACCTTCTAGAGTGTTTACAGGGATTATAGAAGCAACCACAAGGATCTCCGTCCATGAAACGACATGGGGATTGCGAAAGATGCAGGGGAAGGGGGAGGGGGAGGAAGGGCGAGGAGATAATCCGACCGGGCCGGTGTTGCGATGTGGGAATGGGATGCATTGGGCTGGGGCGGGAGAGGGAGAGTAAAGTAAATATGACGCGTACAGGCGGGTGGACGGTAGGTGTCAATATAATCAGAATCAGGTAGATTGAGCTCTTCTGGAAGCAGGTTTTGCGGACGATTATGGATTACAAAGGAGGAGCGAAGATGTTTCGGCTCTAGGCAGGCTACATGTAACTAACTAATTGAGTACAAATATTGAGAGAAGAAACAAAGACAGAGAAAAGGCTCTCAGCAGAGGAGAAACAAGATGAGTCAAGTTCAGTTACAATTGCCCGTAAACGAAGAAACAAGAAAATAAAACGAAGGAAAAGGCCCATATCAGCACAGATGCTGAATCTCTGCCATAACTCCACATCCGTCCCCCTCAACTACCCATCCATACAGCCAACATGCTCGCTATCGCATTCCGAGTCCCCATCGCCACTGCCGTAAAGCTTTCCAGACGTTCGGTTTTTGGTACCCTGTTTTCGCAGGACCTTTCCATCCAGGTCGCACACGCAGGGACTGAACTTTACGCCGGCGGGGCGCCTAAATAGCCGGCTGCGCGCAGGTAACCCTTGCCCTCTCTCTCTCTTTTTCGCCATTGATCGGGGAGAGGTGGCCACAGCCGTTTTACCCATTCGGAAATTAGCCAGGAACCAGGGGCGGTGGTTCAGTGGCGACGAGTTCGTTGAGTGGTGTGTGGTGGGATGTTCCTGCGGTCCGTGAATTTTTTATCGGTTTCGGGTTGATGGGCAGCCCATCCCATCAAATCGATCATTGCAGTCGGTCGGGGTCGGTAAAAAAAAAAGATTTTTTTTTTCGAATTTCTTTTTCGGTCAAATTTTCTTTTCATTGCAGTTCACTCAGGGCCAGGAGCTCTCCTCCCGCTCTTCTGAAATGATTGGCAGCAGCGCTGAAAACCGGTACCCAACGTAATCCTCCTCAAATGAAAGTACTGCACCCTCTGAGTTCTCCCACCAACCCGAACGGTAGACTTTCCACCAGCCCAGCGCAGGCAGGTACTCCTCCTCTTTTCGTTCCTCCTTCTTCTCCCACCCGAAATCGAGTTCGTCATAGTCCTCGGAATAGGTCGATGATGCGGAGGAGACTGAAACCGCGTCTGAATCGTCATCAGAGTACTCATATCCCTCGTCGTGTGATGCAGAGCTGAATGAGGCGTTGTCTTGAACTTCTTGGCCGTCGTAACAACCGAGCCAATGGGAGTGTGTGGATGTTGCATCGTCGTCTTCATCGGTGCTGCAGGTGTCACATTCCGCTTCTCCACATTCCCAAGCGGTTGCGGTTGCGGTTGTGGGGAGGTCGGTGGTACTTTCCCACCAGTTTGCTATGCAGGTGGAGGAGAGGTCTTCTGTAGAATCTTTATTTTCTCTCTCGAGTCAGCTTTTGCCTTTTTTTTCCTTCTTTCTTTTCTTTTCCTTAATTTTTTGTTACTTACGACTGAACCAGCTCCAAGCAATGAAAGAGCCACTTTTCTGCTCTTGTCTGAATTTCCGGAGAAGCTCACGGAAAGATGTTGTAGAGCCTGCACCGAGGGCCTGGATGTTCGACATAATGTCCATCTATATATCTCACTCGTACACTAAAATTCCAGTGATAAATATTGTAGAGACGTGTTGTGTGGGTGTTCAAGTAAAGTAGCAAGCAAAGTAGCAAGATAGCAAAAAAAAAAAAAAGTTTAACCGTCCACGATGAATGATGGGGGGAGGGGAGGGGACGAAGAGACACTTATGTACCAAAAGGCAGCCGGAAGGAGGAGCAAGGAAAGTGAGACAAGGTGGTGGGTGGTGGGTGGTGGAAGGAAGGCGACTAAGGCTAGACTAAGAAAATGAAATGCGGGGGAGGCAGGCATGACCTTATAGGTACATGCCTAGAGCAGAGGTACATAACTTTCCCAGCACGGTTATAGTATTATTATTGTTTTCCCTCTCCCTCTCCCTGCGTCTTATTAGCCTCCTCCACCTGCGGCTGAATTCAGTTTGCAGACTCTCATGTATAATGGATACATAACATGTTGGCACTCCCCATAATTACAATGAGCCTCATCCACTCGAGAGCAGCAAAAATTTATTGTCACAGGGGCAAGTGCATTCACGCGCCCAGCCCATCCGGGACTTTTCCGTACTCAAAAGCTCGAGCGCAACAGCAATTGAACCCTAGTTAGCTACATGTATGCTAGACAGCTCAATCCCTGAACCACGTGATATATCCCCGTATTTACAATATTGTCTATTGATTATTTATTTTTATTATCCCAAATCCTGGGGTTTGTTCTGGAATGAAGATGACAAAACGTCGACGAGAGACACGACTCTGAATATCGATCTGAGTCCAATCACTCGGGTCGGCCCGCCGTGTACGTCCTCACCCAGACCTTTCTAATGGAGCAGTTACTACCGTCTACAGCCTCGTGACGTTGTTTTCTCAGCTTTATATACTGTCATCCTTTGCGTGCCTTGATTTTTTTTGGCTTTCAAGTCTGGTCGTAGAACTAGATTTCTATAAGAGTCAAACACCAACATTTTCGGGTAGGTTGCAAATTTCACGATGTCACGAGAGACTTCCCCCTCTTAGCCTTCCCCGGAAATGGCAATGTATTCTTTACTAAAGAACAGACCCACTTTCTGGCTGGTTGGCAGTAAGAATTCTCTGATGACAAGGCACAGACGATTAGCAATTGAAATGGGACGGATAATTGTTGGGGACCGAACGTAGAGCAGGTACTCTGAGTACTAATACCCTCGTGGACATTTGCAGGCGCCCACATATGCCAACCACTCTTTTTCTCTCTCTCGGCGGGCTACCGGACCCAGCGTCCTGGGATTACTGGTACTATACAAAGAGTTTAATTTCTGAAGCTAGATCTTCTGTAACAAGGCGGTACCTAGCTAGCAATCAAGTCGTTGAGTAGTGCTAGCCAGTGCTTTCCGGTGCATCTATCCGGCAGTTAGATTTTGACTCTTCTTATGGTTGTCACAGAAACACGAAAAAGGGTCTTTTTGTTTTCTGCGTGTCATCATGTACAATGCCTTCAAGAGGAAGTATGTATACTAAACCCAAACAAAAAGATCGGCGATAAACCGCCAATGGAATGTTTGGCAACCAAGCTGCCTAGATTATAAAGTCAACAGCTTTCAAACTCCCGTTAGTCCTTACATTAATTGCATTACCCCACGATCACCAAAGCTTTTGAAAGCTGCAGGCGAAAAAATCTCATGATTGGGCATTCTTGAAAAATTTTCACACCGGTTGAACGTTTAATGCTTGATGTTCAATATGCTATGCACTGCACAGCCAGGGGGAAGGTCTAACCTCACCGTTTCTATAGAATAGCTGTTGCTAGGTAAGAACCCTGCCCAGCTAAGGCCCTGCTCAGAGGACCCTGCCAAGAGCATTGCAGAAACCACACAAAGCCAGAGACATCACGTGCGAGTCGTAACTTTTTGCAAGAAAGGAGACCTCGCTTCTCCGATTGGATCTCCTTCCTGGGACAAACGCGTGTATGGATCTACGGAAAATCAAGGATGGCCGTTGCGGAGGCCTTGATTCGAAAGCCGCCGGGTCGGTCAATAGGGGCAACGCCGCCGCCGCGACAACAGATTCTGTGGAGGTTTAAATTCTAATGTTCGGATCTGTGTTCTTCCACTGGCAAAGGGTGACTATCCCTATTCTTATTCCCCATCTCCTTTTGTTTCCTTTCTCCTAGCTCAGGTGCTGGATGTTGCCCCTCCTCCCTAAATTCCCTACAAGGAAGTAGGATGACACCAAAGCATTTTACGCCGCTCGCCCACTTGAACCCTGATGTGATACATGGAAGGTTGTGTGAGGGGAAGATGTTCCTTCCGGGTAACCCTAAGTAAGATGCTTGCTTTAAAGTACTGTGCAGGAGAAAAACAAAAACGCCCGGGCTGGTGAGACATTGCCAAGCACACTACCCCACAAGGATGCAAGAAAAAACTGACATGTCGACTCCCGCCGATGCGGCCAACTCAACAGGATCAAATTTTCGAATGCGCTTTTTTGTTGCTGGTTCGACCCCTTTGCTGGCGCATGGCGGCGATGATCGGACCATCTGGCTTTTTATACAGAGCTACTCTACTTAGGTACGGGTCCACGTACAGTACTCCAGACTCGTAGGTAAGCTGAGTAGAGTAGAGCCCGCATCGGTACTTCACTGCTTGATCTTGTGACGAGGGCGAACCAGTGAAGGTTAAGCGTCCATATAGCTACCTACGTGGACCTGAAGTAGCACGCGACGTTCTACTCTAACATAAAATAAACCGCTATATACATGTAGGTACCTAAATCTACGTGAGCAGAGTAGGCAAGACATACTCTGCTCGTAGTTTTCTGGCGTTTCCGGAAGCAACTGCTATTGCATGCCATACAAAAGATAGCCTTGGCGGGGGTTTTCTGTGTATGCAATAGTAGTTGCGTCCGGAAACGCCAAAAAACTACGAGTACACGAGACATCTGCAGAGCCAGCGAGCAATGATTATCAAGGACCACTGCTGATCGACACTAGGGTGTACTCTACATAACCCGTCCACTGACGCTTTACCGGTTCTGTATTCCCGCCTAGAGTCTGGACTGGTTGGGCTAGTTATCAGTTTGAACTCCGAACGAGTGATCCCTGGTGATTTTCCAGATAAAACTACTTGGCGCAATCAAGCCTCGATCGTAAGATCTACATGATATGAGTGGATTTTCTGATAAGGCTGGCCGACCGAGATAATGCAAGGCACTAGCTGAACGTAGCGATGGTGATAATAATAATGTCAGTGTAATAGATAGTTGGAGAACCAACCAAGTCGCAGTTAGCAAAAGAAGAGAGTAGAAGGCAGTGTAGCCTACCAATAGCTGAATTATCTCTTGCTGTGCTGTTGATAATCGTGTGTAGTGAAATGCGGTACGGCTGGTGGAGAGAGGTTCGATATGCACCACGGGCTGAGGTGCAATTTTTCTTGTACCTACAGATCAAGGCTTTTTCTTTCTGCTGGGAGAACCTATTGCGTTGCGTATCTTAATTTCAACCAGTTTTGGTTGAAATTGAGGCGCCATACTTAAAAGGTTATTTTATAGCAATTATCCTAACTCTGACCGAGAGTACATCGTGCGGCTGAGTTTCTGGTGTACAAATATTTAACCTGGCCTAACCCGCGGCAAAGGCCGTAAGAATTACAGTTGCAGATTTAATGGTTTGAGATAAATAAAAACTTGGCAACTTTAGTGAGGACAGAGTAAATTAGACCAACGCCACACATATGACACCCGCGGTTAATATCATCCGTTATTGGACATATATGATCACTCGATACCAGCTCTAGCCTCTAGCACAACTGTTGATTGACCGATCGATTTATTACTTCCTTGATTGTCATTAACTGTATGCAACCCGGAGGTTATGACAATATTTGACAAATCCAAACTTTGGCCCACTTCTAGCAGGGCTATATACTATGAGCCCTAAATTGTTATTATGGGTGCATGCCAATAGGCCCAGGCGGAAAGCCAAGATAACAATTTGCATTTTGTTTGATGACAGACCGGAGTAACGAGGTGAATACTGCTATCTAAACAGTGTCCATATCGGATTTGAAATGATATCTAACTGTCCGCCGGGCCAGTGATATCAACGGTGTATTACTCTCAGATGTTGTGATCCACGAATGAGAAAAACAAAAACAAAAACTTTGGGATACCCCCGCTTGATAGGGGAGTGCTTGTTTCATCCCAGCAGGGAGTACAATGCCTTGGGACAATCAACGGATTCGAATAGTAGATTACATTTAAGGCCAAAGATTGCCCATACCCAGTAGATTATCTTTTTTTCGTTATCAGGCGCCCTGTCGACTCTTGTCTCAGTTCTCCTACGATTAGCTTGTTATCATTTAAACCACAACGAATAAGAAACAGGTAAGGATACTGGGTGCGTGTGGTGAAGACTGTATCCGAGTCCATAAAGCCTGTTCGTGCGACCGACCAGGAGATACATGTAGATTATCATATACCAACCACAGTAACCTCAGGCTGCCAAACGAACATACCCCCTGTAGGCATCTCTAGGGACCTTGAGCCTGTTGGAAAGTCGGCCTTGATAGATTTCTTGGAGATCTCAAGTCTTGTATGGAAGTTGAAGATAAAGAATGGGGGAGTAGAGGAGATGCATGAAGGACGTTGGCGGTTTAGTATACCACTAGCGCTATCATTGTAAGACCAAACCCATGTATGCGTGTGCATTTCTCCAAATCCCCTCCTATTGATTCTCAGCACTCATCTCTCCCTCTTAAAAACCACCAGACGCTGTCCTCATCCTCCCATAGCCAGAAATCTGGCCTGTTTGGCAAAGAGATAAACAGAGTTTACATGGATGTAGGCGTGATAGATCGAATGGGCAGGGAGTGAAACTTGTATCCTTGTAAACTCTGGTTGGCCTGTTCCCGGTGCTGTGTGTTGGGTATGTATATAAGGTTGCATAGAGTAGGCTGCAGCTAACTACCATCAGTTGGATTCTGATGAATCTTAATAGTATCATGCCCAGCCAGTGTTTACTTTGTGTGTCTACACGAAGTACTAGTGCGATAACAAAACACCGCCAAAACTCGATAAATTGGCTATCCCCGGTCAGGGATT
Source organism: Morchella snyderi (assembly GCA_024521645.1). Taxonomy (NCBI): domain Eukaryota; kingdom Fungi; phylum Ascomycota; class Pezizomycetes; order Pezizales; family Morchellaceae; genus Morchella; species Morchella snyderi. Next base: position 1,303,948 of record JAJJXB010000012.1, read on the forward strand.
ATCTCTTTAACGATTGGTTGAAGGCTATAGATCAACCTCAGAAGCGTCCATTAGTAGTAATTTTGATCTTGCATGCATAGCCAATTTCTCGAGTTTTGGCGGCAGTCTAGGAACGAGACTAGAATCTTGAATGCTTGTAGTGTTCCTCTAGTGATAGTCAGCCTATACATGGGTAGGACAATAAAGCAAATTGCGTGTGAGTTTCAGTTGTTCAAGGCATGTAAAGTGTCAGGCCAGAGGCCGAGGGACAGGTATACTCTACAGCAAGCTGCATTTACATGTAAAAGAATACTCGCAATGTCCTAACGTTTTTAGACGCGACTGATATTGCATACCATACAAGAGTTCGCCAAGCTTCGGATTTTTGGTGTATGCAATAGTGGCCTAGTTCAAAAACGTCAGGACATTGCGAGTACATGTATCCACTGGCGCAGAAGTATGTGACGAACAAATACATAGCCTACATGTATTCATTGTGTGTATGTATGCAGTTATATCGTTGGGCTAGGTATGGAGTCTGCATGTAATTACATGTACCTACATACATGTACTCGCAATTTTCTGGCGTTTCCGGACGCAACTGATACCGCCAGAACTCGAGAAATTGGCTATGCATGCAAGATCAAAATTACTACTAATGGGCACTTCTGAGGCTGATCTATAGCCTTCAACCAATCGTTAAAGAGATAATCCCTGGCCGGAGATAGCCAATTTATCGAGTTTTGGCGGTATTGCATACATACGCAGAAAAAACTCCGCCAAGACTATGTTTTGTATGGCATGCAATAACAGTTGCATCCGGAAACGCGAGTAATGAATTAACCAGAAAAAAGAAAAAAGAAAAAAAGAAAAAGGTTTGGTCGTCGTCATATAATATCACTCGGTACCCAGACGAGCTGCAGGACTCTATCAAAAAAAAAATTAGTTTAACTCATTAATTACATGCAGCCTATTCTATTAAATTTTTCTTTCGTGGTACTTTTGTTCATTCGTGTTTAAAGTATGTACGTATGCGTGTGTTTCGTCTTATAATCTCGAATATCTGTTCAAAATCCTTCTTGGTTTTTGGAGGATGTGAATTAGGGAAAGCTTATTCAATCGGCCACGAGGCACAGTAAATCTCTAAACTAGATTTAGTGAGCCCAACGAGCGAAATTTTTTTAAAGGGGTGACGTCCTCACCTAACTGATAGAACATAGGGGTTGGGCGCCGGCGGCGCAGAGAAAATAGAATAAAATGTTCAAAGTCGGTTTAGGATCTCGAGCGTAATCAAAGAGCGCTCCCTGCGAGTGATAGAACATGTTTCATAGCTAAGCAGACCTTTTGCATTTCATCGAATAGAGTCAAGGTATTCAGAACCTCAAGCCCTATTGGGCCCGAGATTCTATTTGATAGAAAGATTTTGTCGGGTTTAGTCTTTTGAGAAGCGTTAGCCTGAATCATGATACCAGTGGTTTCACAGTTATACCTACATGTACCTACATGTAGTGTTTACTAGGGGTTGAATACATGTAGACCCATGGAAATGCATGTATACAGGAGTTACTTCCTTATCCACCGAGAAGCCGAGTGATGGTTCATGACATAGACCAATACCCCCTATTCCAATATGGTACTACACGTCATGCGGGAATACCGAGAAACTTCAAAGCGCGTATGTACATGTATGTATGTCATCACTACTACGGCATGTTATATGGTGGCATTAATTCCACTCATCCTTCCGGTATTGCATGTACTCCATTGAAGGGTATCCTAAACCCACACCGATATAATCCGTGTACAGCCTCATGGATAGTAACTGGTGGAAGAAAACAGAAGTACGAACGAGATCATACATATCGTAAGAATTGTAGAAGAACAGAAAAAAGGAAATAAAACGTAGTAACAAAAGAAAAAAACAGGAAAAAAAAAATACAAAATCTCCATTCCCACAAGTAATATTACCCTATCTAGTACTCAACCAGTTTCAACTACTAATATTACATTTTTCTAATCTTCATTTTCCAACCACGCCCTCGCGACCTCTCGGCTGAGCCTCAGCCTAACCACACGGATGATTTCCTCAAGTCCACCCTTCTTCCCATCTCCCACAAAGCCATCTCTCCAGTCCCATGACCTCTCAACAGCATCCATATCGATTCCATTCAAAAGAACCCCTTCATCAATCCCCTTCCTCACCTCCTCCCATGAACTCGATTTGATTATGCTGTTCCTCCCGCTACTAGCTCCGCCATTTGCCAGAGAAGCAATATCCTTCTTGGCTGTAATGACCCTCTTCAGGAATTCATCGGCACGGCGCATCGATTCACCTCCCACGAGTTCAAGGTCTGTAAGAACTTTCATAACATCCATGCACTCGCGCACGGTGATGCAGCGTTTCGCGCTTCCAAGAAACGGGATGAGTTCACCAAGCAGCGCCCCGAGAGTCCATTCTTCCACTGCACACTCCCACTCAGGGTCCAAGACGCCACCGTCGAGTTTCTCGCCAGCGGATTTGATGGTAGCAACGAGTGCAGAGACAGCAGGGGCTAACTTTCCAGAATCACGGAGAGCGTAGAAATTTCTAAGGGTGGCATATCCGGAGAGCTCAAAGCGCAAGATCTGGGAGGAGGTAGATTTTGGGGAGGATAGAAGCTTTTTGAAGGTATCATCAAGTACTGAGTCCGAGGGGGAAGCGCTAGAGAGGAGGAGGGAAGAGGAAAGAAGTTTGGTGAGTAGGTTGTGAATTGAGGGGCGATGATATGAAGATAGGGAATAGAAGTAAAGTGAGTCACCGTATGAGGTGGCAGAAGTGACGAGGCGACCGGCGAATGACTAACAAAATGTATTAGCATAGATAACTAAAATGGGGTAGATGCACTTACTGCGGCGATATCTGACGCTTCATCAGTGAGATTTTTCTCGTTACAGTGTTGCAACAATTTTTTCACCCTGTCTTTCGAGTTGAGTTCGAGCTGGGTAAGTAACTAGATATACAAGTTAGCCATATTTCTAAATCGATTTCTATGGCGATTCACGTGCCTTCCCAGCCAGTTCTTTCCCGCCTTTGACTCTCTCCAATATACCAACACCAGCCTCCCAACCTTCAAACTTCGCATTCTCATCCAGCCATTCGATGCCAAACAGTCCTGCAGCATACTCCTTGAGCACACCATCGGCCTTATCTCCTTCTGATACTACTCGGCCCATTGACCCAAAGACTGCATCATCATCCTCATTAAAGGCATCCATCATGCCACCACCCCTTCTCCTCTCAAGGGCACTTTCATTTATGGGATTTCGGAGAATGGACCCGGCCCACCCACAAATTTCTACAGCCGCCGAGGCAGCAAGTAGTGAGAAAGTAGGAAGAAAATCTGTTACAGCCGTCGGATCACCAGTCATAATCCCACCGATTGTAATATCCAAATCAGATGTCGGATCGATTGGCATGTCCTCCATGAGAGACTCAAGAGTTCTTGACAACCTGACTAATTCCCTTTCTCGGCGGTTATGATCAACGTGCTGGAGGTCTCCTCCTTCCGTATCAGAGTCCTCTTCATCGATTGAATCGTCATAGTCGTCATTATTGGCTAAACCTGCTGGGCTCCAGAACATGAGACCAACTACTGCTTCCTCCCACTTATCGGTGCTTGATATGACAGCATCTGGGTCCCCACGCATGACTTCGTAGATTTGCCTAAATCCACGAGCTACATCTTGAGGTAGCGGCGCCTTCTCTTTAGGTCTTCCGCTAGCAATGCTAAGGCCGAATGAACCTCGCCCATTCCGGGGATGGTAGTTGTTGTAGAAACTATCGTCCGTATCATCGAAAACAGAGTCCTCGGCGTCGGTATTCCTCCCTCGAAGCTCCTCGCAAGCGGAAAAAACGCCGCCTTGCCATATCCGCCAGGCGGCAGGTGTGCCGTGATGCTTTGCGGTCTTTGGAAAAAAGCCTGTTTCGCTTGGTGCATAGCTTGAGCGTGCTAACCCGGGGCATGTTTTAAGCAATTTCATACAAGTAGTGGTAGTAGCCTTGATGGTATCAATTTCCCCGCGGGTATATAGTCTCTCGATATCAGGAACAGGTTGGCCGGGGCTGGTATTAAACTTGGGAGCTTTGGTGGCGGGTGCGTCGACACAGAGCTGATCCCAGTCGGTAGTACGCATAATGTCGTACACTTCTTGAACCTCTCCACGAAGGATGAGGCGGTGGATGAAATCCCAGTAGCTTGGACTAAGAACACAGTTCGGGTGGGTAGATTTAAAAGAGTGTAGCTGCTGTCGTGATGGATTCTGCTTGTGCGTATAGATCCATTTTCGCAATGTCTCAGGGACATTGGCGCGGGAATGGTGCAAAGGAAGAAGAAGAGAAACGATGTAGTATGCTTTATAAAGACGTGACTTGGTGTCGTTCTTTGGAAGCTGCTGGGCAAATATTTCAAGCCACTCCCTTGAATAAGTCGTCAATAATTGTTGCTTTTCTTCTGGGGAAGGAGGGGCGGGGCGATCCAGCTCCATGTCTAGATCTTCCTCTTCAGAATCGTATGCCGTTGGCTGGAAAAGCGCTGACCCGGGCGGTTCCATTTCCAGGAATAACCTCTGCATTACATCCTCCGTATTGATAATTAATGGCCCAGGTTCAGATACGATTCCTGGCTTAATCACATCTCCCGCTCCCAATATCATTCTTGGGCTATCCCCGTTGTTTCTACTCCGAAGAAGATCGAAAGATCCTTCGCCTTCTGTCTCCTCTGTCTCCTGTTCCACCTCATCGTCTTCGTCGTCAAAGATCCCTGTTTCGCCCATGTCATCCTCGTCATCGAATTCTTGGTGAGTGTCATATTCCTGGTAAGAGCCCTCATCCTGACTGTCTTCGAAAATCTGTGCTCCATCTTCTTCTTCGTCGTCGCCATCAGTGGGCGACATGTACTTGCCCCCGATTCTACTTTCGCGCCCCGCGCGCGCGCCAAACCCTGAGGAATCCCCAGTGACGTGTTTGCCAGTACCGCCGAGAGGAAACGTTGGCGTGGCATCTGATGAATCAAACAATCCCATCCCATTACTTTTCTGGCTCATTTTGAACCCCGGGGTAGAGCCGGCAAACAGCGTCGCGGGAGTGGCACTAGAGCGTTGTTGCTGAGGTGTGGAAGAGGCGGAAAAGAGGCCATTGCTAGGAACGTTTCCAGCGGGTGGAGAGAACAAGGAAGACGGAGGATTTGGATCCGACGGGAGGCGAAATACGGGGGGGTTTGAAGGAGCCATGGTTTGAAGATATGGATGGGGGAGGATTCAAAGAAGAGACCTCGCGTTGGTGTTTTCACGAAGCCCAGGATAACCTGAGCCGGGTTCAGCAAAGCCAACAAGCAGGAGAATGAACAGCCAGCAGCAGATAAAGCTGAATAGATGGTGTGTGGGTGGGGCACGCAGTGAGGGCGAAAGGGAGCAAAACGCAGCTGCACAATCACGTCGATGGATGTTTGGATAAAGAAGGATACCAGTCCTTTGATGGGGAGGTTTGGAATTTGGCGATCGCGACCAGGGTTAGGGGTGTGACGATGCACGTGTCACGGGGTATCGAGATATTCGGTTGGCTTAAATCGTTACACGGGAGCCGCAACGCGTGAAACAGAAGCCGGGCAGTGGAAGGAAATGCACAACAAGAGATTCGTACCTACTCTAGAAGCTATGAGAGATTTCGAGCACGATGTTAGAGGAGGAAACAGTGTAGGCACGGCTAGTTTCAAAGATCGCATGACTTATGTAGGTACAGCATGTAGAGATGAACCTATCGGATATGAGGATGGAGGTGCAGAGCTCATTCAGAACAGTGAACAGTGAATGGCATAAGAAGAGATACAGTACTGTAAATACACCTTACACGTAAGTGTAAGGTACTGTACACATTTATGGATTCTAGAATGAGTATCGACTGGCCTCTCCTCGTGTATCAGAAGGCTGACTCCTCGCCGCGGCATGGGTCACACCCGTCACCTGGCACGAGACTTATCTTCTACTACGCTAACTACATGTACCTTATCCGTGGTGCGCGTGTTGATGTCGATATTGCTTCTCTCTAGCGCTGGTTTTGTTACCAAGTGTTAATCGCCACCGACAGTGGCTGTCATCGATCGTGGGTTTGCACGCAACCATAAGAAGAGATAAAATATAAGCAGTTGAGGGTAAATATTCGAGTTCTCTAGATGTAGGATATATCTTACGAGCCCGCACATGTAACCCCCTCTACTTTCTTTCTTGACACTGTTCTTATCCTCTAGCTCTGACAGCAGCTCCCCTGCGTCACCGTTGCTGTGCACAAACTTCCGCTGATCACACTCGCTAATCACCGTATCGAGGTTTTGGCCCTCATATTAGCTAGGAAGCTACTGCCTACACCACGTCGAGCTCTTCCTGTCTTCCTCCTCCTTCTTCACTCTTTCTCCCCCACCCCCCGTCTACCCCCCCCACCAGCCCCTCTTCATCCCCTCCCGGCCAGCCCCTCATTCGATTTACAACAAATCTCTCTATATCTAGAACTACACCTACGATCTATCCTGGGGGCTTCCCCTCTAGCCACACAACCCCGGCTTTAATATCTCCACCCATACATCACCCCGCTCTGTAGGAGATCCAAGCTCGAGCCCCAAAATGTTTTCCCTACCGAGCTATCTTCCAGCTCAGTGGGAGAAGAAGATTGTTCGCTATATTTTGAATCACTTTGACCTCCTTGAAGAACGCACTCTAGGCGACCTATCAAATCTCGAGGGTTCAGTGGGCCGTAACTCAGTTCTCACGCTCAAAGATGTCGGAATTAAAGTTGATGTACGTATCGCCCAGATATTTCTTTAGCCCCAGTTTGTTGCTGACTTCGCTCCCAGAGACTTAAACAGCTGATGAAGATTCCACTTCCTCCCCGAGTGGCACTTACACATGCCGTAATCGGTACACTAACTTTAAGTCTCCCTGCAAATTTCCTACTGTCTGGATCAATAGAGATACTCCTCTCCGACATAAAAGTGTCCGTTACGGTCGCTCCTATAGCACAACAATCCCCCCCACCCTCCCCAGGAAGCCGGCAAAACCCCGATAACAGCCCCGATGTCGATTCTGACGACGAGGAGTCTAATGACGAATTGCCTACTACAGCTGAGGATCTTGCTCAGTCATTTTTGCAGTCGCAACCGCAGCGCGAGAAGGAGCAATTGCTACACTCTCTTTACCGGGACCGAGACAATATGACCGCATCAACGCACTCGGTGGCCAATACAGCTTCGTTATCGGACGACGACGGCGACGACGATGATGAACTAGGCGTAGGGACAAACGTTGGTCTACCAAAAATACTAGCAACCCTATTTAAAGGAATCGGCGACAGGCTGAGGATCAAGATACGGGGGGTAGTCATCTCACTGGAGAGTACGGCGCCCGAGGAACACGGAGGCGAGAAGATTGTGCTGGATTTAGAGGTCGAAGATGTTGATGTAGAGGGTGTCACCACAAATTCAGTCACACCTGCTGGAGAACCGGGCATGCGCCACAAAGAGGGAAAGCGGCGCATTACTCTCGATAGGATCAAAGCATATATCACTTCTGATGCTTCGTTGTTCGAGCCTCCAAGTCCGCCCGCGGCCAGTACTATTTTTGGTGAGGAATCAGACGTTTTGACTGAAAAGATGGCATCAAGCAACATGGCGGCCAGCAGGGATACGTTGACACAGGCCGGGAGTTTTCATAGTATGGCGGCTTCAACAAACACTATTCGGAATAGACCCCCACAGTCACCGCCCCATGAAGCCCCACCTACAGAGGAAAAACCCCTAGCATCGCATGTATCCGGGGAGGAAGGTGTGCATGTAGATGGGAATTCTGACGAAAATAACTTCTCCGGGAGTGATAGATTTGCTGACTTTGAGGACTCTTCGTCCGATGATGAAGTCCTGGCATTTGCGCCATCGCCATTCGCCGCTTCAAGCCGGGTTCATACCTCCTCCGATTCCCTTCCGAGACAGCCCATAAATTATGATGACGACGAAGATAGCGAAGATGAAGGAGGGGCTGCTTTTGCGCCAAGTATGGTTCCTCCGATGGAATTGTCGTCGTCGTCTTCTTCAATCCGTGCCCGCCTACCGCCTTCATTCTCCCGTGCCGGTTCACCATCTGAATCACTCCATGCCCGATCTCAATCGGCATCATTTCATGCATCTTCACCATTATCCTCAACACATCTCCGCTCACAATCGGGATCATTCTATGACCGCTCGACATCAACCTCGGTGCACATCCCTTCAGTAAAGACCGTGGACCAGACATTACCATCTGACAGCCCGCCTTCACCTATTGCGAAATCCTTGTTGCTAAGCAAGCAAATACCAGAGTCATCCCCGAATGAAACTGAGGGCAGTGAATCTGGAGATGAGATGGATGCAGAAGCAAGTCGCATGCTCAGTGAATCTACGCTGTTTACCCATAGCGAAGCAGGGAGTTTATATCTTTCAGCTACCAGTGGGGTATTCAACGAGTCGGATAGAAAGGATGAAGAAGAGGGGCGATTGAAGGACGAGGCGCATGAAGAGGAGGTTGATGCAGATGAAATGGACGCCCGTTTAGATGCATTGATTGGCGATGTAGCAGGTTCAAGGGCGGAAACCTCTACTAGGACTATGGAGGAACCTTGCGGTGAAAATTTGAAGGTTGGAAGAAGGATAAGGAAGAACATTTTTGGTTTGGATAAGATCGAAATTTTTGTCCCATCTCTTTCAGCAGAGGAATCTCGAAGCTCCGGTGCTCATCATGCTGACGCAGGGGCTTCTAATTATTCTGGAAGCAACGAAATGGAAGACAATCATTATCCACATGTTCCGGGCGCCTTCTCAATGTATGCTTCGAAACGAAATATCGGCTCGCCGCCAAAGTCTGTCTCCCCCCCGCGACCAAGGCGCCAAACAATGATAAAGATCGTGGATAAAAAAACTCCCCAAAGCACCACAGATCACTCGCAAGGAAAACCCGATGTTGAGATTAATATCGGTACAGTAGGTGGTGCTGTGGATTTCTCTACCGCTAGGATCCTAGGAATGGTTATTGAATCAGTTACTGGGGCGCTTTCCGAGAGCCCAGCAGACTTGAAAGGAAAACGTGGGTCAGGTGACACTACAACAAACGCAACAGAGACTGCTGGTCCAAATTTAGAAATTTTGGTGGAAGAAATAGCATTGAAACTTGTAGATCAGTTGTCAGGTCTCGTTGTACGCAATAAAGAGGAGGAAGGGGAAGATGAATCGGTCCACAATGAGAACAGCGGAACGGTTGTTGAATGCCTCTTGCGCGAGATCAAAGTTGCTCATAGCAATCTTGGGCAGAACATAACAACCTCGAAGATCGATATAAAAGGGTTCTTCTTAGGAGATGGAAAGGAAGATATACTATCCTTCATCCAGCCACCATTAGCCAAGTCCTCACGAAGGCGCGGATCACATACTTCGTCCGTCTCATTTCCCGAAAATGATGTTTCGTTCATAATTTCTCAGAGCCCAACAAAGAAGAGAATAAACATCACGACGCTCCCGGTCAAGCTACATTTTGACCTCAAAAGGTTAGAGGATACCCTTGGAGCTTTCGGGGGTGTCGGAGGTGTTTTGGCCTCCACGTCTACGACAGCCTCCACGGTCACAATTACGAAAGGCAGATCTCCTGATACACTTCGGAGATGGGGAGCGAACGAGACAAAACTACCAGAACCGAAAAAGAGTGATGTGAAAGTGCATTGTCAGATTGGAGGGCTGAAGGTAGAAATTGTAGGCAGTACTGGGAAAGTCGGCCTCGAAACATCCCCACTAAAGATCAGGAGTGAAAATGGTAGTATCGTCGTCCAATTGGACAAAATTGGGGTCTACGGACCTGACCTACCATGGGATAATGGACGGCAACAAGTTGAAACTAGTCTCATAGTCGAGAATACAAGAGTCGAATTCTTGAATAAGCCGGAACAAGAAGATTTGGCGACACTATTGGGACTGTTAACGCCCAGCAAGGATCAACATGTTGTGGAAGACGACGATATCATTATCGATACTCTAATTCGACAGCGTCAACAGGGCACTATGCTCAGGATCGGGATAGGTGGTATCAAAGCAACCGTTGACGATCTCGGGGTGATCGAAAGATTGCAGCAAGTGGGAGAAGACGTGATCAAGGTCCTTACCGCGACGGATTTCGTTACCCAAGAAGAACGCCCTGGCCTGCTGACGTTACTCCATATCGATTCCTTTCATGGTAGGATCGAAGTTGGTGGTGGTGTTGGTAATCTTGAGGTAGATATGGGTGATTTTGGCATTGCCCATGTCTCCCTTCCTAGTTTGTTTGCGCTCGCGGTTGGCAAGATTAAAGTCCGGCGAAATGGGTCAGAGGAATTGCTGGGTGAAGTTTTGCAGCGTAATATGCTGGATAAGAGCGAGGAGGGTAAATCTATGTTGATGGTCAGGGTCGTGGGTGATGAACCGGAGCCGGTCGTCAAAGTCAAGCTCTGGAATATCAGGCTGGAGTACCGAGTTGAGACTTTGATGTCCCTGATGGATACTCCGCAAAAGGTGACAACTGAGGAGTTGGTGGCGGAGATGACTCACAGTGTCATTAATCTTGCTCAAAAAAGCTCTCGGGATGAAGACAAACCGCCGTGGGGCGTTGACATCGTTATGCGGGACTGTGTGCTTGGACTGAATCCATTGGGCTTAAAAAGTAGGGGACTGATCGTTCTTTCGGAGTCCAGAATCAATGCTACACTGCCGAGGAGAGGAAGGTTTCAAGTCGCCTTGGAAGTTAATAAGGCATTTGTTATGCTTATTGATGATACTTCAGGCCTGAACCTCTCTGATAGACTAGATCCCAGGCGGCGAAAAGCCAAAGTCAACCGACTGGTTGACCGCCTTTCAATTCAGGGCTATGTATCGGTCATCAGCATCTCTGCGGCGGACATCCTGCTTCAGATTGTAGATGCTGAACGTAAAGGCGAAAAAGCGATTGACGTGGAGGTGAGGGATGACTTGTTAATCATTGAATCTTGCGCCGATTCTACACAAACCCTGTTGGGGATTGTCAATGGATTGAAGCCACCGATGCCAGAGGGGGATGAAATAAAATACCGGACAGAAATAATGCCTCTGGATGTCTTTCAATCTATGACTGAGGATGCATTTGCCCAACCTTCACGGCTGAACGCAGGCTCAAAGGATCTGGTATTCTCTTCAGACGACGAAGATGATGGGGACTTGGTTCACGATGATGTTCCGATGAATCTAACTTTTGTTGAGAGCTATTATGGCCACCAACCTACGTCTTCTGTAAACATGCGGGAGTCAGCACATACAAAGGACGAACTCGCAAACAGCATGCTCGACGACGATCTAGGCAGCATCGCTCCAGGCCCGCGCAAGCCGCTTAGAGCTGGTGATAAGGGCATGTTAGCGTCCTTCACAGAGCAAGTGCATATCCTCGAAGACGGTGATCTGGCAATTCTAGATGATCATTTCCATCACGTCCAGCGCCCTACTAATGCAAGAAAGACTAATTTGGAGGCGATATATAAGTGGGATTCTTCTCGAAACGAATATGTCCCGTCTGACCACTCCCGTGTGACTCCATATTTCCCTCTGAGGATTAAGGTGCGAGACGTACATGTTATTTGGAACCTCCATGACGGGTATGATTGGCCAGGCACAAGAGACGCGATCAGCCAAGCAGTCAAAAAAGTAGAAAGCAAAGCAGCCGAGAGGAGAAATCGTAAGGTGGCGTTTGACGTTGACGACGACGAAGGAAGTGTGATTGGCGACATCCTTTTTAATTCGATTTATATCGGAATACCTGGAAACAAAGATCCAAAGGAACTATCAAAAGCAATCTTCGACGATCAAATGAGCGAAACGTCATTCGCGCCTAGCTCGGTCACCGATGACCCGTCTCGCCCTACAAGTCGTTCAGGAACTTCAGCGTTCGTGGGTGTAAAGTCTAGGAATCACAAACTCGCAAGAAGTAAAATGCACAAACTTCAAATAGAGTTGAAAGGGATCTGTGCCGATGTCCTGTTATTCCCCCCAGAGTCCGGTGAAACCCAAAGCAGCGTGGATCTACGAGTGAAAGATTTCGAAATCTTCGATCTCGTTCCTACAAGTACTTGGAAAAAGTTCGTTACTTATATGCAGGATGCCGGAAAAAGGGAGACAGGAAGCAACATGCTCCATTTGGAGATTATGAGCGTGAAGCCAGTGCCACATCTTGCAGCTAGTGAAATTGTTTTGAGGGTATGTTTAGGTTTGCTTGCATTGTGAATAGAAATTACTGACGATTTATAGGTCACAGTTCTGCCTCTACGATTGCATGTGGATCAGGATACTTTGGATTTTCTGACCAGATTTTTTGAATTCAAGGATAGTACAGCAGACGCGCCTGGTGCTCCGACCGACGAACCATTCCTTCAGCGTGTAGAGGTCAACTCAGTTCGCGTAAAACTTGATTACAAACCTAAAAAAGTCGATTACGCTGGTTTACGCTCTGGCCGAACGACTGAATTTATGAACTTTTTCATCCTCGAAGAAGCCGATATGGTACTTCGCCACTGCATCCTTTATGGTATCACTGGCTTCACAAAGATGTCGAAGATGTTGAACGACACCTGGATGCCAGACGTTCAAAGGACCCAACTTGGTGATGTTCTCGCTGGTGTTGCGCCTGTTCGCAGTCTAGTCAACATTGGAGGTGGTGTGAAAAACCTTGTCTCGGTTCCAATACGTGAGTACAAAAAGGATGGGCGAATTGTTCGCGCTGTCCAAAGAGGAATTGTAAGCTTCACAAAGACAACCACCGGCGAGCTGGTCCGTCTCGGTGCAAAACTTGCCGTTGGAACCCAGAATGTTCTCCAAGACGCCGAAGAGTTTCTCGCCCCGTCTCATGAACAGCACCATCACCATCATCATGGCGACGGAGATTCTGACTACATCGGTACCACTAGCGACTCTGATGATGATACAGTGTTCCCTAGCAGCGGTAACAGTGGTATGGGAGAGCGAAAGGTTATCAGTTTATATGCCGATCAGCCAATGGGAGTTATTGCAGGGCTTCGCGGGGCTGGTGATAGTCTGAAGAGAAACTTTGGAAGCGCAAGGGATGCCATAATGAATGTACCAGGTGATATCGCGGATACTGGAAGCGCCCAGGTTAGTCTTAGCCCCCCAAGTGGGCCTTTATATTGTGTTGTAGTATATTTGGCCGGATGCTAATTTTTTGATTATAGGGAGCGGCTAAAGCAGTCATGAGAGCGGCACCAGTCGCAATCATTAGACCAATGATCGGGGCTACCGAAGCGGCTTCTCGGGCTCTATTGGGAGTTACAAATGCCATGGACCCGGAGCAGAAGCGCAGGGTCGAAGACAAGTACAAGAAATACTGAGTCATGTATGCAGAGGAGTTTGGTTTGGTATCGGGTCACGGTTCTTTTATTTTCCCATATCGGATGAGGATTTTTATTTATTGTTGTGGGTGTAACTGGTGTTTAATCTGTTGGACGCTTTGGTTTGCTGGTCTGGTTTGATAAGGGTCATTATGATTACACGACAAGGTATTCTGACGGATTGATGTTTTCTATTTTCTTTTTTCTTTTTTCTATCTTTTATTTTTTCTTTTCAACCTCATTGTTTCTGGGATTATTACTATGGGTGGATATATACTGCGTATTGCATTGCATTGCTTTGCATTTTTTCTTCCTTTATTTCCTTCCCTTGTCATAAATCCTGATAATATGATTTATTTATTTTCTTTCTTCCGTTTTGACTTTGGCTGGGATTCTGAAACTTTTTTTTTTGGAAGGATTTTAAGATATGGCTAGAATGTACTACGTATTATATTTTTTGTTTGCACGCATGCTAGTCCGCACCTCCTAGAAAAGCAGTCGCGACACCACAACAAACCTAAGAGTCATAAATACCATCGTGTATCTGCGTGATATCCTTGGCCCCAAAGGCACTCAAGTACGTTGGATGATTAATTGGCCGTGGGTAAAACAGTATCATACTATTGCAAGATGATGAGCACGATTAAAAGATGCAAAGTGTAACGAGCTAGGAGAATATCTCCATCATTACAGACTAGTACCGATCGATCCCATATCCGCTGCACGCATCTCAGCTGCTATCTCAGCTGCTTTCTGGGAGTATAAATCGTAGGGGATGAGGGGCGTTTAACTCCGAGAACTACTTGTCGGGACACATTGCTTTGCACCCCTCCTTCCCCCTCTTTGAGAGAGGGGCTGGGTGGGTTGGGTGGGAGTATATAACTATATGTGGTTGGGTTGAACTGTTGGGGTCATGACAATGGAATTGGTGGTGTGCTACATGTAGTTGCTGTGAGTCTGTGACCGTGGGTGATGCGGCAGGTGTTGGGTCAGCCAGCTAGAGTAGTGGTTGTGTGGCCATGGTTGTAAGTTATGTGATGCCCGCGGCGTCATGGATTCTCACTCGGGCGGCCGTGACAACCACCTCCGAGGTCGCCTATGCATGCGAACACCAACTAAGCGGCGCTACTTAGAACTAACGGACGAGAACCTAGCTAGCTAGATCATGGCGCATATGATCATCAAATCAATATTGTCGCCGAGCGTTCCTACGTGCTCCTGGGCTGGGGTGCTCTGTATACGCCGCGTGACTGCCGCGGCCCGGCCGTATCTCTGGATGTCTACCTGCTCAAGTTAATAGAGACTTTGCGCTTGGTTAATGGTGTGATCGGCACCAATCAGGTTGTCAGAAAATGGAGCCGGCTCCATTTGCGCAAAGTCTCTAATTTCTTTCTTGTATTGAGATATTCACCTCAGGAAGCGTGTTCTGCCAGCGCCGGGGCGGGTATTGCCCGGTCGCGGGTGGGTGGGTGGGGGTGGGAATCAATGGCAGACGGGTGATTGGCGGCCAGGCGCTTGGAGGTGCGCTTGTAATTGGGGTATACTTAGCTTTAGCACGTACGGGATGCATAACGAACGGTACACGCCACATGCGCGCATATCTAAGGAAGCATGCACCCTACATATAAATTAAAATGTATATTTACATGTAGCTATGTACAGCGCGAGGACATAAATCACCGATAGTGTACAACGCCACAACGCCGCAACCATCGGAACAAAAAAGGTTCACGATTTTCGGCAGAGCTACAGGAGAAGGTCATCAGGTCAATCTTTATGCAAGATAGTGCCAAGGTACACACTACCGAAACTACCACTCAATGGTTGGAGGAGAATAGGGTTGATGTACCTAATCAAAATCCAATTGAGCATGTTTGAGTACACCTCAAGAAGCTCTACCATCAACACTACCCCCATTTTACATATAGTACTAGATAACCTAAATTAATTAAGCCCCTCATGGAGGCAGCTCTTATTCATTGCCTGGAACTGCTACCTGATGATTAATTTGGTAGGCAGGTTAAAAGTATGCCTATTAGGATAGAGGCGGTAATGAAGGCAAGAGGTTGGCACACAGGATATTAAATGCCATTATACTTTCTTTATACACAAAATTACTATTCTACAAATTATCAGCTCTTCAAAGGATCAATTGTGGTGTTGTACTCATAATCGTGGTCCAGCGGGTTGTGGTCGAACCCGTTGCTACGCCGCACTTTCGGTCATTTACGTCCTCGCGCTGTGCATACCTAATAAAAAACTCCATGCAGAGCAGAGCGCGTAAACACTCCCATATATCATGCGCAGCCGTACTAACTACAGCTACTCTAGGTAGAGTACATGTACCCACTAGCCAGGATCACCACTACCACAACGACATGGATACCATCCCATGGAGCCAACATGAAACAGGCGCTGTTTACAGGAGAAGGCAAGCCCCCCGGCCCAGATAGCTGCAGGTACAGCTGCTGCGGAGAATTATCACGCATGCGGATGAGAGGAGGGGGCAGGAATAGACACATGTAATTAACCCGGCCCTTCTGGTCGGGTGGTCGGATGTGGCCGAAGTGCTGGCTCAGGTGGAAATGTATGAAGGATCGTATGATGAGTGGATACTTACGTATGTGAGGTCGTGGATATGTGGTGGAGCTTACATTTAATGCCAGTAGTGTGATATGGTGTGAAGGAGGGAGCGCTTCAAAGCATAGGCGCTCACTCGTCTCAACTTTGTGAGGCACGGAAATGATGAGGAGGATAAAACTGTTAGTGGGATGTAGATATTCCGCCTGGTGCATTCCTTTGGCTGCGGGTAGGACAAGATGATTCTCCTGGCCTGGGTACAGGTGCTGTGCATGGTACATAGGAATCTGATTTCTGTGTTCATGCAGGCGCCGCTCATGCCATGCCTGCAGCTTGGCGGTAGAAGCTTTGGGGATACATGTGGGTTCATGTCGACGGGGATGGTGAAGGGATAGATTTCGGTCTGGAGAGAATCCCGGGGGAGTCCGACTGTAATTTGGGGGAGGGGATATCGGAGTTGATGCATGTTGTTATATCATAGGCGATCACTCTTAAAAAAAATGGATGATAGGTGCTGGGCTTATGTCGGTCGGCCAATGATCTTTTCTGTCCTGGGTGAGCAGGATATACGGCCGCGGCCCGACAAAGAATCTTTGATGGCATGTGTACCTACAGACCAACACGTTGTTGGTCCGATTGGGCACCTATGTACAGCGGGTGTCAGAAAGTCAAGGCTGGCAACCAAAAATACACCAAAACTAGCTTAAAAGGAATGAAAATACACATCCCAATTACAATCAGGAAGCAACAAGACTCTATAAGCAAAGACTTTGGATATCAAATTTAATATATCTAAAAGGGCACTCTCCCAGGTCAGATGTGAAGGAAATCACATGAGCTAGAAGTAGAGCAATTTGGAGCTTCGACTACATCCAATACTACATCTTGCATTAAGTAAATGAACAAAATTGGGTGCTGACAGGTAGAAATGTGTTCACTTACTAAACACCCTGGCCCGGCAGAAGCATGTGGTCTTGGCGTGTTTTTTGGTAACTCAAAACAATAAAATCAACACAGCTCATGATAGAAGCATAATAGTTAAAATCTGAGTTGATAGAACAATTTTCCACATGCAACAAGTATATTTCTCCAATTCTCGGGGATTATTAATGAAAATTGGTGGTCTAGGGCCACGGTGAAAAGTAGCATTTTTGGTGTATTTTTGGTTGCCAGCCTTGACTTTCTGACACCCGCTGTACATGTAGTTATCATGTCGTCGACTTTATCTTATTTTAATCCATCATTATCTATCTACTTTATGACATCTAGATCTAGGCAAGTCTAGATCGTTACTTCTGAGCACTACTCTCAAACGAGCATTGCAAAACCGTTCAATAGCGGATAAATCATCGACGTCGCTAAGCAATCAAACATTTGCCACAAAGCCAAGTAATAAGAGCACCTTTCATTTCGACTCACCCAAGAGACCGATCAACACGACCAATTTGCGCCCCTCTATTGCTTCTGCGACGAACAAAACCCTAGACACTAGTACTGCTGGAAGTGCCGTTGCAACAAAGTATCGATTCCGAGTGATTTGGTATGATTGACCGCAACCTTGTGCGGGAGCGATTCGTGCGCTGCTATTAGGCAAATGGAGCCAGCTCTATATTTTGATTATCTGATTGGTTAATTGCATGATCGGAACCAATCAGGCCGGGATGTCAGAAAATGGAGTTGGCTCCATTTGTGCGAAGTCCCTGGTAAGCCAATCTTAGGACCAGTGATCAATAGAAAGGATTTTAATGTTTTCGGCAATCTCCCCAGAGATACCGATAGCTAGCATCACATGTGTATCAAAGGAGCCGCAGCCGAGTGGTTAATATGGCGTAATTTGAGGCTTTATGGCTCCGTGTTAATATACCGTGATCTGATACACCCCTAAACCGGAGACCTTTGGCCGCCGGTAGCTGTAGCAGCAGTCGACACAGCTGCTTTCGGCACAGGAATCTGTGGCAGCATCTCCTTCGGTTTCCCCGTTTCTCCCAATGTACTCTAGCTACCATTAATCCTCACCAATGGTTTGCTAGGCAACACACTCTCATCAATGCACAGGTACACACAATACGCACCTTCCACATCTTCCACACCTCCGAGCTCAATCTCAACCACCTCCCAATTGAAACACACGTTAAGCTTTGCAGTAGGATCATCGATGTTTAAATTTCCCCTGTTCTGAGATCTGGCTTCCTAAAGAAGAGAAGAGGAACGCCAATACCCTGCCAGCCAAGACATGCCGATCCCGAGTCCATGTTTTACGCCGATCCTCCAGGAAGCGAGAAAGCCTACCATTGGTCACATCCTGAGATTTATTCAAGCCCTTCAGCTTCCGCCATCTGCTAGTGATACTTCGCGTGTCTACTACTGGAGGAACAGCGATTGGTAGAGCTGGAGAATCTCGTTTGTCATGAAACGGCCCGACGTTGGGTGGGCGGGGTTGGGTGGAGGCTAGGTCCAACGGTTGGATCTGAAACTGTCTTTCCCTTATTCCTGCTTCCCGGTTCGCTGAGTTAACCGCTTGGCCTTTAGGCCGACATGCAAAAGAACAGTGAGTGGCAACCGAATGGCTAGTATGTACCTGTGGCAAGAGAAGGTAGTCGAGAAGGGAGGAGATTTGATACAACGAAGGCCCCCAAGTAGCAGGTACTCCACCATCGCCTCGCCTCCTCTTCCCGCTCCTCTTGGTCTCACGAAGATACATTGGCTATCAAGTAGATAAAGGCTTACAACTTGTAACCGTTGAAGTCGAGTATTTACGACCTTAAAGCCCAAACACTGGGGGGGGGGTGGTTGGTGAGGGAAGAAAAGGGTGCATATCGGGTATCCCTGCCCTATATGCAGGTACCTGCTCTAGCCTTTAGAGCTACTGCGCTAGCAAGGGCCTTCTCCCACGCACTAGCAAAAATACGGTTTCTCCGTTACACATAGACCCGCACAGCGTCAAAGTGTCTGTGGCATGTCAGTTCAGAGCTCAAGATTGAATGTACGCAGCAGATTCCCACAGTGACGTGATAATATAGAATTTTCTCAAGATATCCTTTCGGGCGGGACCTCGCGCTGCTGTCAACTAATCATTGATGTGATAGATGGCTCTTGATGGCTCTTGATGGCTCTTGATGGCTCTTGATGGCTTTTACTGGATGCCACACCCACTGTGGATACAGGTGTAGAGCTCAGTGCTGGACCTGGTTTAGAGATTAAAGCTTAATTGATATCTCGAGGCTGGACCAATTGAGCCATCTCTCCGTACTGGAGTTGGATGGCGATCGAAACAGAAACGGGGTGGTGAGATTACAGTAAAATGGGGAAACAACGAATAGGAGTGAAAATGGCTGCTTCAATTACAGAATCAATGAGGATAGGCGTTGCCAATATTGCCAATATTCCCAAGAGTCAAATAAACTATAAGCACGGCAGGACCTTAATTCACGCAGTACCCAGTGGATCGGGCAATAAACCGAATAGCGTTATTGCTAATATCGAGGAACAGCTTCGGCCTGCTCCCGGACATGTGGGGAACACTGAGACAGTGAAACTTCAGGAGGTCAATCCGTTTGTATAAAGTGTGCTGACCCCTCCGTTCTAGTGTCCTCTTTTTTTTTTCATCATCACAGCGCATTCACATTCAGTCACTCTTTCACTCTCACTTAGGAACACAGTTTACCGGCAGCTTTACCACACACACAATCATTTAGGTCCTTCTTTTTTCTGTTTCTTTTTACAAATCCTACCTTTAAAAAACCGCCCTTTTAGTCTACTTCCAAGATGCATTTCATTTCCTCCTTTGCGGCACTTTCCGCTGCTCTTCTCCCCTTTTATGCAACTGCAGCACCTACACCTCTGGGGGACAATGTCGTTTCCATTGCTCGTGCTGGAGAGACAGTCTCAGACAACTACATTGTTGTCTTCCAGGATGACACCGCCGATGATGTGGTCACTGCACATATTGCATCTACCAACCACCTCCACAGGAACCGCTTGGCCCGCCGTGATGATGCCTCGCTGGTCGGCCTCAAGAAACAGTATGCCATCGGTAGCTTCAAGGCTTATTCCGGTGCTTTCGATCCTACCACCATTGATCAGATCAAGAATAGCACTGAGGTCAGTAGTACTTTGTAAATTCTCTGTATTGAACAATATCTAACCATTCTTCTTTACATGTATAGGTTGCTTTCGTAGAAGAGGACCAGATCATCGTCGCCAAATCCCTCCTCAGTCAGACTAAAGTTCCTTCATGGGGAATCGCCCGTATCTCCCAGAAGAGCGGCAAAAACGCCAGCCTTACCAACTACTTCTACGACTCCTCATCCGGCGAGGGTGTTACAGCATACGTTGTTGACACCGGCATCAACGTTGACCACGTCGACTTCGAGGGCCGCGCAACTTGGGGTTTCAACTCTGCTGACTCTTCCAACGAGGATGGTGTCGGTCACGGAACACACGTCGCAGGAACTATTGGCGGTGCCACCTACGGTGTAGCAAAGAAGTGTAACTTGGTTGCTGTGAAGGTTCTTGGAAGCGATGGGTCTGGTACAAACGCTGGTGTTATCGAGGGTGTTGAATGGGTCACATCAGATGCGAAGTCAAAGGGCAAATCCAACAAATCAGTTGCCAACATGTCACTCGGTGGTACTGTCTCTGAGGCTCTGAACAAGGCCGTCGCTGCAGCTGTTAGCTCCGGTATCACTTTCGTTGTCGCCGCTGGAAACGAGAATGTCGATGCCTCCAACAGCTCCCCCGCTTCCGAGAAGTCCGCCATCACAGTCGGTGCCACCCAGATCGGCGACGCCAGGGCTGAATACTCCAACTTTGGATCTTTCGTGGATGTCTTCGCTCCTGGAACTGATATCGTCTCCACTTGGATCGGATCAACCACAGCCGTCAACACCATCTCTGGAACTTCAATGGCTTCTCCCCACGTTGCCGGTCTTGCCGCATACGCCATTGCTGCCGAGGGAATTTCGGGAGCTGCTGCGGTCACTGAGTGGATCAAGAAGAATGCCATCAAGGGAGTTGTCACCGATGCTGGTGCCAACAGCCCCAACACCTTGATCTACAATGGCAGCGGAAAATAGACGATCAATTTCGATTCTTGGTATTAGCTCCACATATCTATTGATGGGATTTACTTTTATAGAATTTAATTGGGCAGGAACCATATTTCATGATTTGGGGGGTTGTGATTGTCTACTCAGGGGGGGATATATGCCATGGTGGAGCTAGCTCCAGGCGTGTGTTTTCGTATTTTTTCTTTGTCATTTTTCTTTAACCTTTTCTCTTTTATGCCATGATATACTAGGGGGAGTCTCTTTTTGTGTCTTTGCTGTGCGCGGGAGCGGGGGGCGGGGTGGTCGAGGGAGCGAGCGAGCGGTATACAAATATTTCTAGTTAGTTCCTATAGCTACGAGAGGCTGTTTAGCAAAAACAATGATGGAAAAAATACATTATATCTTATCTGGAACACTGGAACACTGCACTTGAAACATTGCCTTGTGGGTGACGTACTCTACTACTACTACTACAACTACAACTACTACTACCGCCAAAACTCGAAAAATTGGCTATCTCCGTCCGGGGATTATCTCCAAAACGATTGGCTGAAAGGTATCGATCAGCCTCAGAAGTATCCGTTTGTAGCAAGTTTGATCTTGTATGCATAGCCAATTTTTCGAGTTTTGGCGGTAGTACTTATTAGCTGGTTCTGCCTCTGAAATGACGTTGACAGGGAAGTTTTGCCGGTGGCGGATCGACTGCAGGAGTTGGCGCGATACCACGGTAGGGGGTGGGGGGGTATTCTGGGGTGCAGGGTTGTGGGGGCTGGCGGTTAGATGCTGCGTATGAGGGCGGTGGATACATGTACCGGGTGTTCACCTTTAGTCTCGAGAACTCCGATTTATTGGTGGAAAATGCAGGGATTTAGGTGAGATCAACCAATCAGTGCCAACCACACTGGCCTTAGCGCACAAAATTTGTATGGGGGAAAAAAGTCTCAAGAACTTTCATATGCCCCCATTAAAAAATCTAAATATTTTGCTAAAAATACAAAAAAATAACTGCAAAATAGCGCTTGCTCCCAGCTCCCCCTAAATAATATTTTGAGCCCTAGGCCCTTGTGGGGAGCGTTTTCTGATGGAGCTGGAGTCAAATTGCGGTCTTGGAGGTCGCGTTGCAAAAGATGGGGGGTGGCCTATTCAAGTACTTTTTCTGGCGCCAAGTCCGATTTCTGCAGCTTCGACCAATCACACGCCAAAAAGATGTTCTCCAGACTAACCCATAACCCCCGGTACATGTAGTTACATGTACAGGGTGTTCACGTTAAATACCGAGAACATCGATTGATTGGCTCGAAATTATATGGGCGCCACACATGGCAACCACAAGTGACCAATAATGTTCAGGGCCTAGCCACACAATTTGTATGATGAAAAAAGTACCGAGAACATTTACAAATTCTCGCTTAAAAAATCCAAATATTTAACTAAAAATACAAAAAAATATCCACAAGATAGGGCTCGCTCTCTGCTTCCCCTAGATAGGGCCTTGGGTCATCAAAGAGATTTTTGGTGGAGTTCAAAATAATCGAAGGTGAAAAAGAGTCAAATTGCGGTGGTGGAGGTTGCGTGGCAAAAGCTGGGGGATGCCACCAAGTATACTTGCTTGGCCGCCAAGTTGTCTTTTTAATAAAAATTCCGCCAATTGCAGGCCCTCGCAGCTCAGTCGAAATTAAAATCTCCCAAAAGAGGGTTCTTAGTACTTACCGTGAACACCCTGTACTCTACGTGGTTGTGATTACTATTGATTATACTTTCCTATGTAGCTATCGGTTTTGGGCTTTGAGTACTAAGCACCCCACCTCTCTCTCTCGAATCCCATTCGAACACCGCAATCCCCCCCATAGTTTCGGATGGCCTGCGCGGCCCCAGCTGGGTGTTCAACGATGCCAGTTGGTTGCCGCTGTCGTGCCGGCGCAGGTCATGCGCGTACATACGTACGTCGTACGTTTATAATCGTGCTGCACATGTGCTCGACACCGCGAAGCACAGGGTATCACTCGGCCCAGCTGTGCAGCGGACCGGGGGGGACACACATACGGCGGGTAGTTGCGGCGGGTTAGGGTTCGGACAATCAGACGGGACGGCATGTCGCACAAAGACACGGCTTGTTGGGGGGCAGACTGGACTTTGTGGGGGAGAAGGAATTACCTACAACTGCTCCAAGTCAATCCGGCAGTGTCTATGGAGCAGATAGCATGCTTAACTTTGGTATAAAGCCCTGTGTAAATCTGGAGATTAGAGTACAGGTGAAAACGCGGATGGCATGGAGACATCTGCACGAAACGAATAAGATATATGCATATACATATATGCCCACCTCTCGCCGTGGTTTGCAACTGCGTACCGCTAACGGTGCAGGGCTGGGTTACGACATTGAATGTTGTTTCTATGTAAAATTCCTTATACTTACACCCTATCAACAAAGGCGTCGATAACCTTTTAGATAATAGGTGATGGTAGTTCGAGTGATAATCCATGCATACATAAACACCACGCATACGGATCGTGAAAACGGTATCCGCAACATCAAGTCTAACCGAGCCCAAGACTCCCGCAGTCGAGCGTAACCAATAGAGTGGCAAAATAGAACGAGTTCAGTACCAGGGATTCCCACATGATCACTCACTGCGGTACTGGCCTGGCGATACGATGCTTGTGTAAGGTAGAGCTAACGGGATGCCCGATTTTCATCGTTCTATGACTGAACGCGTCGGTAGTTCTCGGATCGAGAATTATAACTACATGCAGTGCAATAGGTATAACTTTTTAGTTTAAACAAATGAAGCAGAAGCCCGAAGAATAGCATCTCTAGAAATGCAGTTCTGATTTACGGTTCTTATTACAAAGCCTTAGATCTCATATTTGCAGCCCGCTCACTGGCTATGAATTCTGGACTAAAAAAAACTACTTATCTGTAACATCTATATATAGCGCTAGCTAAATAGAGAGTTGCAAATCTGGGCCCGGATACCCCAATCAATCTTTTTAATATGACACGGGCCAGCTACATTATATTTCTACCAGTTCCGGATCCTAACGTCGTGACTACATCGCCCTTTGTCCCTGATAAAGCGCAACGCTTCCAGAATGTGGACAGAGGCATTGCATCGGGGTTGTATTGGCCGTCGTCAGTAATAAAAGTGCTATATATATCTTGTCGGTTGTGATATATATATGTGCGTTGTTATGGCAACACTTGAAAGATCTTATGAATGATTTCTTGATAAGAACCCGGGAGGCTCAAGTGCTGCTGCTGCTGCTGTGCTGCTGGCAGCAATGCTGCGAGTCGTCCAGTCTGTCTGCAGTCGACTGTGTTCTTTGGGGTCCGAGTCGGGTTTTGGACTGACTGGCTCGGTGTAGTCAACTGCAGTCGACTGTGGTCGACTGTGGTCGACTGTGGTCGACTGTGGCAGTCCAGCCAAGCCAGTCCATCCTTTTTTTCGAGGACTGACATGGACTGGACTGTCTGTTGCACGGACATTGTCATTGTCATTGCCACTGCCACTGAAATCATTGAGGGGTATAGACAATATATATTTAAACACTGACCCTCGGATTCTGAAATAACCTATGGCGGCCACGCAGTAGAAAAGGGTACGTCCGACATACAAATATATATATAGTATCTTCCAAGATAATTAGTATTTACGAGCTGTAAGACGCGTTTTAGCTTCTTTGTAGTTATCAGAAATTATTGGTAACAATCAGTCAGTCGAGCAGAGGTTATCATTTTGGTCTACTACGGCTACTAGTAGCTTGCAATTGGGTTATATTTGTTTTCGGTTTTTACATTATCAGGGTGCGATGTGGTGGGTGTGCATGTGAACTCCCGCTCAAGTTCCCTTGTGGTTTCTGTCATTCATCCCCATCAATAATCGCATAATCAAATAGAATAATAGCCTGCCCCCATGCAGAAAGGAAAAGTAAAGAAAAATCAGAACAACAAAAACCCCCCAAGGCTATTATTTTGGTCGTGGAAGAGACGATATGGAAATCATATACCCAGAATCAAAAGAAGAAGAAAAAAGAAGACTGGTAGTTTAGGGGAGCGCGATATTACCATATCTGAAAGGTTGCATGTAATTAATCAATTAAACAAAAGGAAGAAAAAAAAGCAGAATTATCATCAACAGGTAACACTCGATATTTGAATATTTATGGTTAAGTTTTTCATACTATGAGAAGCGGAATTCTGGCACTCTACTTCTACTACAAGAGCGACAATCGAGCTGGTGGGGTATGATTATTTAGGTAAGTATGGTTGAAGCGTACTTCCTTATCGACAACTGGAGCCAAAGTATATAATATCTGGGTTTGGCACACATGTACACTGGTCTCGATAAGTGATAGAGTAAAGTGTTAAAATGCAACCGGAAGTATTTTAAGCTCCGATTGGCTATTAGTAGTAATGAATGATCTAATAGTACTATTGTGTAGTGAATCAAGAAAAAAGCTTAAGCTCGAAATAATAATACCAGAAATCGGGGCATCTTAGTTACAGTAGTAACGTATTTCTCTGGGTAACCGACCACCACCGGGAAACCGCTCAAGCAGCGGTTTGCGCCTACCGGGCTTGATATTGTGGAATAAGTAATTTAAACAATCAATTTGAGTTGGCAAAAGACTTTTCTACATAGTGAAGGAGTTTTTTGGAAATTATGAAGCAAAAGTAACCCTAACTATAGCAGTGGTGCTGTCCCAAGGTATGTGGAACAGTGTAATCTTGGGACCCTGATCAGATTTATCGGGTTTAAATAAGCGGTCTCATTGGCTCAAAATGAAGACATATAATGAGAGATGATATATATATACGTTGCCAATGTAAGGCTCCTAATGGATCTCGTAGTATACAGGTATGAGTTCATGATTTTTCGCACATTTTCAGGTTAGATACTAAAATGTATATAACCCAAATGCTATATATGAATGCGTTTTGGATGTTGTTTAGTATATAGAATCTCTATTCTCGATTATCAAGGCATCCTATCTATATAGTGTATGTGTTAATGAAGTTCTGACATCTCATTGATACTATATGCGCTTCCTTGGTCGGTTACCAGGTGATGAGCGGTTGCACGGTAAAGTACGTTAATGCCGTAAGGCAAACAATCTTTTGCTGCTCAGACGCCCAGAAGTTCAACCAGTAGTGTTGGGAATAGTTTATTTTTATAAAGACGTATTAAATAAAGTGCTGCATTTAGATTTAATTGATACTGTATGCCAGAAAATAATAAACTTCGAGGGATACTGTATCAATACCATCCCGATACCATCCCAATAACTCTAGTATTCCCGCACATGGTGGCCATCAAGGCCGCCCCCGCTCATACCACCGGTAACGCCGCATACCACTCATCAAAGTACAGCGGGGGGTAATAAGTCATCGGGCGACGTAGCTACAATTTTGCCTGCAAACGCGTATTTTAGTAACGTTCCGTCCGATAACTTATTACCCCCCGCTATACATGTAGAGATTGGCCTTTAGCTTAGTTTAGCGAAAGTAAGAAGGGATAATACGAGGACAGGACAAGATAAGAAGGTTTAAAAAAAACACAGAGAACTGAATTAAATCTTGAAACTAGAAAGACGATACAGGGCTCACTTCTAAAAAGAAGCCAGGAAAGCGTCTGAGTTTATCAACATGTAATACCACCCATAAAGACTGCCCAAGTGTATTTATCATATCATTAGAAGTTTAAAACTTATGGCAACACTTCTCTAAACACTCGAGACTTTTGACAAGTCCTTACATGCATGAGAGTTAGAAGGATTTCTCCAAACCCTGTCTCACGCACTTCTGCAGCCACCAACAAGCGGATAGGAGCAGCTGAGTACTTTGATGGACTAAGATGCTTATCACGGAGTTAAATCAGACCCATAGATATAAATCCAAACAAATCTCTTGGAAGTTATCATTTTTTTATTAACTCTTCTTCTGGTGGGCTGTTGACAGAGTAGGCAACCTAAACAACCGAGCTGGCTGATATGATCGTCTGTCAATTGAGAACAGTACAACGAAAAACGCTACCGACCAGAAGGCTCGGGAGATGGATATGTAGGATCATAATTTCGTATCTTTGTTGCTCTAGCGTAAGCTCGGCCACGGGGAGGGCATGCCATGCGCATAGGTGGTTGAAGAAAAGGAGAACTGTTGTTGATTCGAAACTCAAGCTAACTTTGATCAAGGTGTAGAATAAAAAAGGAGACTTTCAAAACCCGCGTGTCACCTCTGGCTACTTGTATCATACAGTTCCGCTATCGATGCTAAAGGAAGGTAAACTTAGGCTTAGGATAAGGCTGACCGACCAGGCAATGATCGTTGTGTGAGAACATTTTCTTGATTCTGAACCGTAAAACCCCGAATATACAGTAGTTGGATACAGACGTGTATATCAGAGTCTGTGCTGTGCGCAACTGCCGATTGACCGGGTTTCGAGTGACGTTTCATGATCAAATTCCATCCTAGGCCTACCGAGTAAGTTTTACCGACGGAGTGGCGGGTTCGATCATGATTGTGACAATGGCCATAAGTAAATTAATTATTCCAATAACTACTGTGCACTGACATTAAGGCTTCCCAACTCCCTTTTCTTACTCGTGATCGGCACGACTAATACGTGTTGGCCAGTGCGACTAGTAGCGGATAAACTGCACATGCAAAATGTTGGGAATAGAGTGTACGGTTCTCTACTCAGTCCTGAGTTCTCATATCAGCCCAGTTTACATTTTATATGCATGATAGGGTCCAAAAGCAGGGAAGAATAACCTGTACCATGCCAGAACCCGAAGCTAGTATCATAATTGTCCTGAAAACCGATCTCTGACCCTCTATACCTAGTCTAGCACAGTAGCTAGGCTAGTTTTACCATGATATCTTATAGCTAAGAGCTTTGTATCAGCCGTAAATGGTCTTCATACTGAAGGTCTGAGTTTAATTCCCGCTGGTACTAGTGCATATGTACCTCGCTCGATATTAGTAAGGGGTGTTTTCTTGCCTATGATCATAGTTCATACTAGAATCCACGCGAATTCATAGCAAATATCATTTTCAGGGAAAAATCGACAGGGCCAGTTGCCCACCGCATGCATATGTAGCGTTTGTGGATTGTAATCTAATACAACCCGTTCTGTTCAGGTCACCTGCATAGAATATCAGATCAACCAGGTCAGAGTAGTGAAGTAGTAAAATAAACCTCGGTAGATTGAAAAATATATCACAGTCTCGTGATTGTCTCATTTCCACAATTGAGTTGTAGACTTTATCATTAATTAGTCCAGTAACTAGATATATCGATACTCCAAGTCTTCAAACATGTACAGCGAGAGCTAATAAGTGATGGAACGCCCTGAGATACGGTTATACCTGCAAACACCGTATGTTGGTGGCGTTTTACTCAAAGCGGGACCGGTATCACTCTGTCTCAGGGCATTTCATCACTTATTACCTGCCGCTGTACAGGAGTGGGTCAATTCTCAAGCTCGAAATCTCTTATGTAAGATCATTGACTGTTTGTAAAGCTTCGCCCGTTATCTATATGATTAGTGTAATTTCACGATGCCCATTTATAAATTGTTAACTCTTAGCCTTAAAAATCACTAGCTAGTACAATTCCCCATTTGTCTCACGAAATAATCAAACAATCGGATAACCCCGACTTTATCTCAAAATCTACATTGGGTTTGTACTTAGTACGTACGCGTACGATCAAGCTCCAGCTACTTTGACTTAACAATTGAGCCATTAAGTGAGATCGCTGTTTATATTAGATTCATTGTCAGGCTTTATTCGTGCTGCTACCCTCTAGTATAGTACTAGGATGAGATCCCATTCTTTCATTTCTTCAAATAATTACAAGTATATGGCATCAAGATACGTACCCCACATGCACATGCAGTACAGCTCTCACGAATGAAGCTTCTGCAGTGATTTCATGCACATACAATACTGTGGTTGCGCCTTTATTACTCGGGATAGGCAAGAAGAACCGGAGCTTGGCTTTTTGCGGTAACGATCTCTTATTCGTGCCTGTTTCTTGGATCCCTGCTGGCGTTTCCCATGTCCGGTTCTAATTAATTACATTCAATTACAATGAGATATAACTCAAATTGACCCGATATACCGGTCCAGAGGTTGGTTGAGCCCAGTGAGCTAAAGTATACGAGCATCAAGAAGATTCAACGCAGGAGGAGACTCCTAGTGACTGTCACGGCGCTTATTTCCTACCCCTGTGTTTATGCCGTCTAAGTCAAGGAAAGCCGTTTTTCCCGTATGTCCGTACCGTATACCTAGTCTACAGCTATACTAAATTGCAAAGAAGATATATATGTAAGCTGCAGTTGATCACAGCGAATCACTCGCTCCTAAGCTACACTACTGGCAGGTGCTGTAAAAAAAAAGAAAGTATAGACAAGCTGTGTGCAAGCACTTAATAACTGATTACTAGAGTAAGAGCCGCTACTTAATATAAGCAAAAACATCATATCTTTCCAGTCTCCCCTGTCTCGTACATTTCGGTTGACACGACGATTTCGGCGTGTACAATTCCACAAGTGTCCTGACAGCGGAATGAAGGATGGCTTTAACTTTGCGGACGAAGGGAAGAATTAGGTAGTAACACGAAGTAGCTGTCGTCCCAGAGATGTGGGCAATATTCCGGAGATGTGTCCCAATTGCAAGTCATGTTACTTGCTAGTTCTATATCTGCGGATTACTAATCCACGAATGTCATACCACACCATCCACATGGGATTCCGGAAACGTCCTTTCAACCTTTCTCCCCCATTGTTGGATTAAAGCTCTTCCAGGTTATGTGCTCACGGTTAACAGTCGCGGCAGGGTAGAGGGCTGGAGAAGGGGCTGGTTGTGATGGTCTGATGAGATACAGAACCAGGAAGTGATCAACATTAACCATTCTACTGGGTTATCTATCACGGGGAAAGACTAAGTTGGAGTTAGTGGATGGTGGTCAAAGTACGTAGTAGTACCACATACCACAACCAGAAATGACTTTCATGATAATCATTAGGAAAATTGAGGTTTCGGGTTTTAAGGATCGATCGATATCGGTTAGAGAATTCTCCTAGAGTAGTGCTAGTGGTACATGCAGAGTTCTTATTTTAGGCAATTTGGAGCGCTTTCCCAAAAAGCTTGTTTAATCCGCTATTTCGCATTTAGAGATAAAGTATGATTATCAGAATACCACTGGAAATATCGTTCGTGTACGTAGTAAGCAAGCTAGATGGCCTACCTACAAGTAACTTGAACACCTAGAGTTGTTCAACTGAGAGCACTGAAATTTTGTTGTGTTCTGGTTTGCGACAACGTCACCAATACCAGAAAAAGAAAAAACTCTGATTTTCTGCTTTTGCATCCCGCGACATCGTCAATGTCAAACTTTCTGCACACCCCACACCCCACTTTTTATGTCACTTCAAAACCTTTTCACTCTTACATTACAGGCTAATTAAACACTTCCTCTGTTTCTCGTTGTCAAGTGAAATCAATTCAGCTCACAATGTTGTTCTAGTCGCGGCCCTCAACTGCAAACCTCAGCTCTCTCGTATCACCGAACAGTCTAGAGAAAGACGCAATGAAGGCCACAATTTTATGGGGACAATACTGCGGGGCTGTTGCCAGAGAAGGAATTTTGTTCTGCTGCTGGAGGAGCTATCAGTTTTAGAGAGCACACCCCAACCCAGGCACACCACTCACTCCTTTTCTGGGTTTTTTTCTTCTTTTCTTGCTTCTTTTTCTGAATCTCAAACTATCATCAGAACTCATCTTACATGATCTCATCAACTTATGACGGCCTATAAGGGCCCACAGAAAAAAGAACTACTAGATAAAACAGAAATATATGCTCATGTGCCCGAGCCGTGCTTCAAATTAGATGGAAGTTGTCGGCTGTCTGCAAGAGCATTTAATCCGGTCATATATCACTCTGGCCCTTATGTTGTTGCCTTCTCTTGTCTAAGATAATCAGTACTTTCAAGTTCTTACGGGAATCGGCGCTTGGAATGGAGATCGGACGAAGTAGAGATAGCACCTAGATCGTCCGAACCTTTGGACGCGGGGAACTGAACCATCTAATTGTTGATCTTCGCCGGGCTTTGCATATGTCTCCAAAGTAGACCCTTCGAGCAGTCGTGAGAATTCACTACGTCTAGATGATTCGGGTTTGAGCTTTTAGTTTAGGTTTAAGGTTCCGCCGTCAATATTTAGGCTTATCAGTACGTTTAGTCTAAATATGAATTCAAGCTGGAGATTGACTCCCATAGATGCCTAATGGGTTCATGGATACCACCATCGGCATATTCCCTTAGTACAGATACTCACCACATGGCGAAGAAGTCCTGCCTACGGTTGTGGTTGCTGTGGGGCGGCGCTGCATGTCTCAGAGCACAGAGCAGTCGCTAGAGGCTTTACTGTTTCTACCGTGGTTGATTGCCGAAGCTTGGCGACGAGCAGAACCCTTGGAGTTAATAGGGATGAATACCGACCGGGCCTGATTGGTTTTTATGATTTTGGTTGGTTAGGAGACGGGATTTAAAACCTGCTGAAAACATGGAAACAGAGTTGCTTTTTTGATCCACAGATATGTGATGAGGTGAGTTCTTCGTTTCCTAATTTACACAAGACCCACCTCCTGTAAATACTTTCTCCTAATCAGTGTGCTTTTAGTGGCTTAGCTTATCGACATATCACGAAACATCACTCGGTAGATACATATCCGAGGAAGGATCAATGCCCCCGGGTCGGCCGTTGTGGGTCTAAACGGGAGATTCCGAGGCCGTCGGTGAAGAACGACAGGAATGCCTATAAGCCACAAGGTGGGGCGCACATGCACAGTTAAAAGCAATTGTCTAAGTGTGGCGGTATACATAACATACTTTACCGTGTAACTGCTCATTGCCTGGTAATCGACCAAGGAAGCGCATATAGCATCAATGAGATGTCAGAACTTCATTAACACATACACTATATAGATAGGATGCCTTGATAATCGAGAATAGAGATTCTATATACTAAACAACATCCAAAACGCATTCATATATAGCATTTGGGTTATATACATTTTAGTATCTAACCTGAAAATGTGCGAAAAATCATGAACTCATACCTGTATACTACGAGATCCATTAGGAGCCTTACATTGGCAACGTATATATATATCATCTCTCATTATATGTCTTCATTTTGAGCCAATGAGACCGCTTATTTAAACCCGATAAATCTGATAATAACTGGATCAGGGTCCCAAGATTACACTGTTCCACATACCTTGGGACAGCACCACTGCTATAGTTAGGGTTACTTTTGCTTCATAGTTTCTAGAAAACCCCTTCACTATGTAGAAAAGCCTTTTGCCAACTCAAATTGATTGTTTAAATTACTTATTTCACGATATCAAGCCGGGTAGGCGCAAACCGCTGCTTCCCGGTGGTGGTCGGTTACCCAGTGAAATACGTTGTAGCTAGCTGAGGTACTTCTAGATCCATCGATTAAAGATCAGATATGGTGCTCCACTTATTGCAGAACATCGAATGAAGAGTGAAAGAAATTGATTCCGGGGATATACAGTTTCAACGATTTATAAATAGCCCTCGACGTTTATAATCTACTTTACGTTAACTTTGAGTTAATTCTTAATATTTAATTGTCCGGGCAACCGGCGCAATCGCTCTCACGGGCCACAGACGCAAGCAATCAAACGAAATCTCTCGCAAGAATTAATTTCTTGAGACTATTCTTCTCCACAATCATACATAGCCAAGTGACGGTGACAATTTTATTTTCCCTCGCTTACGTATCCGAGCCCTATGTTGTAGAGGAAAGAGCAGGCGGTTTTTATGTCTTACCGCGGGCTGCAATCCGTGGTAGGGCTATTGTAGGGATGTGTATCAACCTGGCTGGTGGGTAAGGGTGTCCCTGGTATACCGAACAGTCCCACGATGATCGTTCTCAAGACTGCCAACACAATTAATTAAATTCGCCCGGTAGCAAAGCGAATATACGTCGCTGCCCTGAATTAACGGAGGAAAGAAAGTCCCTTCTGGAAGGTAGTGAGCGGCTTGAATGATAGCTGGTACAAATAACATAACCCGACATCTATTGCCCAGGATTCTAGAGGATAGACAGGAGTCTCACGGGCACGATAACTCCCGAAAACTCTGTTCAATCCCGTCAAAATGGGTTTAGTCTTGGTCTAGCTGCGGTTTTGAATCTGCAGAATGATAGAAGGCATACGCTCCACCCGCGATTGCTTCCAACTACCGGTTCTTCAGGACCACGGTCGGTTATGACTACCTTCCAATCTGCGGTTATATCCGCCACCATCTTGAGAACCTCAAACGCGTCGCGGAGTTAGTAGGAAGGTTTGGGAATCGTTGCAATGGCTGATATGAGGAGCTTCTGATGGAAGTAGGCCTACCATACCGTAGTACTTCCCCGGCGCACATAGGTGGCACAGCATCGAAACTTCCTCCGATTGTCTAGCCTTCTTTTGGTAAAACTCTGCTACCTACTATTAGAGTAAGGTACATGGGAAGGCTGCTCACTGCATGGCCAAGGGGAAATACTAAACACCAGTGATGATATAGTTGGCTAGGTCGCTTATAACTGTTTCCTGGGGTCGGTGAAGAATCGAAAGGGTTGACATACATAAACAGTACCGATCTCCGGGGAAGACGTTGTAAGTGGTTGGGTTGAGGGTTGAGGGTTGATAATATATTACTTACCCTGCATGTCCTTCTTGACATATGCATGCGCGGGGGGGGTGGTTGACGGTGTTGCTGACGTGTAGAGCTCAGTGTACAAGTCAACAATATTAATAATCCCCAGCCTTGTTAACCGATGTTCTGGAAGGAGCCCTATCTCCTGGGTGCACAAGGGGATATGGTACATTTCCGAATAATTAATATTGTATTTCAATACAATAACCGTACCATCTTGAGGTGTCTTGTAAAGGGTTAATTAATGTTGCGGAACTGGGTATGGCGTTAATACCCGCACCCGCGCTGCCATCTAGATTGATTGCTGCATGTATGTAGATCATGGCCATAAGTGCTGTAAAGTACGATGATGCGATGATTCTCTGTCATAAATTATCACTCGGAATCTGCATTTAGATGGTTTCTCACTGCAGCTATACTACTCACCACCACATCACAGCCACACAACCACAAAGTATTATATGTGCGCATTCCCTTTCGTGTTTCTTCACTGTATCGCATGTACAAGACCTACACTCTGAATAGAAATTTTATGTATGGCAAAATCAAAGATTTAATACTGTGTAGCATATTGTACATGTCTTATTAGGAGTTTCGAACTACCTTAGAGGCATGAAGCGCCATCGCGCGCCTCATTATTGTGACCCCTCAAGCTTGACAGGCTCGTATGGTCAAGGTTTCACTGTCAGAATATTACACAGTTGCCACCACCACCAATAATCAGAGACTTTTTCATGCATACGGAAAACGGGAAACCCCTTTTGAACAATCATCAGCTAGAAGCCTCTTACTTGCGGAAATCCCCTTTTTTATATGTAAGTGTGGCGCTGGAAACAGTTGCGGTGTTCGACCACTCTAATCACGGGAATTTCCCTTTACATACTTTGCCCAATTTGTTAGGCGACTAGAGTAAAAAAAAAGAGATTCCTGTCTTAGCTGCTCTGTGGCGCGGTGATCAAATGAAGTCTGTAGTTAAATACACTTCCACCTCAGATCTTGTGCTTTGGCCTAGGCTTAGTGAAACATTCATGTTGAGACACCATCACACCCAACACTTTGGTATTGCTTGTACTCCGCCGCATCGGCCAAGAGACCTGATCGAAGTTATGATCTGTAAAAGAAATGGAAAATGAAGCCCTCGATCAGATTAAGGCGCAAGTCATTGTCTTGAGCTGTTATATATGCGCGCTGAAATCGATTAGGTTTCGGGAGGGTATCCGTCTGTAAATAGCTGGGTTCGCACAACGTCTGGTCATCAATTGTGATACCAAGTATTGCTTGGCACAGACCTCAACCCTCATCGACCACTAGTTACTCTAACATACTTGACACCAAGAGTCAGTCGGGGAGCATGGGTGGGAGGTTACCGAGTCGCTATCCTGTTCGCATCTTTGTGTGGCTTTGGATAGTCGCCTCTCGAGCTTCCCAGAGCCAAGTTTCACCCACATCACGGGTAAATCATCAAGAAATAACTGGGGGAGGAAATGGCTGTAAAGAATTTGATTTGATAGATTGACTAGCTGGTCCGGGGTCTCCATACCTACATGTAACCCATCCTAGCTATCACGCTGTACACCCCAGACTTTGACCGCTTGCCTAACTGCCAGAGTGCTATCGAATTCCCTACCGGGCCTATTATATGCGTTAACACTTACATACTCTAAAGAATAACAGGAGAAAGGGTTTCATTTGTTTGTAGGCAGCAGTACAAAAACTAAAGCTCGTGCGCAATGACATGTAACGGTTGGCTTTCTCTGCAGCACGCACCAGGAGGAGAGCGGGCGACTCCCATTTTGGAGTCCAACCTCAAGGATGTCAAAACAGCCGCTAGGGTCGAAGAAGGCAATGTGAGTTTTTCATAGGAAAATCACTACCAAAGAGGTTTTAGCTTCAAGTTTACCTTGTAATTGTTGTGAGATTGTTGCACTTTTGCTTTCCCCGTGGAATGGAAGGCTGTCGGAAGGAGGGCAGGATCAGTGCAATGCTGGATTTATCTGAGGCAAATGAGGTAGGTATGTCTTCAAGTCCTGTCTATCTTATCCTCATGATAGAACTAGTAAGTGCCTACTATGTAACTACAGTACCAAAAAAGGGGATGTAATACGTACTGTATCAATACGGAATTGTTTAAAACTTTCGAATTAAATCGGAATTCCAAATACTATACCGTAGCAATACCGTAGTTTTGTAGTATTTTGCTAGGTGCGGTACTGGATCTACCTACTTTTTTGGTACTGTATAGTATTAGCGATTCGGTAGATTTTCTAGCTAGGCGGACCCGTAAGCACTCTACCCTAGGCCCTGCCACTGCCCTGACAGCTTGTAGGGATTGAGGGAGGGGGCGGATCTGAGATGCCCTTCTCTGTACAAACCTTGCAATTGGAAGAGGAGGAAAGTGAGACTAGATGACTGACACACACATGGGAGGTGGGTGGATATGGGGGGTGGTAGTGGCGGGTGGGTTTTCGCAAGGCCCCGGGTTCATATGAACGCACGGTGGGCATCAGGATTGATACTTAGCTTGCCCGAATGCCCGGTTCTCCCACAAAAAATCGGAGCACTTTTTTCTAACGCGAATAATTCAACAGAGGGAGGCAGCAGACGACAGGCCAATTCGATCTAGGTTAACGTTAAAGATTATACGGGTTGCACGATTCGATATTACTATTCTATATACTAGATCAGTATCCCGGTCGCGGACAGCATCGCTCTATTTATCCATACACTGGTAAGAGATTCACCGCTAGCGAGGCAGCTAGATATGGGGTCTTGATGATTTCTGTGGATCTTGGACTAACTATCGTGCTCTTCGGTGTTATTAACTACAGCTCCCACCGCATTGTGGCTCTAGTTCAACCATAGCTGCTGCTCCCATCGCGTCGCCGCATCTCAATATCGACTCGAGTCATCTATATACTTTATAGATAGATACAAACTCGCCGCCACCCAGTCTCGCCATCTGTTGCTGGATTTATTCGACGTCCCATTTATTCATTATATTAGCAACTAGCTCGGCCAGTACCTTGAGTTACATATAATATTTTCAAACTTCTTTTCACCAACAAAGAATAGTTCATAATGTCGCACAGTCTCTCCGATATCAAAGTTTCATCTATTGCCTTCGGGTTCACACTCGGTTTTGGTTTTTTGACGACATGGAACGCAATCAAGCAGACTATGCGCTCCCGTAACCCATGGAAGTCGGCATATATCTACATGATCTGGGGGGAGCTTCTTGCGAATGTGGCAATTACGATACAGGCGTACCTGTATTTAGGTGGTGTGGCGCAGTTTACGTATGTTCTATTCTTCCCTCTTGATCGGGTTGTGATTAGTTGGGTGAGAAGCTGATTGTGGGGTGCACATAGTTTACCATATGCATTTATATTACTCTCGCTATGGGTATTTGAGCTGCAACTACTCATGCAAATCATCATTAATCGAGTGTCCATCGTGATGTCAAATAAAAAGAAAGCGGCACAGATCAAATGGGGTACAGCATTGGCGGTCACATTTGTCAACATCACGGTGTTCTGTATCTGGATTCCGGCAAAGCTACAAGTATCCGAAAGGTAATTTCAACAGCGCCAGTTGAATCAATGGAAATGACAATCATTCGTCCGTACTAACAAAATTGTAGATATATTGCTATCAACGCA
Source organism: Morchella snyderi (assembly GCA_024521645.1). NCBI lineage: Eukaryota > Fungi > Ascomycota > Pezizomycetes > Pezizales > Morchellaceae > Morchella > Morchella snyderi. The sequence goes on from JAJJXB010000012.1 coordinate 1,341,393, forward strand.
GTCTGGGACAGGATAGAGAAGATTATCATCCTACTCATTGATGCGGCGCTGAACTGGTACTTTATTAGAGTCGTGAAGGCCCGTCTTGTTTCACAGGGATTGACCAAGTACGATAAACTTGTGCAATTCAATGTCAAGATCGTGATGGTTTCTCTGACTATGGATGCTTTGATCATTGGACTGATGTCTCTCAAGAACGGCGCTGTGTATGTCAACTCCCATTTCCTCACAGTGGCCTTCCGTCATGCGTATTTTGTCCAGGCCCTTACTAATAACATAATAGGTATATCCAACTTCACCCTCTCGCCTACACTGTCAAACTTAACATTGAAATGTCCATGGCCGACCTCATTACCAAAATCGCACGTGATAAGCAGGAGATCGAGCTCAGCAGCAGTTCACACCACGGTGGTGGAACACTTGTCAGCAACCACACTAAGCCATCCATCGTCATCCATACCCAGAAGGACGTTATTGTACAGTCCACCGTTGGTGAGCTTGATGAGGACAACCAGAGCCAAGGCTCGCGAGGTGGAGATAATGATGAGCGCCCACTCAAGGATAGCACTTGGGGCAATGGTAGAAATGAGGTTGCTGTTACGGCCAGTTATCCGCCAGGTTATCATGATGTATGCTTATACTCCTATCACTTTCTCCCTCCTGCCCCCCCCCAGACCCTCTATTCCAACCCCGCTCCAGCTCCCCATATATATATATGGCACAGCACCGTAACTCGCGGCATTTATAGAAGAGACGGTCTGGGAGATTCTCTAGGAGTGCACATGGTCATCAGCTAATTCGCGATGATGAATAATTACAGTCTTCGAACCCCGAAAGGCAAATACCAGTATAAAGGGCTAATACCCGCGACCCGGCGGATAATCTTTAATGAACTTTTCCTTTGTCAACCTTTTATTTAGCGTGTTTTGTGCTCACTCACTCATTAGAAATATTAATCTCTTATTTTCCTTTCTTTCTATAAAAACAAAACAAAACTTATCTTAACTTCAATAGTATATAGGCCAAAAAGGGGTGGTTGTTTGTCGCTTCTTCCTCTGGGGTGTTTTCATATTTTTATGACCCGGTGTGGCGTATTTGTATTTTTATTCTGTGTGGTTTCTTTCCTGATTATGGAATTATATACCGCAGAATCTCAGGAATAACGAATCTGACTGGGCTGGAATACCACTTACCCATTGGTCAAGGCGACTAAAAGTTACGCTTTGGGTCTGTCGGATTGAGGCTCAACAAGTATTCGACCAATCCGAAGCCCAAGGTTCCAGTCCAGTTCGATTCGTTATTCCTGAGATTTTGCGGTACTTCTGGCGGTGTATCTGTAACCAAGGAGCTACATATATATTCACACTGTTGCGGAAGAGATTGTATTTAGGGTAACTTCGGGTGCCGCACGAGCAGACTTTTTTAAAAAAAAAGATCCTCTTGGTAGGATACCGAATTGTTGATGACTGCATGTACATTCTTCAAACGCTGATCATAATATACGGCGCGCGCGCTGATCTGTCACTCGTTCAATCAATAGCTATAGCCTTATCGCTTTATCAAATGGGCATAATCAATCCCTATCGTAAATGCAATGCCGGTAATAGAGTTAGATTGTAAAGTGCATGAGGTGAACTTGTTCCTATGTACGTACCTATATCAATGACCGGTATATAAGCACACCTATACTCGCGCGTTCGGAATTTTTAGTTGCAACGGCTTCCTACCGTTTAATGAACGCGCGAGTAATAACAAATATTATCATGCGGCCTACCACGGGGCGGATTACCACTATCGCTCATGGTACCTACATAGGGTGCATTATTCCCCACGCATGGCGTTAATCACGTGCATGCCACCTTCGCCATCGAGCTTCCATCTTTCAAATCCGGATCGTCATTTGTACTTTCTATGGAGAGCGTGGACTACAGTGCCACGTACTCTTCACAGAATGCACGGTTCTCTTGGTCTATTATTTACCTCAATCCACAACATTAATGCACATGAGTTGGGGGCGCAAGATTGAGAGTTTTCGGAAAATGATCGTCAAAAGGAAAGGTTTTGAGGGTTGAGCAGGAAATTCTGCTCTGAATTTCCCGTGTTTCCCAGGTTGTAGTTTCATTAATCAAGGCTCCGGAAAATCTGCTTGTTTGTTCACAGACCTTCCTGGCGCACACCGCATAAGTTATACGTATGTACATACCGGCTGTGCGCGCGGCAAAATCGGCTATTCGTCTAATGCTCATAAGTTGCACTTATGTAGGTTACTCCTAGAATTCCTTGCAAATTGAATTATGTAGGCGTTGCAGCATGAGGTTTGGTAGCTAACCACATCTGGATCCACCTACCGCTATAGTGGGTCTCCATTATTGCTTCGTTCGTTAAGGGGACTTCCACTACCCGGCGACAGGTGGGTGGGCGTTTTGATGCGGGCTGCTTTCCTCTCACTATGTATTCCCTGCACGACGCACACACTTTGCATCCCATATTCTTAATGGTATGGCTCCCTATGGACCTACATACGTGCGCGGAAGCATATCTCTCCTCCTTCTCAAATTGGGGCTCTGTTCCGGTGCATAAAATAGGGTTTCTGGGAATCCTTTGCTCAGTAAGGCAAATTTTCTTTTCGGTGTAAGGTATTTGATTTGAGGAAAGCACAATCAATTAGCGGCCGTTGTACCCGCGCTGTCTTAACTCCCCACTTTTTGTGTCTTTGAAAGTATACCTAGTTCCCCCTCCTTGATTCGATTGGGACGGGTTTTAGTGGTTAGAGTTAGGGGCACCATGGAGGCCATGTGGTGAGCTAGCCATGCACAACAGTCGACATGCTAGTAAGAGGCGGGAGGTCAGAGCTTGTATACATGTACCTCACACACGCACCACGCACTTTACAATCTATATACTATAGCTATAGAGATAGAGACATCAATTGCTCAATAACTGCGCAATTGACATACATGTGTTCAGTTATTGCATACAGGTATTCAACCCCTCTTCAATACGAATCTTGGGACAACCATAACAATCCTCTCTGCCCGGCCAAAAGTGGGGGAGAAGTTCGGAGAGGAAGGAGGAATTGGCGATATTTCGCAAGCTTCGGAGGTCTGAGTTGCCTGTTATTCAGCTTAGGTTTCCTAGAATATATGCCATAAACTACCAAATTAGATAGTCGATCGGAATATACCGTGTTATGAGGGCAATTCCTCAACATGCTTGAAAGACTGAAAAGAACCATTTGTAAGGCCACCCCGTACAGGTGCATGAATAAACTGTCTCGGGTTGCCGTGTTGGGTGCCTCCATCCCCTCGGGAATCGAGATATGATCGCCAAAAAAAGCTATAGGCTGGCCTGCTTGAGGTATCTCATTTCCACGTGGCCCCCTTGAAGGGTTAGAATAGATTGCCTGGGGTAAATATCACTATATAAGATGGTGGAAGTCTTCCCCAAGAATCGGTATATATCGCTCATCAAGTTCCATCTCATACTACAACAACACCTACAAGCCTTTACACCTCTCCTCCTCTATATTATTATCATCATAAATCATGTCTCCCCCAAAAGAAGTTGATGTTATCGTTGTTGGAGGTTGGTTGCTCTTCAATTGCTTCATTTTAGCTACCAGTTTACTGACCAACATCGAACACAACAGGTGGAGCTGCCGGTTGTATCGTCGCTGGAAGACTTGCTCAAGCCGACCCCAATCTTGAAATCCTCATTGTTGAGGGTGGAAAGAACAATCTCAATGACCCTCAGGTCAGACGGCCCGCTATGTTCCTCTCTCACCTTGCCCCCACATCCACTACAGCAAAGTTCTATGCGGGACGCCATTCCGAGCTCCTCGGTGGTCGCTCACCCATCGTTCCCACTGGAAACATGTTGGGCGGTGGTTCTTCCATCAACTTCATGATGTACACCAGAGCTAGCAAATCGTATTTATTCCATCCCTCGATTGGGCGGCGGAGAGTGCCCCGACTAACTTTTCAATAGTGATTACGATGACTGGACAACTGAGGGGTGGTCAGCGGATGACTTGATTCCTCTTTTTAAGAAGATCGAGTCCTACAACCTCGAGAACACTGACCCAAAGATTCACGGTTTCGATGGACCCCTCGCTGTTTGCTATGGAGCTTCTCCTGCCCCCAACACTGAAGAATTCCTCCAAGCAGCTAAAGACCTGGGCTACGAATTTGTCGATGATCTCCAGGATTTCGAATCTGCGCACGCTTTCGAGCTCTGGGCGAAATGGATTAACCCTAAGACCGGTCTCCGAAGTGACACCGCCCACAACTATGTCCACCCTGTGATGGAAAAGAACAAGAACCTCCACCTCTTGTGCGATTCTAAGGTTTCTAGGGTTGTTATTGAGCACGGAAAGGCCACCGGTATTGAGTATGTGCCATTCTCACCCCCGGCAGAGGGCGCCCCCAAACCAGTCCCTCAATTTGTTGCAGCAAGGAAGCTTGTCGTTGTGTCAGCCGGTTCCCTTGGGTCCCCGACTGTCTTAGAACGGTCTGGTGTTGGCGCTCGTGAGATACTTGAGAAGGCCGGTGTCGAGTGCAAGGTCGACCTTCCTGGAGTTGGGTCAAACTACCAGGACCACAACCTCATTCTCCCCGCCTACAGAGTTGCTCCTGAGACCAAAACTCACGATGATTTCTTGCGCGGAGTCCCAGAGGTCCATGCCCAGGGAGTGAAGGATTTGGAAGAGGCTAAGGGCATTTACACAACAAACTTCATCGATGCTGGTAGCAAGCTCCGTCCCTCCGAGGAGGAGATTGAGGCTATGGGCCCAGAATTCAGGAAGTACTGGAATGAGTATTTCAAGGATGCAAAGGACAAGCCAGTCTTGTTCGCTGGGCTTGTGAACGCCTTCCTTGGCGACCACTCCCTACTCCCAGGCGGTAAATATGTTACCATCGGTACTTACCTCGAGTACCCCGCCAGTCGTGGTTCTATCCACATCACCACCGCTGATCCATACGTCGAAGCCGACTTTGACCCAGCATACTTGTCCCACCCTGCCGATATTGGCCCTAATGTCTGGGGTTACAAGCTTGGTCGTGAGCTCGTTCGTCGCATGCCCTGCTACCGTGGGGAGGTTGTCGCACTACACCCCAAGTTCCCTTCTACTTCTCCTGCACGCGCTATTGAGATCGATATCGATACTTCTAGGGAACTTCAGGGAGACAAGGGTGTCACTGCTGGTGTAGTTGTTTCTGGGAACGTTGCAGCACAGAACGAGGTCACCAGCGAGCCTCTTGACAACAAGAAGCCAATTGAGAACCTTGTATACTCTGAGGAGGATAACAAGGCCGTTGAGCAGTGGGTCAGGGAGAACATTGGAACAACATGGCACTCTCTTGGTACCAACGCCATGAGGCCCCGTGAAGAGGGTGGTGTAGTCGATGCCAAGTTGAACGTTTACGGGGTCGAGAACTTGAAGGTCATCGATTTGTCCATCGCTCCTGGAAATGGTAATTATTTCCCAGTCCCCTTTGGATCGTTTGAGATGCTAACAGATTTCTTCAATCATAGTTGGAAGCAATACCTACTCAACTGCTCTTGTCATTGGAGAGAAGGGTGCTATCCTAGCTGGCGAGCACCTCGGTATCTCCATCGGTCTCACCAACTAAATGGTCTGATTCAGTATATATTTCTGGGAGGGGTTTCGGGTTTCCCTTTTAACTTATAGTTGTGTAAATAATATCTCGTTATTAGTCAGTCTGCAAACCGTCTCATGGGTTAGATTCGGGTGGACAAGTTTAGATGCAAACAAACATTTTGAAACATTTTCTTAAAATTATTTATCCTAGGGATTCCCTACACCGCCACCATACAAGGGTATGGCGGAAACATTTGGTGGGGTACGTACCTGGCCCTAGCTGGCCAATCTCAACTGCACGGACCCAAAACTATAGCTAGGGTGTAAGCAACTACAGCGTACGCACAGCTGTAGAATAACACATGTGTATCGTCCGTAGGCCGCACGAACCATAGAAATTCTGCAGAGAGGGTAAACGTGGATAACACGGCCATGTCTCCGGAGCTCCGCTGATCCGATAATGTTGAGACCGAGCCTTACCGCAAACTGCCCGTTTCATGTACGTCGATGGATGCCGAGTACCAGGGTTCAATAGGTACAACGGACCCCGAGCGGTGTCGTAGAACTCCGATCCAGAGGTTATACACACAGCTCTAGTATATTTATATACCGTACCTACAAAGGTACATCATAATACTTCGGGGCTACCCGATTCTGCGCCATTAGTCCCAGGATTGAAGCTGACCTCTTCGACTTGTTACATCGATTGAAATAAATGACCGGCGGGTGGGTTGAGAACCTTCCCCGGTATCTCTGACCTGGGTGATTTGACAACAAAGGGCTCCCGGGGCATTGGTCGGTTGATCCGAGTGATGTAACATGAACTACCATCACTCTCGAAAACGTGATGCACAATCGGAGAAATATAAGCTCCATTTCACGGCAGTTTAGGTTCTTTGATAAAAGGGCTGCGAGTGGGCGGCGAGAGAGAAAATCTTCTGCCTGAACAATAATCTCTATTTGGGGCCTGCCCTTCGTGGATCGAAACCAAAGATGCTTACTGATGTTTGGTAGAGGAAAATTTCGCCGGGAATGATTATTTAATTGTGATTAGAGCTCCTTGGTGGTGATAAGCACGGGCCTGGCCGCTGGCCCGAGCTGACTCGTGGGGGTCACGACGGGCCTACTCTGAAACCTAACTACATGTATGTAGGTACATATACTTATGGGGGTGAGCTCGAGGTGGGCCAAATCGCAAAGGAATACTTAAGATTTCTAAGCTTAGAGCTCAAGCCCACCCTAGAGCTCATGATCGAGCTAGCTCTATATAGCTATCTCCGTCGCCAGAGATACATCATATACCTGCATATAGCTATCGTTAGCATTTCATGAGTACATCAGAAGAAATCGAGGTTAAACCAAGGACTTACAAAGAATCCCCAAGTCAGGTCTGTAGCTTGTAGTGAATTGAATCACGGGTTGCTATGGTTTCTACAAGCTACGGTTGCCCTGACCCTGGTGTATGCGACGGGGCATCCCGTCGCCTGTTATTGCCAAATTGGCCTAAGTTAGTAAGTTTGAATTATTGATTTGGCTAGGTGCATTACCCCAAAATGTACTTTACCCATACATCCCTCTTCGATCTTCTCATATCTTATGAAATATCTACAACAACAATATCTGTAGCTCAACACCAGCTAAAATCTACTTCCAAGGCTCCCTAAAGTCCCCGAATTGCGGGGAATTTATCCGAGACCGGCCTTTTAACTCTATTCGATGCATGTAGCCCGCAACAACCTCCCACCCAAAGCCCAGCGCGAAGATCCTCCCTGAGATAGAGATAGCTATTAGTTGATAATAAAATACTTTCCCTTTACGAGCATAGGTCGCCATCCAGGCCCGGGTGTAATTAACCTTGTATAGAGAGGTATTGATTGCAAATGGCCAGACTCGTGAGGAGTGATTCTAGAGCACGCATGCTCGAGATCAACTATTCCGCCAGTAAGTGAACCCGTGCCAATACCTGGAGATGATTGAGTGAAGGGGCGAGAGGTTTTCGTTCTGAAACTAGCACTAGTTGAGAAATCTGCCGTCGAATAGTCTTATAAAACAGTCGGAACTAATTTGCCACTCAAAGCCACCACAAAATACTTTTAAACTAGTCTCGGGAATTCTTCTCTTTACCAAGTCACACTAAAACAAGGAGCACTTATAGGCTCCACCACATAAGCTCCCTCATTTTGAGCTCTCTCCCTACTACCACTTGTCAATCCAGATCTATTTATATTATCAATATTCCAATATTAGTATAGCAAATCAGAGAGCTCCAGATCAAAGTTTAAGCCACAAAAGATTTAATCGAGCTCTACATCAAACTAAGTTAGGTTTTGTCAATACAGTTGCCAGCCGCTATAACGAACGTGCATATTGAGAAACTTTCCGCTCGGTATAGCAGATTATTCGGTACAGCAGACCAAACTCTTTGCTGGGGGGAAAAAAAAGCCAGCTAAGTGGTTCGATACAGCAAATATTCGGTATAGGAGTGTTCGTTACAACGGCGGGTGACTGTACGCCGCTTCCTTAAGCCAGTTAGAGCTTGTTTCTATTACTCGCAGAACCACAGACATTCTCCTAACCTCTACTGCAGATATATCACTAGATAGACTATACAGTATTATCGCCGACTGTTTGCAAGAATGACTTAGGAAGCCACCGGTGGAAAAGTGGGGTATGTGTAGAAGTGTATATGTAGCTAGCTATAGGATGACAAGCTTAAGGTGCATCCCGAAAATCTAGTCGTACAAAGCTCGAGCCCGAGCCTGAGCCTTCCCTGTTGTACAGAGCTCCCCGATAACTCCAAAGTACAAGCCGAGGTACATAGCTCTAGTCAAAGCCTCAGAGGGGGCTCGGATTGTGCCCCAAACTCCACTACGCCTTATTATTGGCACTACGCGAAGTACCGAGTGATAACCGATGAATACGCTCCACCCGGGCCGAAAAGCCACACAAACGAGCTAGCATGGATAAACCAGCGCCACCAAATTCTGGACATCTCCGTGGTTAACTGGCTTTGGAGGTTGCCGAAATCCGCGGCCGAGAGCTGTTCTGGGATGTGAGAGGCTTTTAAATTTTAGACAAAGAGTAGGACCAGATAATAGTTGGGGCGCACAGACACAGAATATGGAGGTAAAGTAGATAGGAATTACAGGTAGATGTGTAAGTTAGTATCTCAGCCACTATAGTGCATGTTCATTAAAGACACCAATTTAAAATCCTGTGCTGAATGACTGTTATTAATATTTGAGGTTGATAAGTATAAGTACCGTATTGATAGGAATTTTGCGCCTCAATTGTTGATATGTTAGTAGTATAAAGTATTGCCCTTACTATAGTACGTCTAAATTCTTCCTGTATCTTATTACAAAGTTTACTTTGATTTAGTGATATGAGGGTACCGTATAGTGTAGTTGTGGCTTGTGGGCTTTTGTTGAGACTAGCAATTTTGGGGTTGTTGTAGATAAACCAGAGTTTGGGTTAAGACTACCTTGAGATACATAAGCTTTCCCCTTTACTCGCATGTTAATTTCAACCAGGCCACAAGAGTAGGGCATGATCGAAAATCATTTTTTCGGTGCCGAGTGATATATCATGCAAAAATTTTGGAAAACCGAGTGATCAACGTGTTCAGTCATAGAACGATGAAAATTGGGCATCCCGTTCGCTCTGCCATACACAAGCCTCGTATCGCCCAGTCAGTACTGCAGTGGGTGACCATGCGGGAATCCTGGGTACTGAACTCTTTACACTCCTTTTTTGCTTCAACCTTCTCCTAATTATTTCCTTGGTTACTATCCCGGGGGCTTTAACGTGTTTGAGGCAACAAGCGGTCTTCATGCAACGGTCGTTCTCAGCCTTGCACCCGGTGAGCACTGTAGTACTTAAAGCCTCGGATTTTAAACAAGCGTTGCGTTGGCTTCAGGTGCCCGAAATAACCCAAACACTCGAGGTACGAAGGGTTTATTTTAGTCACAGGAGGGGAAACGGAAAGAGAGGCAGAGGTTTTTTTTTTTTAGTTTAATTCATTGATTGTATGCAGACCGTAATACTCTATGGCCATGGCAATAAGAGAGGCAGAGTCAATATTGCGTGTTTCAAATAGTTACTTTTTTTCCCCACTGTTGAGATAGTAACGAATGGAGGGTGTCCTAGGGAGAAAAATATTTGATATTGCCATAACCTCCGGGCCGCAGCAAATAATGAAGTAAAGGAGAAAAAAAAGAAACTCGGTCGCTACTCAATCGGGTGATATTTCATGACCCAATAACATCAACTTCAATCCGATGTGCAGCGTGTTTTAGTGAGGGGGATTACACAATGCTTGGTGTATTTAGCTGAAGCATTGAGTCTACAACTCAAAGCCCATATTCGGGACCATGGTGGAAGTGAACAAGCAGCAAGCGTTTAGAAATGGCCCAAGTACGTCGTAAGACGTGCTTAACCTATAAATTACCTCAGATAATAAAGTTTACTCTCGCCTTCCTTTCTAAAATGATAGTATATGTGTTAGACCGAATAAAACCTCCCAAGATGACACCTCTAGCTCTTAAATTAGCACCTACCATGTACCGAATATAAGTTCATGTACCTACCACACACTACAAGTACTAGTAACGACCTCTACATTCTCAAGAGCATCATTCAATTACTCTTTAGCCACAACAATCTCTAGTCCGTAATCTATAGCACTGATCTATTAGGACTGTAATGATGATAGAACGTTCGAACACCACAATAAATTTCGAGGCGTGGGTAAGCCGGTATAGATATAGAGATACATATATACATCTCAATGATATGAGGATTTAACACATTGGAGTTAACTGGATGGAGTCGTCTTGCACAAAGAACATTGAGACTCTGGGTACTGACGTTCAACTTTTCCAGTCAATATTCCACCTCAAGCTATTAAAAGTCACAACTTTATAATTTAGTGGAACATACATGTAGTATTCAGAAATCTCCCTAATTCCTCGAAGTAGAGGGATTACTGATATGAGAAGTATCTATGGGATTTGCTTTTTTACCTTTTAGAAATAAAACAAGGAAAAACGAAACAAAAAACGACTGCCCTCCCAACGTACGTACGCGTACGTGCCACCGTCCTCAGTTCGAATATATATCGGATCAGGCGGGCTGTACCTGCATCATAGCAAAAGCACGGAAGAACGGAACATCAAGTTTGGCATGCTCCCCCTGAGTCCATCGCATAGCCGGAGAATCAATCGTCGGTGTTATGTTGCCCGAAGCTGAATTAAGCATAGATATTCGGTGTACAAGGGGGAGAATCCTCACGCTTTACTTTCGCCCGAATCACTAACCAATATAACCGTTTATATACCCCCCCTTTAACCACTTTGATAGTAGTGCACGACATCTGGAAAGCTTCTTATGATAATATCCGGGGATGGGTAGGGGTTTATATAGTGCACAATTTCCCCATACTTCGGTTACTACCCCGCGGGGAGAGATATTCCGGGGTTCGCTCGATGAGTAAAAAAAAAAAAAAAAAAGGGAAGATGAGCTCTGAGTAGGGCTGGATTTTGCTTAAAAGGCCGCCATATGGACCTCAATGTGAGATTTTTCCAACGAACAACATAACAGTTCCCCCGAAGACTGCCAATAATGCTGTTCAAAAGCCTTTTCATTGCGACAGTTTTGCCATTCCTTGCGACGGCGTACGAGGATCCATTGGTGACGTTGGACTATGTTTCGCTTCAGGGAAAGTACAATGAAGCGTACAACATCTCGTACTTTCGAAGGATCCCGTTCGCGGCGCCTCCTGTTGGGGAGAACCGGTTTCGGGGGCCGCAGCCGGTGGGGACTTTTGACGGGGTTTACGATGCTGATATACCGGTTTGTCTCATCTTCTAGATGTTACATATGTGATATAAGCTGAAGCTAAGTCAATACAGTACGATATGTGCCCGCAGAGAACTGTCAATGGATCGGAGGATTGTTTGTATCTGACACTCTACTCCCGCCCATGGACTGAAGGTACACCTAAGAAACCGGTCATGATGTTGTGAGTAGTGCGCCACTTGAAGGATGGTTGTACAATGATACTAAGATTTCATATCAGCTTTTATGGCGGTGGTTTCATTCAGGGAGCAGCCGGGTTGACGCTGCCGCCGTCTTCGTATCCGGTCCTTAATGTTTCCGAATCAACAAACTACATCGCCGTTTATCCTAATTACCGGGTATTTTCACACTTTCCTAACTGCATGAATCTTCGGTTGGCAATATGCTTATATTAACGCACACGTGCAGACAAATGCATTTGGCCTCCTACCCGGCAAGAAGATCAAGGAATCCCCCACATCGGACCTAAACCCAGGGTCCGTGATATATCCCACCCCCCCCCCCAACATTCATTTCCATCGTGCAGCACCTCACTGACGCCGCTTGAACTACAGGCTCCTCGACCAACAGGCGGCTCTGAAATGGGTCAACAAGTACATCTCCAAGTTCGGTGGCGACCCCAAAAACGTCACCATCTGGGGGCAGAGTGCCGGTGGTGGTTCTGTGGTTGCCCAGGTTCTTGCAAACGGTGGTAATACCACCCCGAAACTCTTTACTAAGGCCATTGCATCTTCACCATTCTGGCCGCGAAACTATCGCTATGATGCGCCGGAAGCAGAGGAGATCTATAGCACTTTGGCAAACTTGACGGGATGCGCGACGGCGGAGGACTCGCTGAAGTGCTTGAAGGAAGTGGATGTGCAGAAGATCAGAGACGCGAACCAGATCATCAATGCGATGCACACAACCACTACATCGAGCTACACCTGGGCGCCAGTCATTGACGGAGAGTTTCTTAAGGAGAGTTTGTCCTCCGCAACGGAGAAGGGGAGGGTTAACTCGGACTATGCGATTGGGATGTACAACAGGTTTGAAGGATCGACATTTGTCTCTTCGGCGTTAAACAAAGCTGCTTCTACAGGCACAAGCGGGACGGCGGCGTGGAACTCGACGGAGGCAGGGTTTAGGTTTTGGCTGGACGGGTTCTTGCCCGGTTTGAAAGAGAAGGATGTCGCGGAGGTGAAGGCGCTGTATCCCCCAGCGACAACGAATGGCAGCACTGTTTATACCACACAGCAGGACAGAGGTAATAAGACATTGAAGATGGTTAAGTTCTCAAGCTAACTGGTCTTGGCGCATATAGCTGGTTATGTTTATCGCGATGTTGTTCTCTCTTGCCCAGGATATTGGATCTCGACTGCGAGCAAGAAGGCAGGATATGTTGGCGAATACACCATCTCACCTGCCAAACATGCCAGCGATGTCGGATATGTAAGAGAGTACCAAACCATTCTCTAAGAATTTCTCAAGCTAATAAAGATTCAGTGGAACTCTGTCAACTCGCTGCAAACCACCCAGCGCTTCCTATACCAAGGTTATGCAGGAGCGTATGCTTCCTTCATTGAAACTGGAAATCCAAACGCCAACAAGCTCACAAATGCCAGCGTGGTAGCGTGGCCAGAGGTGAAGAGCGGAAAGGAGTGGATAGTGCAATCTGATGGTTTCTCGGAGGAGCCGCTGACGATGCTGAAAAAGAGGTGTAGTTTCTGGAGAAACGTTGGGAAATATCTTCCTTTGTAGAGGGCGAGACCTAGAATCTGTAATCATAATGGAGCAACTACAATATATGAATTTTTGCGAACAGTTGAATTGATTTCTTTTCTTTTCTTTATTACTGGCCTGCAATGACGGGTACCGTGCATGTGCATATGCACGTTTCAACAAAAAAAAGACATGCATTCCTATCATTGGCGACCTAATTGACTGCGCACTGGGAGAACAACAACACCTTGTTGGTTGGGCCTCAGTGGAATTCCTGCCATCCTGAAACACACCTGTCACTGCTGCCCACATGTCACTCTGGCACGTTATTGGGGTGAGGGGAGGGAGCGGGGAATCTACATGTATATATCTGGGGCGCCTATATAACTAGTCTCTCTCTTCTCTGCCCTACCTATACTTCAAAGCTCCATCTCTCCGCCAAATTGATATCTCAAACCTCATACTGATCAGTATATATATACGTATATACCATTTCCACGAACAATGCACGCCCTCCACACCCTCCTCCCCCTCCTCCCCCTCCTCCCCGCCCTCCTCTTCATCACCCCCGCCAAAAGCTCCCCCACCCCCCACCCCCCCTCCCTCACCGCCGCCCTCCTCTCCACCCCGCACACCACCCAACTCTACACCTGCCCTTCCCCGTGGACCTACTTCTGCTTCCGCTCCGGCACGCCGCCCACCGCCATCTCCTCCTGCGAGTGCTACGTCATGGCGGTCCCCACCTCCTCCTGCCCCGTCGGCACACAAAAGTACTGCAGCGACTACGTCACCACCGAGTGCTCGTGCTCGTACCCCAAGCAGCCCGACTGCCCGCCAATGTTCGACTTTGAATGTGTACCTGCCCCGCCGGAGATGCGCAAGGAGGCCACGTGGGTGTGTACGTGCAGCGGGAAAGTATATGGGGAGAAGGCATGCCCAAGGGGGTTCGCGAGTAGGTGTGGGCCAGGGGGTAGTGGGGGGGAGGGGAGGGGGTGTAGTTGTAGGAGGAGCAGGGGATATCTGAGTATGTATACGCCGAGGCCGGTGAAGGGGGGCAAGGGGAAGGAGGGCAAGGAGAAGGGGGGCAAGGGGAAGGGGGGCAAGGAGAAGGGGGGCAAGGGGAAGGGGGGCAAGGAGAAGGGGAGGGGGAAGACGAGGGAAGTGGGCATGGGGGAGATGGAGGTGGAGGGTATGGTGGAGCTGGTGGAGGTGAAGGGGGACGAGAATTGGGGTAGGTTGAATAGTATTACTCTGGAGATTTAGGAGCAACTTTTGCTAACGGTGGATGCTAGATACAGGGTATGAGCTCAAATGAACAAAAAATGTAGTGTGACCAGGGAGATGCAGATAGCTTTCAGTATACAATTGGCGGGAGTATTGAATGCTCTTTCCTTTGGGGTCTACCAATTTAAGTATTTCACTTCATAATCTAGCGCTCTAGAGTACGTGACTGTTGTTGAACAACTGGTTTTGAGCTTGGGTAATTTTAACCTGTTGTGTGCTTGTAAACTAACTGCACGGGTATCGTGATGAGATAAACCACTGCACGGTAGATTTTAAGATTAAGGTTTGCAATTGTTGCACAGCTCATCTGAAGGTCTATCTGTAAACATGTGTGTATCCGCACTCCGCACCACTGCCCATCACACGGTACCCAATATATATTAATTCGAACCACAATGTCTCGCCCGTTCCGCGCACCCCCTCACCTCGCCCACTGCACCGGATTCTCCAACCACCTCTTTTCCTCCTCTGTACTCTCCCTCCCAAGTACCTTGTTCCTGTACGGATACCTCCCAAACATTTCCACAACCTTCAGATGATCATCCCCCGTCTTGACCAACGTCTCCGCCAACTCTTTCCCCTCCCCATCCCCGATCAGCTCTCGCGTCGGCTTCATAAACTCCTCCCGGGCCCGGACATGCAGCGCCGGGTCCTCCGAGTGTGTGAACGGCAGCCAGAACCACATTCGCCGCGAAGGGAGGGCGCGCCACTCACTGTTGAGGCCGAGGTCGAGGTTGTGTGCGATGGAGTGGTTGGCGACAGCGACGGCGAGGGGGTCGGTGGTGGTGTAGACCTGTGCGGAGAGATCGCCGCGGAAGAGGTTGCGCGGGAATTGGTCCAGGAGGAGGACGAGGGCGAGGGCGCGGTGGGGGGTAGTGGCGAGGGAGAGGATGGTGGAGGGTGAAGTTGAGGTTATTTGCGTGAGGAGGGGGCCAAATTTGGTGCTGCGGTAGAGTTAGTATATATAGCACGCGGGGTAATGATAGTGGGGGAGGAAAATATACCGGATCTCTCCATCGAATCCTTCGTCGGGTATGAACCAGCGCATTGCTTGCTCCTTGGTAGGATAAGGTCCTACATCTGCAAACCAGAAGTCGATGATGCCACTTGAGGCCTCGTCGGTGAATAGATCAGTGATATTGACAGTCATCGTTCGAGTCGAAAAGTTGAATTTATTGCGTGGTGAAAGGTGAACGAGTTGTCCCACTGAAAGACGAGGAATAAGTAGGCGAAGCATAGCCGTATTTATATTCAAGAGGGCGGCTGGGTTCTTGCTTACAATCCGTTTTTGTCTTTCTTCGAGTTGCTTCTCTTCGGACTGTTTCCGGCCCCTTAACTTCGTTTGTTGGTGAATTGTTTACTAAGCGAGCCCGAGATACGGCCGAGTGATCAAATGCAACGGGCAATGGTTACCCCGTCGTGGCCTCGAATTGGTCCGCATCCAATCAAAGAATCTCCAGCACTCCAAAGCCGACATCCCACTATATTAAAAGATAACCTAGAACGATGCCTTATGTCTTGGTTCTTCTGGTAAATCCTTCTAGGGTCAGCCAGATCCTAAAGAGCCGTCAGCTAATGCCGCGCTCCACTCACCAGTAATACAACATTAACAAAACTGAATTGGACGAAGCTACTGTTTTACTTGGCTGGATATCCTCAAAGCCCGAGAAACTCACCCAAATCCAGACCCCACAACGGAACCAAAAGAGGAGATGATGAATAGTCTCAAATGACCGTTGAAGGGGAGAAAAAGAAACTTCCAAGAGACATAAATAAACGTCCTGTGAAGTTGACCTTTCTCCCCATCAATGGACATTTGTGACCCAATACATCGGCCCCTGTTTTGAACCGTCCACGAAGTCTAGTTTTGATAAAGACTCTTCGGGACTTCAAATGTATCCACAACATGACGTGGCTTCGACTCAATATAGATGTTGAGTGTATGTTTAGTGGAGATTTGGTGGTGTCAAACACGGGTCTCTTCAGCTGCGCGAGGAACCAAATGTTCTACCCACAGATGCAGTCGGCGATTTTTTTGTAGCCTGAAACTCTACGTTGGATCAGATCATATATGCATTAGTTATGTTATGCACCTCGGCCGTTAGCAGTCGATGTGACAGGAATCAAGTTGGTGCTACCCAAACAGCTGAACATTTGGCGCGACCATCGCCAGCATAAGTTTGCTAGTAGAAACCCGGTCAGGTTGCTTAATGAGTCGATGTGAGCCGCAGATGCTGTTTTTGCTGGTGGTGTGGGCTGAGAAGGAGAGGGCGTATGTAACATGCCTTCCCGCGTTTACCTCTAGGGTGCAAAGAAGAGCTGGATGGCGTTTTGGCGTTTTGAGGCTTACAGAGTCGATGTGGTGTGGCTGGCCATCTTGCGCGGCTTTGGAATTCTTGCGATGTTTTCCACCTAAGCATGTTCCCCGCTGTGCAGGATTACAAAGGCTTGGCGCTGGATGGTCACATCTTCTAGCGTGGGAGTTGCCAAGAAAGCGCCGAAAGCAGATTGCTTACGGATATAATTTTCACAAGACATCACTCGGATGGTTTTAACCTGTCTTTCAAGGTGCACTAGTGCGTTTCAAAAACGCGCTCCGCGCTTAGCTACAGGGATTAAACAGTGTTAAGATCATGACCTATAGCTAGGAGATTTAAGAAAGGTAAATAAAGGAAGGGTTTAGAAACATAATTTGTGTTATTATAATATTATCTTGTCCTATGGTAGTGGCTATTTCATTGGCCTCATAGTTGAGCAAATTCTTATCCGGGGATATTACAATTTAGCATCCTAGATCCTTGGTTTAAACGTATACGGTGCATCTAGGGCCAAATTTATCCTCTGTCGTTGTATCAAATAGATATATAAACGGGGGCTTGTCACCGGTAGGTTGATGATATTAGAAATATCGAGAGGTACAAAGGAAGAAGGGAGCATTACGGGTTCTCTCAGAAACCAACTCGAACCGTGTCCTTTTACTAATGCTCCCGTTTCGGGGAACGTCACTAATTCTAGTTTCGTGTCATGCTTCATCTGAAAGATCATGCGCTGTAAAGATCAACGCGAAGAAAACTCTTACTTTAAGCTCCACTACAATGAAGAAATATATATTTCTAGTCTCTGCACTCATCAGTCATGTCTGCTCATCCCCTGATGGTACTGCATTTATGGAGCCATACCGCTGCAGGGTTCCCGATGAATGGTGCACCTGGATTGATTATGGCTGGGATGGGAGTATATATATCTTTCACCATCCAGTCTAGCTCTTTGGCTCCACAATCAAGTTTCTGACCAAGCTGAATCTTTCTAGGGGGCCCACTCCTTCGGTGCGCTGTGGAAGAGGGATGGGGTTGTGGTGAACGTGTGACGACAGCAGGTACATCTCCAATAAAGAAAAGTCATCAACGCGTATTGACAACCAAACGCTATTAGTGACTGTTACTATCACTGAGGTTGCTTCTAGACCGACACTTACCTTTGATTCCCCAACAAAAAAATCAGGAATAAATTTAGAAGTTTCCCAAGACCTGATGCCACCAGAAGTTACACCGGGACTTCTCCCAATCCCGCAGCCAGATGGGCGGTTTAGACTGGATCCAATCTATCAAAATACAACCAGGCCTCCGCTCGAAGTGATTACCAGCTACGAAGACTTTGGGCGGTTAGTTCCAGCTAGCACAACTGTAACGATCCAATCGGAGCAAAAGACTTCCGCTGCGGGTCCAGTCTTCCCCAGTTTCACTTCATCCCCTGGCTCCAAACATGAAATCGGTATTATCACAGATTTTCAAAATCAAGAATATTGGGGGAACCAGATGGTAGATGCGGAGAGCACCACCACCACTGCTCGTTTCGGTTCAACTACGCTCTCCCAAACAGATTTTCCGGTCACTCTAATATTACCTCCGGCGTCTCATGCCATGAGCCGGCTTCATGATCCAGTGCCTTTTACAATAGCAAAACCCTCTGAAGACCCTGGTATTCGACCTTCATTTCCAACCACAGAGGATAAACCTATTGCCGTGCTTGAAGTTAGCTGCCTTACACGCTCTAGACTCCTCTTTAGTGACTTTAAGATCACGTGGGGACCCTCATGGGATGACCAAGATGGATGCCGACGGTTACGAAAGGCTATGAATAGGCGAGGAGCTACGACAGGATGGAAATGCAAACAAGTCGCTGATCCGAAACTGGGATATATCATGGAGGCTAGCGGTCATAGGCCAATGTCGCCGAGAGGTTTAGTTGCAGGTGCTATTAGAGAGGCATTTTCCGGGGTGAGTAATTCCTAAGAGTGTAAACACTATAAGGTATGAAGCAGCAAAAACTGATGCATGGTAAATGTGGGTAGAACATTCTTTATTATCGTGGATATGAAACTGCGATGTTGTGTGAGAAACCGGAAAGATGAGAAGAGATCTAGCATTGTGGCTATGAGCAATGAATTAGAGAGCACAGAAAGGTGCATCGGAAACTAATGAAGAAAGTAAAGCGGTGTATATAAACGCCCTATAATCTATTATCTTCATTGACACCTTATTTATTTCTCTGGATTATGGGTCGCCTTCGATTTTGTGGCTTGTGCACTCTCTTACTCCCTTTCGATATAGCTCTTTTGGTAAAAGACTTTTCAAACCTAGTCACGTCGTTGAACTAAGTGAGAAAGCAACCTGAAATAGGGATCAATCCACAGATAAAAGTATAATCTGGTCGTCTAACGGAGAAAGTCTTAAATCATGGAGGGCCAAGATGGCAGGCTTTCAACCATCGTCAGATAGAGTTCTTTAAAAGGACCAGTTAATCTTACAATCAAAAATGTCCTTATACTCTAGGACTGTGAAGTTGTAGTGAATGCTGACAAATTTCCGCGCAGATCCGTTTCTAGCCTTTTCGCGACGAACTTCCCAAACACGACGAAGGTCAACTAAACCCGAATACTTCCAGGCCTTGTAAGTGATGTTCTGTTTCGAAGGCCTCTTCTTAATGTTCGATGTGTTCTATATATTTCATGGTTCTACGGTAGAGTATCACACTGTTATCACTGAGCCAACATACTTTAGATACGAGAGCTAGGATAAGAACGAGATACAAACCCCTTAGCTTGTATTCCGGTCCCCTCCACCTCTTCGTCATTGATAGGACCGTCCAATGAGGACCTAATCTAAGGTGACACCGCTCGGGTTCCTTGATTCACCCGGATATTTCTTCCTTTTGTTCCATCTGCCTATCTTTGGTTCGGCATTTGGCGTGTAGAGAGTACCTCCCCTTAGTCTCAAAGGCTATCTCCACCATTCAGATGCGTTTTCAAAAGCCACGGCAGCCGACACGCAAACCTTGATTGACCTTCGTGACAGCTTCTAGGGATACAAAGCTAACCTTATTCGTGCGTCGAATTTAGTTGATCCTACGATTGACTGGCTAGAATGCCGACCAGACAACGCTAAGGCCTCCCCTAACCCTCCTTCATGAACCTCGGGCCTACAAATCGTGACGTGCACTGCGAAACTAAGGATTCTATTATCAAACTAAAATAGGTTACCAACAAAAATTAATTAAATGCATCACCAAAATATTGGCCCGACTTCAAAATGTTGGCCCGGTTTTAACCGTAGTTCCCTAACAATGTCGTGTGATTTCTATCGTAGGGTTATTCTAATCAGCTAACTAGTTTCATTCTTTATCCTTATAAACCTGAGATGTGTCCGGAGAGTAGCGTTCTCACCATACTAGGTTCTCTACTCAAATCTTCAAATCTTCAAATCAACCCCAATCATGCCAACTCGAACACAAGTTCCGGTGAAAGAATTCGAGTCTCTCCTTGAAGATACTTTCCCCGATGACAACTCTCTCCCACCGTTCATGGTCAGCACAACTCGTGGATTTCTTCCCAGACAGGTGACTTCTACCTCTATTTCTTTTGATATTGTCCTCAAGGACACACCGTACTCACGCGTCTCATTTGATAGGAACCCCTTATTGAACTTCCATCGGAATTCGCAGCCCTTGAGGATATTCTTCAACGGCTTCCTATAAGAAAGAAGGATGGAACACCCGGCCTTCTCGCCCAGGGCCGCCTGGGTGATGTTGTCCATGAGTCGTTCCCCAATCTTATCGATGCTGTCGAAAAGTATAGAGATAATCAGGTAGTACTGAATGCTTTGTACAGAGACTACTCATTCCTGGCCAGTGCATACTTGCTTGAGCCATGCCATCACAAGTATCTCAAGGACGGAGATTATGGACTCGCACGGGATGTACTTCCGAAATGTATTAGTTTACCTATCGTCAAGGTTGCAGATTTGTGAGTGCACCAGCGTGTTCATACTTGGCAACGAAGAATCCTAACTTGTGCTCTATTACAGAACTGGTACTTACACTTAATCGTGATCCAACTATTTGTGGCCTGATGCTAAGATTAATGTTGTTGTATAGGCTTTCAACCTTTCATGGAATATGCTGGATCCTATGCACTCTTCAACTACCGCCTCCTAAACCCAGATGAGGGTCTGAACTATGACAACATTGCAATCATACGCGCTTTTGAACATGGTCTTGATCGTACATCCTCCGAAGCCGGATTTATTCTTGTCCACGTCGACATGGTACAGCATAGCGGTGGGCTCATCGATGGTGCTGTAAAGACTATCCGGGCTTGCCAGGGAGGAGGCAATCACGAAGCCTTCAGAGACGGACTTAGGCAAGTACTAGCTACTCTACGCAAGATTAACGCCACGATGGAAAGTAGGTGAAGTTCCCCAATGCAAGTTCTCGATTGTATGCCTTTCTAACCGTATCTAGAAATGTGGGGGAAATCGAAGCCAGGCGACTACAATTGCTTTCGAACGTAAGCTCTACATTAGAAATCTTTGATTGATGATGCTAATAAGAACAGATTTATATTTGGGATTGCATCTCAGTCTATGTTTCCAAGGGGCGTCATCTACGAAGGCGTTTCTGACAAACCCCTCAGCTTCCGCGGCGAGTCTGGGGCCAATGACAGTATGGTGAGTATTTAGCGCGCGCCTGGCAGTAGCTGTTTTAGTAATTAACATGTTAATATAGGTCCCGCTATGCGATAATCTACTCGAAATTAGTATGCCTGATACGCCGTTGACGGAAATTCTCAAGGATTTCCGCAAGTACCGTCCCGGAAACCATCGCGATTTCCTCGAGTGGGTCAAGGAGTCTGCGGCTGCAGTTGGTATCCAGGATTTCTCCTTATGCGATCCTCAATCTGCGGGTACGTATTTTTTCTTTTCTTATGGTTTCGGACAAAGACTTTTTGGCTAATGATACTAGCTTTGTACCTTCTTTGTATCGATCAAGTGCGCGACTTTAGGTGGCGTCATTGGTGCTTCACCCGCGAGTATATTCTCAAGAAGAGCAATCACCCGACTGCAACAGGAGGCAGTCCTATTGTTAGGGCAAGCTACCCTATCGCGATCCCTATTGTAATCCTACAATGCTAACACTAAGCTAGTGGCTCCCCAATCAACTCAAGGCAGTCTTGGCTCTCGAGGTCAAAGTAATTGAGAAGCTAGTGGAGATGAACCACGTTACCAAGGAGGTTGAGCATGTACGCGAGATTGTTGAAAAACAGACTCTAAGTCTCGAGAAGGAGGAGAGAAAGTATTGTGAGGAGCGCAAGCAGTGATTTTTTGTAGAAATGAGTTAATGACTTCCTATGATGTGTGTGAGTGTACCTGCTGTTTGTTGAGCATTCTTTAATTTTATGTCTCATTTCATACACGATCTTACTATTCCGTGGCACGTCGTGCGATTTCTAGAGATGAAGATATTTTCTTCGTTAGATATGTATGAGAAGTACAACGTATTTCATATATTCAGATCTACCATTGAGCCATGTCCGGATGTAGAAAAGAAAGAGAGTACGTATCCTATCCACATGTGTTGCCCTTTCTTCAGGCGGATCTCAATATATTTAAGCGCGATAAACGCCTTGCGACTCTGGTAACTACTACGAACCCAAAACTGAAGCGCCAGCCCATAACCCATCCCTATGCTAGTGGTTACCACACGGGTATAAACCAGCTGCAGATTGATTTATCAAGTCCAAGTATAACAAATTACATGTACTAGATAGCACAACTCACAGTTGAAGCAGTACTGGCTTACAATATGTGACTATCAGATACGTATATATGTAACTGTAGGCTTATGGTAAGAAATATATGACGTGACAACATGTCCTTAACCATGTCATATAAACTAGAAGCTCTAGCTATAATCGTCCAGCCAATAGTTGCATTCTATCTTTCTCTTCATCCAATATCTCGGTCTTGTTATTTACATGTAGCCATAGGAATACACGATACTTTACACTATGCCATTACTTAAGGCTCCGCTATAATAAATACATATCTAAATACTGACTCTGGACCTCACTCGCAACCTTATGTAAATAAGGATAAAAAAGAATCATATACAGCTAAACCAGCCCTAGGCGCTCCCCCCAAAACCCAGCGTCGACACATACACAACGTCTACATGCAACTAGACCAAACTCTCGATGTACTCATAATTGATAGAGTTACTCAAAATGCATTACTCACAAAACAAAAAACGCCTGCAGGATTTGGAATGTTCGCACTCAATTAGTCTATAAAGCCATCGACTGCCCCACCCTTAATTCATAGTCAATATATCTCTGCTTTGAAGTATCGGCTCAGATTAAACGATGGAAATGCCCTCTCTCGCATGATAGCCATAACAATTCAGTAAGTATGACCCATTGAGCTAGATCTCCTAAACTAGAAACCCCGAATATCTACTATAGCTGCTCCGCCTATTATGAGCTAATAGTGCATCCCCACAAGTCGAGTCACACTGACCCTTTTGATTAGAATTAAAGCCCCACTTGTAATTATTCGCCGTGACTCACCCTAGGCATAAATGATATAATCATATCATCTATATATGTATTACCAAGTACATTATAGTTACAAAACACCACCAGCACCACCTGAAACACAACCCCGCCCGAAGGATCGCCCGCAAGGCGAGGCAGGCACGCAAGATGCGCCATTAGTCTTCTCCCACGCGAGCCGGAGACATTATCAAAACAGCGTTGCCAAGACCGGTGGACCCTAACCCACGACCCACGCGGTGGTGCATACATGTACTATTAATAGCTATATCATATCATGCAGCATAAGACATTTTACGCTAATGCAGGGCGACCCTAGCTCCATATACTACTCGATACGATTATTACGGTAGTCTAGACTTGCCAGAGGCATGTCAAGTACATGTACATTTATATAAATTCTGGTCTGTTGCTAAGCCCCACCGCTTCTATAATGCTCAGAGGGAGGGTTGGGCGGGGCTGGGTGGTTGTGCGATTGGATAGGGCGCTTCAGGGACAAGCTAGGACTCGGCGGGCCGTCCCGAGGCTTGCGATGTAAAGTAAAGCGAGGGAACAGGAGGTTGGGAGGTGCAGAGGTGCAGAGGTGCAGAGATGTAGAGTAGAAGTACAGCAGAGGAAAGGCAGAACCCAATTTATGCGAAGCGGCGCATATTATATCATCTAGGAGTACTTCTTCTCTCAGCCGCACCTAACAGGACGTACTACATACATGTATGTAGGTACATGTACTGTGTAGTTGCAGGTGTTGATTGAGATGTAAAATCAATACGGGTCGATTGATCAAGTACATGTAGGTAGCAATGCAATATTAATCTATATGAATCACCGCCCCAGATCTATAACTAATACAATGCAGATCTCGCCACCAACCATCCAGATCCCAAGATCTCAAGCTAGAGGATGTCGGCCTTAGATATAGCCCGGCTGGTAGTACAGTGCTGTCGGTCATGAGCCATATAGCCATATGTATATACATACATAGGTCCAGAGCTTGCACCCACATCGCGCTGCACGTGACTGTAAATTCTCCGAGATCGTTAGGCAAAAGCTCTAAAAATAGCCCGCACACGGCCAAATACCGAACGTCAACGATGTCCCCCATCCCATGGTAACTACATGTAGCCAGTCTGTCAACCAACATTCAACTCCATAGATCCAACGGTCTCAATACCCACCACAAAACCTCTCACCATGGTAGATAAATACATTCGCAGCTAGGGCATGCGCCTTCTTTTCCTCTCTACTAAAGCGTGAGATTGGGCGAGCTAATAGACATCGATCTATTGTGGTTCTGAATTGACGGATGTCCTGGCTGGACCTAGGCCTGACGTTGATTAATTCCGGTAACCTGGTCAGGTTGATCAGACAACCCGGGACGTCCTGCGCGCGTATAAGCACGGTGGGCTGGCTCGTCTTTCCTCATCGTATCGTACCGTACCGGAATCCAAAGTTGCTAGCTGCTCCGACACACTGTGATCGAGTGTGGCTCATGCCGAATAACTCGCCTAGCCGTGTGTATTTATCTTATTCAGTAAATAATTGATTTTTGTATGGCTTAGAAGCTGGCCAATGATTTAGTTGCATATACTAGTTAGCTTGCAGATATATAGATATCATAACAATATCAAACCCAACTATAGCTAGACCTCAAGCACAAGAACCGTTGTGGCGTATCTACAAGCAGGTTTGCCCTCTCCCCGCCCCGCCTACCAGCCACCACATCTGGATCCTGCGGATAGATGATGGGAAAAGAAAAGAACCATTATAAATTTATAGCCCAAGAATCCCGGTTCGATGCCCCCCCCCCCCCCACACAAATCCTCCGAAACATCCCATCCATGCCCCCTCCAACGTTGCAACGATCCTTACTCGGATCCACCACAACGGAACGTTCAAGCCACAAAAAAGGTCTTGGAGGCCGGGGGGGGGGGGGGATAGCAGAGGGGGGGCATAAGCTTCCGATATGCCTTAATAGATCTGAACTGCGTTTCAGTATTGTACTACGTTCCCCTAGCCCTCGTAATAGTTGTTTCTTTGTTTAATTCATTAATTGCATGCCCCCTCGTAATGATTATTATAGAGCCTCATCATCTGTCCCCGGAACTCCTGGCTGGCCCACGATATGGTATACGTATAGATATAGCTCGGATGTGAGTTGATTGGACTGGAGATGCCAGTGTTCGAAATGCCATTGGCACATGTCTTATCCGGGGCGCCGAAGCAGTTGCATAATTATATAAACCTTTATGAACACGAGGACAGTCGACGACATAGCCAGCTAGGTAGGTGGTCGTAATGACTGTTTGCTCAAAAAAGAGTTGGCTAGCCAGCATTCAGTCATAGTCGGGACATGTACGATTATGAAAGTCGATGGGAGAAATGTCGAACCGTCGGAGCGCGGGCGGTCAGCATAGCCCGCGCCGAAAAAAGAAGCATAACTTATGCGTAAGACATCTTGCACTCTTTTTAAGGTTTAGGGTTATGAGGTGACTAGTAGCCTCGAGGGTTACACAGGGAAATTAAACAAGCAGCAGAGGAATGAGGAATGTCATCATGATGTAAAGTAAGCTTAAGGTACATGTACTTTGAGAGAGAGAAGAAGAGTGATTTTAATATCATGGATTTAATTGAATATTAGCGGTCTAAATCAATGTCCTTTAAATAGTAGTACAGCCTCCTCTCCCCACCCCCTCCCCCAAACCCGTACCCGCCCTGCTGCAATGCGAAAAAAACCAAAAAGAAACCAAAAGAAACACCGCTACGTGAAAAAACAAAAACCAGACTCCCGGGATCCCGCTTGCAATGTTAAAAAAACAGACAACATAGAAAAACAGACAAAAAAAAAGAGTAGTAATAAAAGTACATAAATATCATATTCCGTACCATTAGTAGCTAGTACAAGGGCCCAAGACAAATCGAGAGTCTCAGATCCCGTTCTTTGCTCTCTCATCCTCCACGTTGATCAATAGACGACTCCACAGGTTAATCCTCAGCATACGGCGCCGTATATCTGAAGCTATCCCAGGGTCGAAAGATGGTGGTAGAAGAATGAGACAGTGAAAAAAAAAAAAGATCAAAAATCCGAAGACCCGATTGCCGGCCGGTGCCATTGGCCAGCACCACAACGAAATAGTATCCGTATGTTATAGTGCTGCCCTCCGTCGTTCATAAAGCTCAAGTGTCGTCGTAAAAAAAAATAATAATAATAAAAAATAATAAATGGAATAGCGCCTTTCCCCCTCCCCTTTTTTGCAGATTTCCGTTTCCCCGATTTTATGCATAGTTCCTCCAGTAAAATGAGATATTCCCTTCTGTCAACAGAAGTCCCCTCCTAGTTCTCCCCTCGTCCTCCTGCTTCCCCCCCGCGCGTGCCGCCTCTTGCCGCTGCTGCAGTGCTTCAATTGTTGGCTCCATAGAAGCCTCTCTGCTCTGCTGCTGCCGTTTTTGGGAATTGGCCCGTTCATCGGCGGAAGATGCGGGCATCACCGGAGCTGTAGGGAAACCCGACCTCGGGTCTTGAACCACTATTCCGTGATGATGAGGAGGAAGATCCACTGCAAGAACTCCGACTTGAGTGCTGGCTGCTATATGAACCGCTGTGTGAAGCAAAGCCCATGTTGGAGTGAGCAGGGCAGGTGTGTCCCACGAGGACTACCCTGTCTTGTACCATGTGTCCGCGGCGGCCATAGGCTCCACATTGGTCGACACCGTGGGTGAAGTAGACGCACTTGCAAACAGCGTAACGCTCAACAACTCGCATGCACATCTTGAAGTGTTGTAGGGGTTTTGTTATGGGAAAAAGTAGTTAGTTGGCTGGTCTGGTGGATTGAGGTGAGTTTTGTGGTTGATCTGGTTTGAAGTTGATGGATATCAGGAATTCGGTCGAAATATATAGAAAGCGCTGGGGATTGAGTGTGTTGATAGAGTATGAGGTGGTAAACCTGAATTGATATATCAAGGGAGTACTGTTGGGATTGTTGTAACTCTAGGGCTGTAGGTAAGTAGATCTGGATGTATGAACTGAATGATCGAACTGAATGAATGATCCGGAACGAGGGGGGAATTTGATAGTTATATAGATGCACCGTTGAAGACAAAGCTAGACATACTTGCATAATAGGGAGGATCAAATAATTGCTTGGTGCACTGACTGTTTCGACTCCCGCAACTAGCCCACACAGCCTACCTTGGAGGAATATCAACACCAGTGGGTGACTCCAAGACATAGTCATCGGTAAGTTCCCAGGGAGTGAAGAGGGAGTGTGGTGATGGTGGTGGGGTTCCAGGTCAGTGGTAGTGGTAGTGGGGTCAGAGAGTGGGGGAGGGGGGGATGCAGGATAGAGAGCAGTAGTAAGATAGCGCAGTAAGTGAGAGTGAGAGACCGTTGAACTGCTAGCTGTTATTAGCTCCTGTGTCTTCCGTCCGAAAAAACGGCAGGTCCAGACTCGACTACCGTCGCTCACGACCTCCAACCTACATACATGTCCCTAATACTATCCTGCCCATGATAACCACCACGTTGGCCGATATGCCTGATATCCAATACTTACTCCTAATACTGGATGCAAATATCAATAGCATCATCACGACAATGGAAAAGTCCAAAATGAGAAATAGCAAAACCAAAACTCCACCACGTCACGAACTTAAAAAAAAGCAATCATCAGTGCGTTCATTCATGGCATAGCGCACTAGATTTCGTCTTCGCCCTAAGGTGTCAAAATCAAGAAAATATCGGAAGACCGCGAAAGCTAGGTCAGGTATGCTGCATGGAATGCACGAGGTCTCGCTCACCCACAAGCGACTTGGTAGAGAGAGATGTGAGGCTGCGATGTTCAGCTGGTTGCGGTGTTTGCAGCAACCTCAGCCCAAGAGATAAACCGTGAACCAGGAAATCCATGTGGATGCAGGTACTATCCAGGGGTACATTGAGAGGGTGGGTAAAAGGAGAGGAAAAAACTCGGTTAAGCCTACTACAGCCATGTGTCTAAATGATAATAGATACAAAAATGTCTCGTAGGGTCAGGCCGATTATCCTCAGCTCAAAATGTAGACGGTATTGGCTTGGTTGTAGATAGCTTAGGTGAAAACTGGAGGTCCCGGGTTAGGGGTGTAATTTTTAGGTGAGGCGAATTGCGGTCACTACAAGGCTGCCTTGATCTGGTTCCTGGGAGATACCGTTTTTAACCAGCCAATCAACCACCACAGCCACAGATCTGATCTCGCGAGCGAGCCATCATGAGGCTGAAGCTATCCCAGCTAACTGGGGCCCGCTAATAATATTTTATCACCGTAATGGGGTCTTTTGCGGTCCCCTGCGCAGTGGTCCTATTGGACAAAGTCACCTAATAAGGCTACGATTATCGTCCGCAGCATGAGTTATTGCCGGTAAATCACCTTTTGTGGGCTGGTTGCTAGCTAAAAGATACCGAAAATAGCAAAGATGGGTGAAAATAAACCTAGGCCTTTTGTCGAGAAACACGATTGTCTATAATGGCATATGTTTCTCCCCGGTACTCCGTCGCGCGATCGCAGTGGTTCCGAATTCCGGGGTGGGTGGTGGTGGCAGAGGCAGATCATCTTGTCCCGACCGTTAACTCTTCCCACTTTCAAGCCCCCTCGACCCCACCCCCCTAACCCTCCCATACCAAGCGCAAAGTAATCAAATTCCCGCTGAAGAAACATGTCAGATGAGGTAGAGGGCGTCTGTTACAGGCCCGCTTGTTAATAGATGACTTTCGGGGCGCGCTACGTTACCGGTGGCTCGCTCACCACTACTAGAGCATCACCAGCATATGTAAGAGCATGAAAACCGCAGTAAAAAAGAAACCAAGCCAGATTATTCACAATATGCATCTACGGCAAATGCACTTCTCCATATGCCGTCCATCGCGCGTCTATTCATGCCCCACTACCAGCCCCGCTACTTCCACTTCTCTCTTTCCTTAGATATCAATCGTGGCTTAATTTCTCCTGCCATGAATTCTTACCCTATAATCACTAGATTCCTGGGTCTTACACACATCGGCGGGGGTAGTGCTCACTCCAACTTGCTCCAAAAAAAACCGATACTAAGAGAAAAGAAGCTAAACAATGCTAACCGAGGGCGTGAAGTATCGATATGTCTTGTTTTTTTGTTTCTTTCCCTTACCGATGGAATCTAATTGAGTCAATCGTCCGCTGCGTATTGTTCAGCTTGGTACTGAGCGTGCTGAAGCTATTCACGAAATAAGGAGAAGTATTTTTGCTGAGGTAAGTATAATCACACATGTACACTAACGGTCAGATTGAAGAATTCGACCCCAGCTCTTTGCCCAACTCGTATACTCGAGTACTCTCGTATCAGGGCGCAAGGAAGTTTAGGACACGATATCTCGAGTGCAGTTGACCCGACCTGCATCACGGTAGGGCTGCAGATAGTGCATTGGACAACACGGCAATCGCAAATGCAGGTACCGTCAACCCCTCACCACCTAGCCTCCGACAATCACTATTTACAAAAATATTTCAAACATGCTCATATAATTATTGAGGAATGTTCGTCTCCGATGAGCCATGTACTGCCCAACCAGTGATCTTTTTCATGCAATCGACGTATGTATGTACATGTACCGTGACTACATGTAATTATTATTATTGTTGTTAGTGTCATTGCTTGTCGGTGTTCGGCGATGGTAGGATAGCAAGGCAAGAGGGACGAGACGAAGAGCTTTTGGTCGAGCTTTGAGTCAGGAGAAATGTGTTTATCTCCATCAATGGCATTTGAATGGTTTCAAGGCCAATTTCAGAGTAATTCGATATTCTAGTAGAATACGTATACCTGAATTAGCTAGGCACACAATACACATTCATGCACGAACGTTGGTACGGTCCCATGATCAATTACAAACCTACACATAAAATTACGACTTCGTATCTCTCCTTTTGTCCGGTCAATTATATCTCTCTTTCTTGCTAATGAGTCGTCTGCATTGATATGTCACGGCCTTGTTCAACCTAGAATTCATTTGAGTCACGACAACACTTATGCACATTCCTTGCCAACATGGGCCAAGATCGACATCTCTCAATAATTTAATCAAATCTGCATACATAACGCTGGTGCCTAGTATGCTACATCGTGTTTCATCTTCTGTAACCCTCGCGAAATCAGGGGGAAAACGTACCCTCGTGGCTGCCGCGTTCCCTTGGCTACACAAGGTTCCATGCTAAATTAACCGTGATCGATCACCACCTAACCCTGACACGATACTCGCCTATCATGATCCAGACCATTGCTCCGTTCGCTAATGTGAAAGTGTGGAAATGGGGAAATTTGAAAACCGACAAGCGACTGAGCGGGTGATGATGGTTGATGGTGTTGATGTCGGGTAAGCCTCAGCTTTGCATGTAAAGATCCAGTTTTTTTTTTGATTTTATTTCCCTTATGCGCCGAACCGACCACTAACTGATTCATGATCACGGCATGTCTACAATCGCTATTATCTCTACGTATAATCACACATCATGATGATCACGACAGGGTGACTTACAAAGCCATACCAGGATGGAAATCATGATCACGCTGCTGCTTCTATTCAATCTCACTACACTGTGACGATAAAGTTGTATCAATGTATGCGTTTCTCATCTGCTCATCCGTGGGCAGTGTCTGCCTTGTGCCCGGTTTACCACCCGTTAAAGAGATCCCGCTACATCACCAAGGGCTCATTGCGTTCATTCCGGGAGCCTCACCCAGGAAGGAGGACCGCAGCTACATACTACATGTAGTGCTCTTTCTCAAACGCAAATTGATCTAGGCTATAGGGCCTTCAATATTGGTCAGACTCAGACTGTCAGCATGCAGTCCAGTCCACATAATATGCCACAAGCAGAGCAGCAGAATGCGCCACAAACACGTGATACCCCTGCAACAGTACCGGAAGAATTTTTGGTTGGCTGCAGTACTAGTTTTTCCGTTGCTATGGTCAGCACTAAGCTCAATTCAACTTTACTACTGGCCCAAAATCGTTCCCAACAGTCATCTTCAACCGCAGTAGAGCCCGGATTAATGGTTTTTCCGCGATTCTTGCTTAGATACTCTAATGCTTAGACGCAAAGCTGAAATTTGGCGAGATGCTAAAAAACCTGTTTTTGTTTCTTGGTGAGAAAAACTCCCAACAGTGAACCACGGAGACAAGCCGAATGGGCTTCTCAAGCGCCGCTGCAGTGATGATGGTATGGTATGGCTTCATGAATTCAGCTCGCAAGGGCTAGCTCGCCGATAAACTCAATTCCTGTAAGCAAAAGCAGTGCTGCTGCAGAGCCGATGATATATGGCCCCAATACCTTGGGAGCCGTAGCATATGAAAGAAATCCATAATCGCACATGCCTTTTCTCTCCCGATTCCCGAGGTTTGGATTTGACAAGTCTAAAGTGGCGAGGATCTACTACTAAGATCTTGCTTCCCTTCCTGGCGGGAAGATCTGTGACTGACTGTGGCTGCGCCTGTGCGTCGGAAAAATTGCACTTGGTATTTTTTGACACAAGTGTAGGAATCCAACGATATGACGGCGACAGCTTCCCGGTCCTGACGGATCGGGGCAAGATCTCTTTACTGTTGACGGTTAGATTCCCGTCCTTAGCTAGCTAGTCGGATTCCTCACTCTGCATGATACGATAAGACCGAAATACAATCAACAATCTCCTGCACTGTACTACTGCACCATAAATGAGACGATCCTGTTTATTTCCTCTCTCCTGCGGCTGAATCATGATGCAGGATATGAGTATATCTTGATTATTATAATTCCGTAAGCTCTGTTCTCCGCATTCCCCTGGGCATTATACGGGCCGGGAGAGAAAGCCGAATTATGTTTAGGTGCTTCTCTCTATCCTTTATCGGTATCTAGTGGACTGTTGGTATACAATCGTGTACCGTGACCTGCATCCTGGAATGCTATTCTATGACTACGATGGATGAGAATCTGCCTATTGATACTACACGATAATTTACGTAAGTGACAACTGATCCTCTGTATTGCTGAAGATCAGTAATATAACCGCAGCATAGAGGTTAAAAGATTTCATTGGTTTATCCTTATCTACTGACGTGACAGTGATCATAAGACGAGGGCGTTCAAACCTCCCCGTGACGTTGGTAACTTGGCCTTAGGCTCGGTAGCATATACAGCGTTTGATCAACAGGGTGCTTACTGGGTTATATAATTATTCAGTCAGTATCGATTGGCGAAACGAAACGAAACGAAATCCGGCTACCCTAATGTTTGTAAGTGATGTACCTATTTACTCGGGAATAGAATGGGGCAGGGGAATTGGAGAGAAAGGGGGGGCGGAGGGATACTTCACAATGGGACTTGATCGGACCCAGCTGAGTGGAAAGTTACCTAGGGTAGGTACCAGAGATATGTTTCCTGGGACCACAAAAATGTTTACTTGACCTTGTATGCTCGTGTAGTACAATTCTATTTTTGTGAGCCTGGCTTTTATTTACATCTTCTATGCTATGTTATGACACTTTCTAATATGCTGCGCTCCATAGAAGGCCTAAAATATGCTCCGTGGGCGGGGAGCCGGACTCCTCCGAGTTATACCGCCCGTATCTCTCGGGCTTTCCTTTTCCACTCATTATTATCAATCAATTACTCCAACAGTTGCCCAAGGGGTCTATTAATATTCCCGCTTCTTATCTGGCGCATTATATCCCGTGATCAAAAGGGAACAAATCCTAATCAATGCCATCGCATAAATGGCAAATACACCATCAAGTGCAAGTTTCAGTTACATTTATGCCTACAAATACCCCCCTGGGGCCCCACCGAGCCATCACATTCCTCAAGGTTTGATGGGATATTTCAAACACATCGTATTGAAAAGTACAAGGAAAGAAGCATCGGGGCCCTCATGCTCGACGGCGATTAGGCAATCGCTCCGCACACCTTTGCGCGAACCAGGGGTTGTGATTGTAGTGGCGGGCCCGGAAGCTTGCCATTCGTCAAATGTCCCTAGGCCGTGATTTTGGAGGGGAATTCGCCACCTAGCTGAGTTGTGGTACGTTACAATGCAATGGGTTCGATTAAATTTGTACCACGCAATATGTCAATGATCTTCCTCCAGCAGCAGCTAGCAGAAAAGTAGCAAGTAGCTTAATTGATTAATGGTAGCCTTAAGGCAACCGCTGCAGGTACCGTCTGCGCCGGCACATACGCACATACCTACATGTACATATGCTCTACCTACATAAATCTACGCATGCAAAGTGCGGGGCCCGGATATCAACCGTGGCTTCGGGCATGATACCAAAATCGCAAAGATAGGCCGGAAGTATTTCTTTTTTTCTCTCTTTTTTTCATTTTTCATTTTTCATTTTATACTTTTATAAATATTATGTTTATCCTAAATTAAGCAAATCTCATTTTATTTTGATCCGACTTCTAGCTAGTCGATATTTCATGTGCGCATATACTCGTGCGTTGATTGAAAACCCGGAATTTTGTGTGGGGATTTGGTTGCAGACTTCCGACCTTTTAATTAACGAGTGAGTGCACATATATGTATTAATATTGTTGCGCACGCAGTGGCAGTGATCTCACGATCATCATGTACCTACTTTCTTGCATGAGCGCTCAGACATCTGAAATGAAAACCATTAGGCTACTATGTAAGTAAATTCTCCTACGTAGCTACTAATTGCAATGATCGGCCCAGGAAAAAATAAAAATCACCCGGCCGTCCGTGGTTTAGGGTTCTGATTAATATTGATCCTACCAAACATGTATGTGCTCAATCTATTTTTGCAACCAGTCGATCCTACATGTAGCCGGTCACTAATCAGCAGGGCCCAGGCCGGGGATCAGGGAGCCGCACGCAATTCTTGGCATTTTCGCCATGTTTAATGACCGTTTGAATTGAGGGTCGAGCTGTGGTTGTGGTGATGAGGCTCCGGCCCGATCACGAGAGGTCGATGCATCTTTCACACGTGGAATGGAGGCTCAATAAAAGGTCCTACGTTGGGTGAGGTTCTAGCGGCGACGTGGGGAGAATCACAGAATATCACTCGTTAGGCCTGGGCTGTGCGAAGGATGACTTGGTGAGGGCCCCTACAGGCACATATCTTATAGGTTTGGGGGGAATATATGCCCTGATTGGATTCATGGAAGCTATTTAGGGATACTGTGAGCCACACTCACTAATTGTAAATTCCTGAAGAAAAAAACTACTATTTTACCCCCGGTTGCTCCGTATAGCCAACTAGTACTTGAAACATAATTTGTTTATGTTTCCGAAGCGGGCTAATGCAACGTCGACTATCAATAGTCCATGAACTGATCTGCTTTTGTCGGAATAAGATGGAATGTAGAGTTGACCCAGTACTCGTCTAAAGATATTGCGCCTTACAAGTACATACATGTATGTCCGCTTCCCAAGTAACAATGCCATAATGGGCTAGCGTTTAGATCTGATAAGACACTTGGCGCCGCTTGTTAAGCGGACGTTTTTTTCGCTCCTGTTAGTTGCTTTAAATTTGTGGGGGAGGGGGGGGGGGGGATCGACCGAGAGTAAAAGTTACCTGGGATGCAAATCCGCAGGGGACAGGGAGCGGAACCGCGGTTCCTACTATACTGCCACGTTTACCTTATTGCGACTTCATGCTAAGTACTCCGGTGTCCCTGGGTGAGTCACAAATAGTGACTTGGAGAGAGCTTGAGTAAAGTGTCTTCGGCTTGATCCGTCTTTTTCTGTGTACTTTTTCTAAATGTTTCTACAAAGCTCGGAATAGTTATTTTTGGGTCATTTGTATATAACTTCCGTTCATGCGCAGGGATCTACCTGCAGCGGGTGTTCTGCAGATCCATCCGCCCTGTTTCTAGCAGCCACGCTCCTCCTGTAGAGGCCATCAGGTATCTCTCGGCGTTTTGATAAACATATTGACGTCGACGTGAGTCAAGAAAATTCTCGGAAAGACAGCATAGCCTTTGTTCCCGCGAGTTTCCGGGGAAACAGAGACATTGACGGATATGGGTCATAAGCTCCCATTAGAAATAATTACCTAGATGTTTTTCCAATGTGCCGAATTGTCATCAGAAACCTCGGCCTTGGAAGAAAAGATGCCTTGCGGGACGTTAAGTTGTCGCGTTTCTATATTCTGTATTTTTGGGTTTCTCCGGCCGGTGAACAACTGGAATGTTGGACCAGAACTCATGATGCCAGGGTTGCCGAGAGCATGAAACACGAGGCCAATATTTCTTGGTAGTGGAACGGATAGTGTTGAACTTGTTCATTTTTTGACTCTTAGTTGCATTGTTTCCTGAGAGGAAGTGGCCACTATCATTGACCTAGGGGAAGGTACATGTAGTGACTTGGTCCCGGCCGGGATTTCTCTTGGTCATTGTTCAAAGGTGGTTTCGTGATGGTGACCTTATACAATTGTTTGGAATTGACCGCTCTGGTGTCTTTATTGGGAAAGAGGAAGACGGTCGCAATGTGTCCATCATCTGTGTTTCAAGATGATACCGAGTGAGGAGCTGTGAGTTGGGCTAGGCGCGCATACGCAATGCCGCGTGTAAGGTATGTAGCCATGATGACTTATGATCTTATCGGTGCGGGATCGATTTGAGTAAATGATTGTGATGTATCTCACAAATATTGAGCCTAGGCTATTTGATCTCGTCTCTAGAGATTCAATGGTTTAAGAGATGCCCATTCTCACGCGAGCTTATCAGTCCTAAAGCGAAGTCGGGGGTTGCAATAGTGGCCTCTTATAATATCAATACCCAGTAATTTATCATGGCCATACAGAGGGGGTCCTCACGTATGATTTACCACAAAAGCCTCTCCATAACCGGCCTGGTATACCCCAAACCCCAAAGCTGGAACGTTGGCGTACACGTAGATAAGCCCACATCCCACCTATCATGGCGGACCGTTGTGTGCGACGTGTTGGATACCCCCCACAGACATCTTTGAGTGGCTACAGTAGGGAGGGAAGGATTCGGAGTGGTTGTCAGTGCCGATGCGTGCTGCAGAGAGCGGGATTAGCTCTGGTGGTGTTGTATTTGTTTAATTCATTAATTTCATGCAGATGGTGGTGTGTTGCGCTGTGTGGAGTCGGACAAGCTAGTCTCGGAGAATAGATGGGGACGATGGTGTGTTTTGGGGGCTTTTGTTATAGGTGTGAGAGCGAAGTGGGATGAGCGGAGCGGGGATGAGCGGAGTGGGGATGAGAGCGGTGTGGATTGATACGATTGTTATAGGGTGGCAGGGAATGCTGCCCGCAACTTGCATCCAAGCGGGAAAGATCAGGGACTCACCGGACCCTGGCATGCAGATTAGACCCGCTCTAGATCTCCTGAGTACGTAGTAGCGAGATTACATCTTCCCGCATCCCGCCTTTCGTAGTTCATAATTCACTTCCCAAAAGCTATCGACAAGCCACGGTAGTGTAGTCGGTTAGCATACCTCCCAAAAGTCAGCCTGTAGGTGACACTGTTGTGAGGGAGGAGACTGGGGTTCAAATCCCCACCGAGGCGTCATTTAAATTTTTTTATTTATTTTTGAGGGGAAGCCGGAGGGGAGGGGGGGGGGGGGAGGGGGCTCTTGGTGGTGTACTGGGCTAAGTTTTTGTTGGGTTAGCTAGGGTTTTAGATCTTCATGTTTCGAGCATTTATGAGCTGCTATAACTGTCCAATTGTGAGAGTCATTTATAGTGCCAGAAACGTACATCGTTCGAGTGTAGAGTTGTTATTACTACCGTCCCAAGTGACCACTACTCGCGGATAGTTCAATCAGTTAGAGAGAAACCTTTGATACAATACATGTATCTCTCCCGCGAGCGTCCCAGGACCGTTAGACACGCCATTCAGGCCCGACGCGCAATTGTCCGTCCATGAGTGTTTGATGTGGGTTAGGGTTAGTAACTCTTGCGATCACTCGGTTTTACCAAGAGTAGTAAACGCTACTATTTATAGTACGCGCGCGCGCGCACTGATCAAGACAAAGACCGTACTACTTACTCTCTACCTACCAACCCGCTGTCAACAACAACGACGAACTCTAACAAACGGACTTTTCTTGTTTTTGACCTTGTCCTTTTTCTTCCAGGTGGGTAGGTACTAGATACTTCTTGTTTGGCCCTCCCCACGCACATCTATTGGGCGAATTGATTGTTTGGCAACAGGGATCGATCCTGGCCGGATCAACATCATCACCAGCGAGATTTACGTCACAGCTTCATGATCAGCGCGAAACAAAACCAGTTTCTGGCGGGGGAAGGAGTTGTGGTTAAAAGAGCTGTAGCGTTCCTCGCCCGTTGCGCTAAAGCTACACCTACACCTACACCTACACCTTCTGCTCATATACGCACCATCATCAGCATCATCATCATAGCCAAGTAGTGGTACTACGACGTCTTTGAGTCTCTTTCGAGATATATATATATCGAATCGCAACACGGATTGAAAAGGAATAAGTAAAACAACCAAAACCCAAAACCCAAAACCCAAAACCCAAAAACCAAAAACCAAAAACCAAAACCCAAAACCCAAACAGCAGCCATGGGCATGACCAAGACCAGCCCCTTCACGCCCACGCAGCACGTCTCGCTCGTGACGCTCCTGTGCCCCGAGTACGCACCCGCGCTCTCCTTCTACGCCGGCCTGCTCAACTTCACGATCCAGGAGGACAGCACGCACGACGACGACCCGTCGCGGCGCTTCATCGTGCTCACGCCGCCCAAGCTGTGCCAGCTCGCGCCGCAGATGGGCCTTCTCGTGCAGAAGGCCGTGACCAAGCGCGACCGGCGCGCCGTCGGCAACCAGGCCGGCGACGCGGTGTTTATGTTTCTGGAGGTGGACAACTTTGACGAGGCGTTTGGCAAGATGAAGGGCATGGGCATCGAGTTTGAGGACGAGGAGCCGCGCCAGGAGAAGTTTGGCAAGGCGGCGCTGTTTAGGGATCCGTTTGGGAATAGGATCAATTTGGTGGATCGGCCGTGTAAGAGGATCGGGAGCCTGTATGCGCAGGATTGGACGGCGGTGAGGTGAGTGGTGCGGTGGTATGTGGGGAGGTAGGTAGGTAGGGTAGGGTCGAATTTGTCGTCGTCGGTGCGGTGCGGTGTTCCTTCTTTGTCGGGATGATTAGTGGCTGATTGGGGTAGTGTTAATTGAGAGTTGAACCATTCGTAATTGAGGGTGGTGGGGGGGGGCTGCATAGTGACAAGTGGGGGTGGGAGGATGATATCTTACTATATACTCTGTACCTTACTTTATTGTATTGTATACGTATCTGAATGTCTCATAAAGAAATTTCCATTTAATTATCCGCAAGATCAAAGATAGAATTGAAATAATAAAAAAACCCACACATACTCGCGCGTTCACTAAATTGTCGGATGTCGTTGTAACCAAATCCCACACCATTTAATGAATGCGTGAGTATATAAGAGGAAGAAAAAAAGAAACCCTAACCCACAACGACCAAACCACGCTGCAACCATAGGTACACAGCTCCCTTTCTTTTGTAGTCCTTATCGATGAAGGGGAGGAGGCCAGCACACACACACGCACGCGCACACGCATATATATATAACATATATTCCCCACCGTGCACCGCAGAGCGAGAGCCGCACCGATAGAGGTCGATCCACGAAGAGAGAAAGAGGGCTGGCCAAAGAGAGAGAGAGAGAGTTGCAGCCTTGCCGCGCGCACGCCGGGGATAGAATCAATTGCGCACCCAGCCCGGTTTGCAAGAGAGAGAGAAAGAGGGTTGCGCCGCAGTATGGACATCGTACTGTCCTGGTTATGTAGGGGGGGGGAGGGCTAGAACGGCAGGCAGGCAGGTAATGTTGATTAAACATTGCTACTGGGGGTGGTGGATGCGTGGTGAGTACTGGCTACATAGCTAGGTCACACTGTACTGTCTTCATTGCATGGTGCGGCCATATGCTTTCTATTATGGGGGATGGGGGGGGACGTGTGGAGGCTCCAAGATTGGAGGGTGGGTGCGTCATGATGTGTCACTCGGTTTTGTGCGGTGGGTGTGGCAGTGGCGGTCGGAGTGGGTGGTGGAGTTTGGGGAGTACTTGGGGTGTGGGGGTGTGGGGGATGGTGGAGATGGTGGGGATATGGGGGATACGGGCGAGGGATTGGTTTTAGGAAGGGGGGGGGGTGCTCTTGGTACGCTCGAAACTGATATTGCGTTCGAACCATAATTCCACCCCCCCATGGTAGCCGAGTTCTGCTGGAAGTATACTATAGTAGGGATGGAGCAAAACCACAGGCCCCGTTCCCCCCGAACGCTGGGGGTTTGGTAGGGCCGGGTGGGGGTTTCGAGAGCGTGGAGTTATGATATTTTAGGTTTCCCTGTATATATAGAGTGCATGTATATGTATCATCTTTCACATTCGCAAACGACCCTCCGCGTTTACCCAGTACCTACATGTATGTACATACAGTCGCACCTGGCCATGTCGTTAGCGCATTCTGTGAACCCAAGCCGTACGAGATAGCGGATATACCAAAATATACGAGACAGCAAATGGGTTTCTGTGGAGGAAGGCAGTATGTATGTATGTATGTATGTATGTATGTATGTATGTATGCAGTTACCACCCACCCACCAGCCAGCCAGCCAGCCAGGCCAGTGTGCCGCGCGCGCGCACCGGGCCGCCGACGACAGGGGTCCGCCAGCCACCAGCCAGCCAGCCCATAGCGGCCGCTTTGGTTTGCGTCCATTTTATTTATAGCACAGTATGACGGGAGCCGTGTATGACCTGGGACTTGCAACACGATGCGCGCGGGGGAGGGGGGGGGGGGGGAGGGGACGCACATCACCGGCACGGGCTGGCAGCTGGAGAGACTGGGCGGCCAGATGTACATACATATAGAATAGTTATCAGGTTGGGTTGGGTTGGGTTGGGGGGGGGGAGGGGCGCCAGTATAGTATATAGCAACAGGGCCGCCAGGGCCGATGCGTACCCGTCCCATGGACGTACGTGCGTATACCTACTTGTGCTTGTAGCTACAGGCGGTTGCGGGTGTGGAGAGGTGGGTGTATGTAGATGTGATATCGGTACTCTACTCTACTCTACTCTACTCTACTCTACTCTACTCCAGTACATCACGGGACTGGGTTGGCCCGAGTAGACACAAGCGACTGGCCGACTGGGTGGCTAGCTAGCTACATAGGTATAGGTACATGTAGGCATAGCAGGTAGATATAGGGCAGGCAGAGCAGAGAAGCACACTCGGTCGGTCGGGCGCGAGCTCTCTGGCCCGCTGGGGTGGGACAGCTGGGGGATGGGCGTGGGATAGGACGGGAATGGGATGGATGGGATGGGCGTGCACTCATCACTATGGCCGGCGATCCCTACAGCACGCCGGGGGCGCAGGGCAGGACGGATATCGAACCACGCCACAACCACCCTCCAGCTGGATGGCCGATCGGATCCGCAGGAGAGGGTGGAGGGCGTGTTCCAGCACGCGCACACCCACCTACCTAGAGTACACTACACTACACTACACTACAGTACACTACAGTACACTACCTGCGCCCCGGGCACCGGCGGGCCAATTCCCAAACCCACCCAATCACCGCTCCCCCCTCCCTCCCGCCCCCCCCCTTCCACTCCCACTTCGCACCCATCTCACACCTCGCATGCAGACAGAGAGAGAGAGCGCTCCAGCCCCCCCTCTCAGACCCAGACCCCGGACGTGGTGTGGTGAGTGGCAGCAACGTGTCGATCTCCCGCGGGGGGGGGGGAGGGGGCGTCCAGCCGGGGCCGCCGGGATTCGCTCGGCTAGCGGGCTTGGCGCGAGGAGGAAGGACCAGAGGGAGGGAGGGAGGGAGGGAGGGAGGGAGGGCAGTGGGCAGGGGGGAGGGGATGGGGGAGAGGAGGAAAGAAGGAGGAGGGCACGTCATGGGTTGCCGCGGCAATAGTTACCGTGCCTGGGTTGGCGCATGGGGGCAGAAGTGGAGGGAAGGGAAGGGAAGGAAGGGAAGGGTGGAAGAAGGAACCCGCCGGGGCGCGCGCGGCGGTGGCGCCGTGGAGTGGGTGGGTGAGTGGGTGAGTGGGTGAGTGGTGAGTGGATGGGTGGGTGGTGGTGGGCTGGGGCGTGTGGTTGTTGTTGTGAGTGTTCTAATAATGGGTGTGAGTGGGTGGGTGGGTGAGTGAGTGAGAGAGTCAGCGAGTGAGGTGAGGTGAGGAGAGTGGGCGCGCCCGTTTCAAGATGCGCGGTTGGAGGGCTCAAGGGGGGGATAGTTTGTTTGTTCCCGAGGCTGAGAGAGAGACATCACGAGAGGGATGACGGGGAGGAAAGACAATGGCCGGGTGTTGGTTGGAGTGTTGGTTGGGATTGATTGATTGCTGCCGGTGATGGGCGAGGGCGAGGGCGTGGTGGGCGCTGTGGACGCTGTGTGCAGTGACGGGGTTGGCTGTAGACGCCGCATCTGAGGTGGAGGGGGGGGGGGGGGGTGAAGCGGAGGGTGGAGGGAGTGGAGAGGATGAGTGAGATGTATGTATGTATGTGTGTGTACTCTATGTATGTATGTACCGCAGTATACCGCAGTATGTACATATGTATGTTGTGTGTGTGTGTGCGTGTGTATACTCTAGGTATGTAGGTACATATGTACCCCAGGCACAGCAGGCACAACAGAAAGTGCGCATGCCATACAACAAGGGATTGGAGGGAGACGGGGCAGTCGGAGGAGCTGGAGGAGGAGGAGGGGAGGAGCCAGAGTACATGTAGGTAGAGTACATGTAGGTACTGGCAGAGAAAGTACACGATGCTACATGTACTGTCTGTGCCTACATGTACACAGAGGAGAGAATATACAATACAGCCGATGACGACGACGACGACGACGACGATGAGGATGACGACGGGGACGGGTGCAGCAGCAGCTCAGGTAGCTGTAGCTGTAGCAGTAGCAGCAGCAGCAGTGTGTGTTGTTGTTGTTGTTTTTGTTGTTGTTGCTGTTGCTGTTGTAGTAGTAGTAGTAGTAGCAGTAGCAGTAGCAGTAGCAGTTGTGGTCGTGGTCGTGGTCGTTCGTTCGTGGTCGTGGTCGTGGCCGTGGCCGTGGCCGGGTCGCGATACTGCTCTGGCGGGAGGAGCACCTTTGTCGCCGTGAGTGAGGCAATAACGATACTATACTGCTCTCCTCGTTTCTTATTGCAACGACCGCTCTCGACAGGTTCCTATTCTATTCCCTCTCTCTATATTTATTTATTCCATACCCGCGCATGTTTTCTTTTACCGTCTGTCGGTCCGGCAATGCTAATGGCCACCACCAGGACCACCACCAGGTCCACCACTGGTAGGGCCACCACCCACCCACCCTCCCTCCCACACACCCACACACACCCACCCCCCCTCCCCCCCGGTCTACGCGCCTTACCTAGTCAGTCTACGGCTTCGCCGCACATGCGTCTCCTCTATGGTCAGCTTGGCTTAGCTGCTCCGCCCTTGGGGAGGCACGCCCACCCAACCCACGTCCGGCCGCTCTTTTTCCGCCCCCCCCCCCTCCCCCCGCTTGCGTTGGGGGTTGTGTCTTTGCCCATTCTACGTGTGCGCTCTCTGCCACCACCACCACCCCCCCCCCCCCCAATCCCCACCCTCCTCTCCTCTCCTCTCCTCTCCTCCCCTCCCTCCCCCCCCCTTCTATTTCTCTATCTCTCCCTCTCTCTCTTCTTCCCTCTCCTCTCCCCCCTTCCCTTTCCCTCTCCTCTTCTTCTTCATCTGTCCTTCCACCCCCCTTCTTCTTCCTCTTCCTCTTCTCTCTACATCTCGACATCTTCCTTCTTCTTCCTCTGCTTCTCTTCACGTTAATAGCATTCTCGCGCTCTCTCTCGTTGCTTGTCAAGGTATTATAATCCCCCCCCCCCCCCATCTCCATACCTATAGCCACCCCCCCCCCCCAGATCTATCGCGATCTTCTCCCCCCACTCCCCCATTCTGCTCTGTCGCCTCGGTGTCGGTGGCCGTTCTCTCCTAGCGTGTTGTCGCGGTTGTTCTCTGTCCCTCTCCACCACAACCACACAACCACGCAACCATCCCCCGTCCCCCGTCCCCCGTTCCCCGTTCCCCGTCCTATCCCCCTCCCCTCCCCTCCCCTCCCCCCCCCCGCCCCCGTCTTTTTGAACACCCGGCACAATTGCTGGTCTACAACCACAACCACCGCTTTACCCTCCCCCCCCCATACACACACGTTATTCACGCCCACACAACACGCATCACGTCCATTGCCCAATCTCGTGCACGTACTCACTCCGTGTCGTAAAGTAACAGGCTCTCTCTCTCGCTCTCTCGCTCGACGCACACTCCTGCTTGTACGCTTACAACAACACACTCCCCCCCTACCGTTTCTACACATACAGTACTGTAGGCTAGGTGCTATACAACACGCACTCTGATCATTGCCCTGCTCGATCTTATCGTATTGGAGATATACATATAAATACATCCACCACCACCTCCATCATGGCCGCCAGCCCGTCCACACCCCCCCCGCTGCTAAACTCCATCGCAGTAAGCAGCGCGCCCACCCCGTCCTCGATACCCGCAAAGCGCCCCCTCGAGACCGCCTCCACCTCGTCGACGGCGACGACAACGTCCTCAAACTCGTCGACAACATCGGCGTCCTCGAGCACCTCGTCCGTGGCCGCCAACACCGCCAACACCACCGCCAACACTGCCAACGCCAACAACAACAACAGCACCGGCACCACCAGCACCACCACCGCGACCCCCACCACCCCCGCCACGACTGCTGCGGCCGCCGCCGCCGCCGCCGCCGCGGCCACGCCGCAGACAAAGAAGGTTCTCGAGCGCAACCAGGCGTGTCTGTCGTGTCGCTCGAGGAAGCGAAAGTGTGATGTGAGTCGCGCGTCCCCTTCTCCCAGTGACGTGTGTGTGTGCCATGCTAACGTCAATGATTGTAGGGCGGGAAACCCACGTGCAGTGCCTGTGACAGGCTCGAGAGGCGGTGCGTGTACTCGACCGGGGGACTGTCCACCGTGACAAAGATCCACTCGTCCTCGTCGTCCTACCACGCCAGCAGTAAGTGTTTCCTCCATT
This sequence comes from Morchella snyderi, assembly GCA_024521645.1. Taxonomy (NCBI): domain Eukaryota; kingdom Fungi; phylum Ascomycota; class Pezizomycetes; order Pezizales; family Morchellaceae; genus Morchella; species Morchella snyderi. The sequence goes on from JAJJXB010000012.1 coordinate 1,385,801, forward strand.
CTTGCGTGTAGAGAGTGCGGGGTCTAACGAGAACAGAGTCGAACAATTCAACCCCGAGCTCAAACACGAGCCGATGGGTGCCGCCGGCCGTCAACACAAACATCGAGGAGGCGCACCCGCTGGTCATCCACGGGCCCTCCCCTCGCACCGCGCAGCCGCCCACAACGCCGCCGATGCTCTCCGCGCCCGCCTCGTCGCAAAACACCTTTACGGCCATCAACCACGGCTCGTCCTCTCCCCCGGCGGCACGCCCCAGCCCGAGTCCGAGTGCGCAGCTAGCACCAACAAACGGGAACCAGCGGCACTCGCACGAGCCTCCCGCGAAGCGTCCCCGCTCCACCGAGGCCCCACTGTCGTCGGCCAACCTCTTTACGGCGCACTTCCTGCAGGCATCGCCCTTTGCCGGCAGCGACAGCGACATGGCATGGCCCGAGTCCACCATCGGCGAGAGTGACACCCCGGACGCGGACTTTCCCTCGCCGGCAGCCCTCACCGAGCTCGTCGAGACCTTCTTTGAGCAGATCCACCCGTTCATGCCGTGTCTGTACCGCTCCGCCATCATGGCCGACATCGCCGCCGGGGGCCCCCTCGCGCGGCCCAACCCGCTCTCGTACGTGCTCGCCTCGCTCGCCGCGCACATCAACCCGTCACCGGCCATCTCGGCGCTGTCCGCGCCGTGGGCCGCCGCCGCAAAGCGTGGCTTCGACAACGCCGTCACGCGCGGCAACTTTACGCTCCTGAACGTGCAGGCGGCCGTCTACATCTGCCTTTACTGCCTCGTCACCGCCGAGATGGCCGAGCTGTGGCTCTACCTGGCCAAGGCCTACCGCATGTGCACGCCGCTCGGGCTGCACGAGATTGATTCGCCGCGGCGCGATGGCCGCGAGGGCCGCGATGGGCGCGCGGGCGTGGGTCCGCTGGCGAGGAGCGAGCAGGAGCTGGAGGAGAGGCGCAGGGCCGTGTGGGCTGTGTTTATGTTGGATAGGCTTGTTTCGTGGGCGCCTGGGTGGCCAATGGTGGTCGACGAGAGGGTGTTTTGCGTCAACTTTCCGGTGGACGAGGCTGTTTTCCAGAGCGGCGAGATTGAGGTGTGTCTTCCTTCCTTTTCCCCCGTGAGTCATAGCAATGATGTACTGACTTGTTTTTGTGTGTGTGTGTAGCAAATGTCGCATATTGTGATTGAGCCGTTTGCACACCATCTCTCGGATCTCATCACGCCGGCGCTGGCCTCTGCGCCTCCAAGAAGCCCATACCACTACGTCCGCAAGCTGTGCATCCTCCTCGGACACATCATCGCGCACACACACTCGCCGCACACGCCCACACGCGCGCAGTTTGACGCGCTCGAGACAACACTCGCGCGCTTCCGCCTGTCGCTGCCACGGCAGTACCGCTCCATCGCCAACCTTCCCTCCAGCGAGCTCACGCACGTCGCGCAGCTCAACCTGCTACTACACGTGTGCACGATCCTGCTGCACGAGCCGGGCTCCGAGGCTGCGCAGGCGGCCGTCGGCAATATCATGGCGGGGCTGAAGATGCTGGTCAACTGCGCGACGGAGGAGGGCGGTGCGCTGGCAAACCCGTTTCTGTGCGGGGTGCTGTTTGTGGCGGGGCGGATGCTGGCCGTGGGGTACCGGGAAGGGCGCGCGGGGCGGGCGGAGGTGGATCTGGTGCTGGAGGTGCTGGAGAGGGGGCGTGAGTGGTGGCCCGGGTTGGCGGGGCGGTATAGGGATGTGGTGGGGGCCGAGGTGGGCAGGTAGAAGTTTTTTTTTTGGGGTGAAGGGTGTGCTTTTATTTGTAGGTGGCGGCGGCGGCGGCGGCGGCGGCTTTTTTTATGGTCGTTCTTTTCTGTAGTTTTCTTCTTTCTTCCAAGACTCTTGACTTTTTTCCTTCTTTTTTCTCTTTGTACGTTGCCTTTTTCTTTCTTTTTCCTTCTCTTTTGGTTGCTATATTGTTTTTTAAGATCTACGTGTGTGAATGTGAATGTGAATGTGAATGTAAGTGTGCGTGAGCATCTGTGTAGTCTTTTTTTCTTCTTTTTCCTTCTCCATTTTTCCCTTCCATCTATGGTCCACAAATATCGCGCTTTCCTATATTATGTAGCGGTATTGAACGGGGGTCGGTCGGCTTTTTGTCGTTGTTCTTTTATGCAGTGCGGTTCCGTGTGCGTGTGTGTGTGGTGGCGGGGGAGGAGTCATGAATGACGAAGATGAGGATGAAGACGAATCACATGGATGCGGGTGTGATGAGTGGGGTCGGGGGCGGGGGGGGAAGGCGGATGGATGATGGGACAGCTGGGGGGGGGGGAGGTGTGAAGTGAGAGGTGTTTTTCACGGACATGTATTATTAGCTGGCTATTGCTGTGTTGCTTCTTCCTTTGCGATTGTGGTGGTTTGGGGGTTTGGTTTTGTTTTGTTTTTGTTTTTGTTTTGTTTGGTTATCTTATTCTTTTGTTGCTTGTTTGTTTGTGTGTGTGTTTGTTGGTGAGTTGTTTTGTGGTTTGTGGTTTGTGGTTTGGGGGGGGGTGAGATATATGAAAATACACGGATTTGGGTCTGGTCCTTTTTTGGTGTGCTTGGTGTGTGTGTGTCGTGATGTGTGTGTCGTGAGGTGTGTGCAGAGGGGAGGAACATGGGGGGGGGGGCGGTGGTGGAGGGCGGTGAGTGATGGGCTGTGATGGGCTGGGCTGGACTGTAAATGCGTGCGGCCTGCAGCGTATATATATATGCCGTTCGTTGCGCGCAGGAGGTTCGCAGACAGCTATATACGGCGGGTATACGTATATGTACCTAGCTAATGACTGTATACATGTAGGTATTTACTTGTCCATCCATCCATCCATCCCTATTGTCCGTGTCCGTGTCCTTGTCAATCAATGAATCAATCAACCAATCCCCAGCTCCCCAACGCCGCCAAGAAGCGTACAGAATCCGTGAGGTGCGGTGCGGTGCGGGCGCGGGGGGGCGTCCACTCCCCACTACAACAGGCCTTCAAGTTTGCGTTGGCTTTGGCGTTATTTTTGTAGAAGGGCAAGGTAAGGCAAGGGGGGCAAACCTCCTCCTCCTGGACAGACACTTGTGGTGCGGTCTTTATATTTGCACGTTTATACGCTAGTGTAGGTACTACTAGTACCAGGGATCGACGATACCCCCCCCCCCCTTCTCTGTTGGGCACGAGGGTCAGGTCCGGCCGGGAACTTTGCTGGATGGGTCGCTGTGTGTTATTGGTGTTGGTTTTGAGGTTTGGGGTTTGGGGTTTGTGTGCTTGTTTTTTGGGTTTTTGGGTTCTGTCTTCTGTTGGTCGTCGTTGGCGTTCGTTATGCATGTGTGTATTGCATTTTTTTGAGTTCTCGGACGTTAGATTTGTAGCTTGGAGATTGTGGGAGGAGTGCGGTTGGCTGACATGCATGACTGCGGTTGCTGTATGTTAACACAGCTCAATTTGGGGGGGGGGGTATCTGGCGATTGGGTTGGGAATGATAACTACATGTAGGTCTTTAATATATGCCCATAGGTAGCTTAGGTAGTGTGGTCCACGGGGCTGCTCGAGGCTGGTAGAGACAGGTGCCTCTGCCTCGTGTGGTCCGTGCATGCCTTTGCTTGATTGTTCAAGTTGGTGAGAAATAGGTGGTGCCTCGAGGCCCGGGTACTAAGTCGAGCTATACATCCGAGTCCGAGTCTCGAGGGAGACAATTCCGATATTTATACTCGCCGAAACCGGAGCCGTTTTATGGGAATACTGACTGCCGTACATGAAGAATGTAGGTGCTTCCAATTAATATCCCTATCAGAAACACCCAGCTGCAGCCGGCCCGGGCCCCCACTGAATATATATATGCAGTTAATACATGGTTACCTAAACCTCGAGGCGAGAAAAACGGTTTGCCTCGAGCATTCACGCCTCGTCGACCCTGCGTGCCTTGAGCTCGCTCGAGGCAGAGGCCTCGGGGCAAGCCCTCGAGCGTGGACTACACTAGATCATCATCATACTAGTCGGGAATTGGTATATATTCTATTCCCTGATTACAACGGCCGCACTGCACCTGTGTATAAAAAACAATAAACTACATGTATATATATACAAATACAAGTATATACAAAGGCTAAAAAAGACAAAAAAACCGCACCCAAAAAGAAACCCTAACCCACCAAAGAATGCTCCAACCGTAGCTTCGCGGTTCCCGCTTAAAAAAAATTTTAAGCGGGGAAACCGTTAGAAGAGCCATGTCCCCAGTTCAAAGGAGAACTGGGAGACAGTGGGCCACATTGGGGGCAACTCTGGAGGTCCCAGCCATTCCCTTGCCAAGCAGGTGGAGGGGTCGCCTTGACGGCCAGACAATGGGGTTCTCTCTGACAACAGATCTAATTAAAGATCTGCAGGAGGCCACACCGACTGGTCTCAGCACGAACCCGCTCTCACCCGCCGTCAGGCAAGGGAAAGGGGAGTTATGTTCGCATCATTCCTGGAGAACAGCAGAGGGTCGGGGGACGGCGCTGCTTATATAATTATATTGATCTGGCCCCGAGTCTGCCAAGAAATTTTGGCCGGTCGTAGGGTGCAGAGAAAGGGTTGGGGGGGAGTGCCGAGTTCACCGATCTGATCAGATAATTGTCTATGTGCAGGGCATTATCGACACTGAGAGTTGGGCTTGGCAGGACAGGACTGGGAGTATGCGTATGTGGTATGTGTCCCGATCTGAGGTGGTTCACTTCATGTGGGGGGGGGGGGGTGTCCGTGAAATCATGGAAGATCACTCGACTAAATGCTACATTTTCAAACTGCGTGGGATAATCTCTCTTGTACTTTATATTACGATCACCTGTATGCATAGAAACGGGTTGGCATGGTTTGAAAAAGGTATGTGTATGTATACGTAACTAAGCTATGTACACATAACTAGCTAGCTACTACATGTAGCTATAGAGAAACGGCACGTCAATTGTAGATACTGTGCTTGGGTATAATATGGGCCACGGTTCGTTCTGTGCTTAATTTGTGTGTGTAGGTACATGTATGTATAGAGAGAGGGAGGGAGAGGGGGGGAGGGGGGGGGGTGAGTGATGGGCTGTGACGGACACGTATGATATGATGGATGAGCACTATATGAACAAAGTAGGTGCGTACGGTAGTCGTGGCGGTTTTAGACAGATGGATTGATGGTCTGGTCTGGTGTGGTGGGGTTTGGTACGGGACGGTGGTGCTGGTGGTGTGGATGGAGCAGAGAGATGGCCATAGTGTGGTATTTGCGTATGCCTGTGGAAGGAATTAATTAAAACGGTATGGACATGGATATATGGACATGGAGGCTATATACATGTAGCTATAGGTACGGTTACGTGCGGGGTGGGGTGGGTACATGGACATGCATAAAGAGTGCGCGCACACCGAGTGATTATTTGTGATTGTGATATTGACGGATTGGTTGGTAATTCGTTTATGTAGTAGTCACTATGTACTTGTGTGGCCAGTGGTTCTGTGATATGGTGGGGGGTGTGATATAGATGTGTGGATGTGATGGCCAGCAGCCGGCGGGTGTGCGGTTATGAGGGATTGGTTGGCGGGGTATGGTGTGTGCGCGTATAAAGATCGCGGCGGAAGAATGGGGGAGGTGGGATGAGGCGAGGTGAGATATTGGGGGCGCGGGGTCGAGTGAGTGGCTTGACGTGGGCTAGCTAGAGTACATGTAGTGGTTTGGTAGCTGTGCTGTGCGTGGGTTCCTGCCAGACCTGTATATAGTGCATCTATGTATACATGTATCTATAATAGCACTTCACTCTCTCTCACTCATTCTCATTGCAACACTCACCACAACCACAGCTGCAGCTACATAGCTTGTAGGCTGGGTCCTGACTAACGCGGTATGTGCTATACATATTGCAACACCACAACGCGGCACAACACCTAGTGCGCGGCAGTGGAGCTCGTGGTGTACTTGGTTGATATGACTGGCCCGAGTACATTGGTGAATTGCATGCAACACACAATATGTATATTTATTTATGCGCCGCCGCTAGGTATATAATCACAACCTCATCAACCCCCAAATATCTACATATCTGATGGGTCTGCAGGAAGAAAAGAACAGGATACAGAAAGTAAACCCGGGTCCACCTCGAGCTGGGTGCAATTCTGGTCTACAACAGTACGCGTACGTACATAGCTATTTAGCTGGCCAAATCCGTTATACAATTACATTCCCACTAATTAATACTACCGACTCCGCCCAGGGAGAGTCTACAATCCAGGAGGTGGATAGCTACTTATATAGAGATCGAAGTCGGCATTAATTGTCAGCTATGCAGGGCGCGGCGGTTGGGGCGTGGGGGCGGGGGCGAGTGCTACACCATGATCCAGATCAGACAGCACACCGCATACCTCCTGGTGCGGCCGGCCGGGACAGGGGGGGGGGGGGTGCGCTTGCAATGGGCATGATGTGAACTTTTACTCCGCTGTTGAGACAGCGGCGGGGCTGATTATAATAGTCATCGAGGTATATGTTGCTGGGGTTGGCGGGGTTATACGTTAGGTTGGATATTAAGGCGTGCGTGCCTGCATGCGCGAGGTGGGAGGAGGGTGAGGGGGCTAGATCAGGGGTTCTTCCATTGTGTGGTATAGTCACTCACGGGGTGGAGGCGGATCCTGTGTGATGGCGGTTAGGGATTTGAGGCCAATAGCAGAGTTAAGCCTGGGGCTCCAAGGATAAATTACTACGGCAACAACCATCAGACAGGATCCGCCGTCACTTTGTGGGCCAGAATTAATTAAACAACAAAAAAAAAAAGGGGTGGGGATGGGGCGTGAAGGCATAGGTGCGCGTGGGGTGTGGGTATGTAGATCTAGATGTGAGTGATATCTTATGAAAACGGCTGGCTTACCGGAGACTTTGAACCCGCGGAGATCGGTATCGCGGGATTTTCCAACGCAAATCCGGGGTTTGCCATAGTATCTGAAACCGGGTGGGCCTAATTAAATAGATACCTTATACCCGCTTAATGATCGATGATCCAGTGTTGACATGTGGGGGGGGGGGGGCGCTATGGTATGTAGTGTGTGGTCTTGGCGGCGTGCGCATGGTTGCATGGTTGCATGATTGGTTGGTGGATGGGTTGGATTCTAGTTCCGGAGGTGTTCGATATGCGGTGGGCTTTGGCTACAGATATAAATGGCGGCGCGGGCCGGAATGTTGGAAGTTTGGTACACCTAGGCACTGTGTTTGCGACACACGAGCTAGAGATAGCGGTGGCTATCTAATAGCTGGCTAGGATCACGACATTTGGTTTGTTTATGCATAGAGTAATGGGGGGGGGGGGGAGGGGTAATTGGATTTACGCCGAAGTAATTAGGCCCTAGGCCGCAGTGTAGTAGGTTTATATGGGCCTGGTCTGGACTCGTCTTGGGTTTCATACGCTGCTTTGAACTGGTTATACGTTAATTTCGCCCTAGTGGGTACATTTGGCTAGGAAAACAGACAGCGTGGGTAGTATTACATGTATGGATATATATATACATGGCAGGTAGACCTTATCTTTTGATTTCACTGTATCATCGGTTTGCGGGTACGGGTTGTTTGAGTAATTATAAGATAGCATGAAAGTTGTTCTTGCGATAATAAACTATATAAGGCCTGGCACTCAATTCACTTCTAAGAACTTGGCCGGCGCGGTCAATGTTTAGATGTGCTAGCTAGAACGGTCCAGGGATGTAGATGAGCGAGCGGGGATAAAGGAGTAAACATGCACATGCCTGCAAGCCGGGCGGGAAGGGAAGGAAAGCTAAGATCTGTATGGAATGGAACGAAACGAGATGGAAAAAGAACATAAACAAAAGGGGGTAAGAAGCCGGAAACGCGGGTAGAGTGAGAGTACTTGTAATTGATGGAGTACCAGTATGGATGTTGGAGATCACATAATTAAGGAGTCAAAGTTGAGACCTGGAGGCAAAATGGAATAGAGGAGTAAATATGATATTTGAGGATGAGCACGGGTAAGACCCTTTTGGAAATTGGCCCACCATGTACTGTAGTTGTCGGGAGGCGCGGGCGGGCGGTCTGAGGTATCCCGAGATGCATGCAACGGGTGTTCAGGTCGGCAATTTGGCGGATAAAATGTTGACTTTTAAATCATTGGTTTTTAGGTGCTATCAACCTTTGGTAGTATATTATTGTGCGCTTCGCACGGTTTGAGTATGATTTAAAGATACTTTATTGATTACAATCCTGCAGCTTCATTTATAGCTCTGCTCTAGGCGCGCCAGGCCAGATAGGCGCTGCCGCTACTAGACACCACCGCATGCACAAGCGGCGATAGCGACACAGCTAAATGAGTATGTACAGAGTAACATAGGACTGCGCCATAAGCGTACAGTAATATATTAGTTATATAACTTATGTATGGCTCGACCTACCCCCATAATGGTCCTGGCGCCTAGGCTAATGGCGGCATTTCCTCTGATCCCCAAGCGAAAAGATTCGTCTGAAGTTGACACACCCGTCTCGTAGGCCTTCTCGCGCCATATGTTGTCTGAGTTATTGTTTTTTAAAACTGCGAAAAAGTCGCTACCAAATCATTACGTGACACAGTGATGCGCCGCGGCTAAAGTTAGGCGCCAAAGCTGCAGAGGTAACCGGACTAATACTAATTTAATATATCAATCTCCATCTGAGTGTACTCCAGGTCTACGTCAAGATCCTGAGGATCTTTATAGAGACGTAAGAAGACTTTGTTTTGAAAGTCGAACAACTCGGTATCTTGCTGTAGGGGGGGGGGGGGGGGCTTCGGTAGCCGGGTCTCCCAAAGTGATGTTGGAGAAGGTCATCTTGAGTGAGGGATCCTTTCCTGGCGAGTGGCGGGGGTGTTGCGGTGGTGGTGGGATGTGTAGAAAGTGTTGATGAGAATTTGGATCCCTTTGTGTGTTTTCACTACTGTGCACGTGAGCTAGTATAGTAGGCAGTTATTACTCGTTAGTAAATATGACCCTCGTTCTGGGGACCTCTTGTGCTGGGAAGTCACCTACTGTGGCTCCCTCCTATCCCTTTTTCTGGTGCCTTTACAGTCTGTATGTAGCTAGATTTTCTGAATATCACAACGCCGTCGTGAGCCTAATATGTCCGTTTTGACTCTGACGAACGATGTTAGCCACTGTTGTGATTAGTCTCATTTTCGTCGAACGATAGGAATACGAGATGACCTTATTTCGACTAATAGGAGTAGGTATTGGTGGTGGGGGGGGAAGGGGGTTAAGAATTAAAACAAGAGCTAGCTAGAGATGCCTATGATGCGGACACCTGTGCATAGTGCCGCTAAACACTTAGCTACGTTTGCCTTAGGTGCCTGGTTCGGCTATCTTCCGCGTCTAAATCGTATTCTGCTTTTCGTTCTACGAGACTGCGGCATTTGGTTGCACTCCGTATTCCTGTAGTATTTTTACAAGAAAAAGCATCTGTGGGGTATTTCGGAGCGTAGGTGGCGTATGTCTATGGTATTCCTTTCAAATGCCGTACTATTACCGCATAGTTTAAATCTTTAATTTCCCACTACTGCTTTCTATTGATGTACATACAAGACTTGGATGTACACCTAGAAAAAGATCCCTAGAGTTTAATGTACCCTGAAGTAGTACAGAATCTATCATCACAACAATTAATTTTATCAATTGTTCAATCAATTCTGGTTCCTTATCATCGGGTGATAAAGATTCAAGGAATACGTTTTTAAAAATCCCTTTTTTCTTCTCTCCCGGAACTATTATAAGTACACTCCTAGTCCTGCCTGTGGTTTGTGTGATAACGCTTCTCGTAGCGCCTGATCATCACGATGGTGATGATGATGATGGTCGAACACCTATATCATGGTGTTGAACTGCTACATAACTGGTTGGAGTGGACATAGTACTAGTAGGGTGCAGGCACAACATTGGTATGGCAGGCAGTTAACCAGTTAACCGTAACCTGGCGGGCCAGTTGCAGCGCTGGCGCAGCAGTTATACGGCAGTTTTGGAAATACCCTAGCCCCAATTAATGCCGCATTTGCCCAGAAATGCGGCATTGTAGCAAATACCGTACTACTGCCGTAGCATAATATACGGTATCGAGAACACTCCGATTTTTGCTATCGTATGTAATCCTTTACAGCTTGCGTACCCTACAACGAAGGGAGGTGTTGGAATCGGAAAATAGAAGAGGTGTCCCTCGATTTATCTGTACACCCGTGTCTAGAAAATTCCCGGATCCCACTCCATATAGCAACAAGACCACGACCCACCGAATATCTCAGCAACCACAGATTGAATAGACATGAAATTGAAAGTGTAAAATAATTAGATAGTAGAGAAATGAAATATAAAAAAAACTAATATTTTGTGTGGCCCCAATTTGCCCATTAATTCTGATTTACCTTGGTATACTATGAACTCAAGACATATCAAAGGTTCCTTGGGGGATATTATCCACACTCCTCAACGGCAGCTCTCCATTACTCAGTTACACTATGAGGCCTTCTCTACCTCTGGTGCCATCTTTTACTCAACTTAGATTTAAGAAAACCCATGGGTTTCATGGTGGTGTTTGGCCATGGTCTGGTTGCTATGATGCGAAATAGAGCGTATTTGCCAACCGTCAATTTCAACTATTGACACTTCGAAATTGACTGTTTCGGGAGGCAGAATTGACAGTTCCCCTCAGTGGCCAAAATAGATCTGGTTAGCGGTATGACAGAATAAACCCCGAAAATCAGACAGTTCATCACGCTACTAGTGAAATACGCTACAAAACTGGGTACCTATCTACTTGTACTTGTGATCCTCCTGGTATGTCTCACAGCACGCCGCCCCACCGAAATTCAAAATTAACAGCCCGGTTGCCATTTCGGAGTCCCACAATTTGTAAATTCTTGAAATTGACGGTTGGCAAATACGCTCTAATCAGGGAATTTTCTAGACACGGTGTACTTCAGGGGTATACATAGGGTTAAGTGAGAAGATACCACGCTGCCAAGGTTCGTGAAGGCTGTCTTTTTTTATTTTTTTTTATTTTTAAGTCAAGTGAATTGATTCTAGGTACAATCATGGCATAAAGTTAATACAATGGCCTAGGTGAAGGCTGTCTTTATCCCACACTACCATATACGTAGCCGACCACCACCTCCACTGCTGTGTCCTTTCCACGGCTTCTCTTCTCCTACACGACATGCGTGCGTGTGCCAAGATCTTTGAGCTTCGTGTTAAGAAAGTCTTAGACCTGCATATTGTCCCGCCTCACCTTTGACCTTTAACAGTAGACGAACAAGGATTTTTTAGACAAATAGGAAATACATAGCTATGGCGACGTAATTGGATATATAGATTGCTCTCCGTTTATAAACGGCCTGCACCGTCACAAGTCTTGGCTATATAACAGACTTCTCTGCGATGTTTACATCACGCCTTCCATATTGGGTTTGAGTAACAGGTCCTGACGGCTTAAGGATAGAGAACCAACAACACCTGTGGCTTGATGTGGCTTTCTGTGGCATTTTCCCGATTAAAGGAGTGATGTTCATGTGCAGTTATAACCAGGCCGGCCCTATGGCCTTCAAATTCCAAATATCCATAACTTCGTTCGCCAGAGCAAAAACGGAGACACATTATATTATCTAGGCCTACAATGGCGTGGTGATAAGAGGGGCCACAGGACGTGGCCTCATGATCACACAAAAAGAGGTCCCCGGAGAGGGTTAGGTTTGCTAACGAGTAAAAGTTATCTACCGGCTTCCGGTGGTGAAAACACACGAAGGGATATTTTAAGGCCCTCTCCCTATTAGGCTAAATATCACGATATCTCGAACGGGCCCATAACGTAGCAATAGTAGATGGAGCAAGGTGTATATGGTTTTACTGATTATGGGGCGGCTACACTTTCAATGGAGCATTAGTACTGCATGTAGACCTAGATAGTAGAACTACATGTACTTGTTGTACGAACTAGCGGCCGAATTAACTACTTGCAGATTTTGACGTAGTCAGAGACGATGTCTCATGGTTATATTGTAGTTCATAAGGAAATCCTGTGATTGGAATCATAAGTACATTTGTATACAAAATCAGAAACACCCAAATAATCACTTTAAAAATTGGAGTGCACACGCCTGAAGAAGGGACACAAAATTCTAGAACTCTCTAAACTCCATCTTGATATAATTTCATGTAATTAATGAGTTAAACAAAAAAAAAAAAAAAAAAAAAAAAAATCTTGATATAATTTCCAACTACCCTTGAAGACTTAGAGTTTTTTTTTTGATGAGGTTGGGTGGCTGCTTCGGGCAGCCCAACATGGCTACTTTCGCTGTAAAAGGGTATATTACCGAAACTTCTATCCCAGTACTATACGTAGGCAGAAGGCCTTAAGGACCAGAGTTCCTTTCATAGGATTAAATCTTTCTGAGGCAAGTACATGTAATCGATGGGGATACAAAACTACAAACGTAAGTCACGCGCTAGCGCGTACTCCCTAGGTATATAAATTGTGCTAGCTGCCAGTGGTGCGGGTTTGTCTCATACAGCATAAATATATGTATGTAGTACCTACTTCTCCCAGCTTCACGAATTCAGAATATATCGCTTCCGAAAATAAAAACACTTCCGAACAAATTGCTTCCAATCCCATCAAATGCTAAAAACTCTATTATGAAAAACGTTAAGAAGATTACGCTACCCTTTCAAGACCCGGGGGAAACGCCATCTCCAAGCACATCACCCTACCGAGTTCCTCGATTTGCCAGACTCGCTCATCATTAAAATAGCTCAAATCTTGCACATAACAGACCTCAATTCTCTCTACAGAACAGGTTACGTCATTTTCAAACTCCTGGCGCCAATTGTCTTGGAAAGGGCGGTTAACACGGTCATATATATGCACACAAAATCACGCCAAGTATCACGCACTGCCTTGCACTGGGCCTCAGCGCGCGGCCGCAAGACTTTCGTCGTCAGACTCCTCGTGCTGGGGGCAAAGGTCCATGTCAACACGAAGGACGAAGAGGGAATGACTCCACTCCACTCTGCCACCATTTTCGGGCATGGGGACCTAGTTAAGCTACTTCTGGAGAATGGAGCCGATATGGAGGCTAAGAACCAAGAGGGATGGACCCCGCTCCTGTGTGTATCAATTACAGGAGGCCATCAACTAGCTAGACTAGAAAAAGGAGCAGATATTGCATCAAGCGGTCAGAAATACCTTGGATGGACTGCACTGCATTACGCTGCAGCGCTGGGGAGGTTTCAAGTGGTCGACCTCTTGATAAAGATGGGTAGTAGGATTGGGGCCACAGACATATTAAGAAATCCCCAATGCTGTGGTAGCCGGGGGGAAAAGAATAGTTCGGCTGTTGTTGAGCCATGTAGGGTATGACACAGCGCTGGAAGTGCCTTCGTCTGAGTATGATCTCGACCTAAGAATGTTGATTAAGATGGCTAAATCGGACATGTCATACCGTTTGTTTTGTGAACATGGTATAATATACGCTCTATATGAGACACTTACATGATAATTTATAACTACATGTAGAAGAGGTAGCGGATAGAAGAAATAATGCATTTTATGAGCAGATTTTTGGATCAGATATAGATGAGAAAAATGCATCCAAAAGAATCTCTATGTACAGCGGTAGGTAATAAGTCATGGAACGGGCTGAGACTGTGTGATATCTGTTTTGGGTAAAACTCCATCAAAATACGGTGTTTGCAGATATAACTGTATCTCGGGCCTGGGGCGTTCCATCACTTATTGCCTACCGGCGCTGTACATGTATTCGATATTGCACTGTCATACGAACTGGATAGAGTCATGTATGTATGACATGTAATCTTGCCCATCTACAATAACACAGTACCAAAGAGGGGATATACTGGGTGCTGTACCAATACGGAATTAATTGTGCGAAACCTCCGAATTAAGTCGGAATCCTAATTACTACGTAACTATATAATACCGTAACAATACATATATACCGTAGTCTTACAGTACCACCCCAGCATGTGGTACTGGGACATCCCGCTTTCTTGGTACTGTAGAATTAGTTATTATAGTTTTATGGCGTATTTTGCAAACGGAAAATCATAGAGAAATGTATATGGAGAATGTAGTATATTGAGCGTGATAATGAAACTAACTGATGGGGGGAATGCCCCGTATTTATACTAAAGAAAGGTAGTACAGAAAGGTCGTATGACAAATAGAATCCCGTGCCATAGCCATGGCATACAATAAATCCTGAGTCATATCCTATGACTAATACCCTATTCAATGACTCACACCGGAGTCATGTGCATACAATGAGAATTGACTAATACAATGAGATTGTGTCGAGCGTACTATTTTGAGACTTCCCCTCGTGAGCCACAGTGAATTGTAGAAGAAAATAAAACATGCTTTCCCTTGTCTAAACCCTTAGTAAGAATATCCGCCACATTGTCGTTTGTAGAAATGTACTCCAATTGAAATAAACCGTCCTCGTGTTTCTCCCTAACAAAATGAAAATGAACATCGATATGCTTGGACCGTTTATGAAAAACTGGGTTGCGAACTAAAGAAAGAGAGCCGTTGTTGTCGCCGCGAAGAATGAACGAGATAGTAGGTTTCCGTTCCAGTTCGTGTATTGCATTCCTTAGCCATATAAGTTGACGGCTGCTGTCTGAGAGGGCCATGTATTCTGCCTCTGTGGTGGAGGTGGCGACGGAGCGTTGCTTATAAGAGCGCCAGGAGATAAGAGCTTCTCCTAGCATAAAGCAGTGGCCGGTAAAAGATCGGCGATCGTCGAGGTCCGAGGCATAACTGGCGTCGCTGTAGCCGATGAGTGCAGTTGGTGGCGTTTTTGAGTAGTAGAGTGACCAGCTAAGGGTACCCTTGAGATAACGGAGGACGCGGTGTACTGCGGTCATGTGAGCTTTGGTGGGACAGGAAGAGAATTGTGATAACATGGTGACGGTGTAGGCGAGGTCCGGTCTGGTACCGATTACTGCGTACATGAGTGATCCGATTATTGATTGGTATAGTGTTGGATCGTCGATTCTTTCTTCTTCGGTTCCCTTCTGGAGGGAGGCGTTGTTGTCGATGGGAGTTGCCACAGGTCTGGAGTTGTCGAAACCATATTTGATGAGTACACGCTTGAGGTAGGCTTCCTGTGATAGGATGATGCCGGTCGAAGTGTGGATCAAGTGGATTCCGAGGGCCCAGTTCGCTGTTCCAGCTTCGGTTATTTCGAATTCAGCATGGAGTTGTAGGCTAACTTTGTTTTTGTGTTCATCTGACCAATGAAAGATCAAGATGTCGTCGACGTATATTGCGATGACTACTTCCCCTGTTTTGTGTATGAAGACACAAGGGTCGAAGTCTGCTTTTCTGAATCCCATTTTGATTAGCGTTTTCGAGAGACGAGCATACCATTCCCTTGAGGATTGTTTCAGGCCGTAGATGCATTTGATGAGTTTGCATGCTTTGCCGGGAGTAGGATAACCGGAAGGAGATTTCATGTAGATTTCTTCCTGGAGTTCGCCGTATAGAAATGCGCTTGTAACGTCCATTTGGTCGCATTTGCCACCGGTTTGTAAGGTGTGTGCGAGTAGGAGTCTTATTGATTCATATCGAGTGACGGGGGCGAAGGTCTGATCGAAGTCTTGACCAGGTACCTGAGAGAAACCTTTTGCGACGAGTCGAGCTTTGTACCGAATGGGGTTGCCATCTGGCCCGAGTTTGATTTTGTATACCCATTTGCAGTCCACGAGTTTCCGGTGAGTTGGTGTGTTAACCAATTTCCATGTATCGTTCCTAGCTAGCGATTCCATCTCTGCTTCCATAGCTTGTAGCCATTTTTCGGAGTCTGGACTGGTTATTGCTTGTTGGTAGGTGTTTGGTTCTGCGAGGGTGTCGTCTTTCTCTGTGTAATGTCCGTATCGTTCTGGTACTTTGCGTTCCCTTGCCGGGTTACGTCTTTGGTTAGTATCTTGTTTATTTTCATCAAGCGGGTGACTTTCAGGAGCGGGCCTCGTTAAGCCGGCCCCCACTTTACTTGCGTGTGTCTCTTCAGTTTCTTCCTCGGATTCATAAGATTCCTCGCTTTCGTAGGAGGCTTGTTCGCTGTTGGATTCGTGTTCTGAGAGGGGTTCCTTCTTGATTTCGATCTCGACCTGTTTTGGTTGTGGGGGTACTTCGGTTATGATTGGAGCAATTTCTTCCCCTACCGATAGTCCTTTAAAGCGAAAGTGTCGAGATAGTACAACTTTCCTTTGTGTTGGTATATAAACTCGACAGATTTTAGCCGAGTCTCCGTATCCGACAAATTGTCCCGTTATTGCCCTAGCGTCCAGCTTTGTTCCGGCTGGTCGTGCTTCGACTGGTATATGTATGAACACTGTTTCACCGAAGGATCGGAGGTGCCCAATATAGGGTTTGTTTCCGGTAAGTGCTTCGTATGGTGTCATGTCCGGGAGTGATTTGTGCGGTAGACGGTTTTTTACGTGTACCATTGAGTTGATCGCTTCTGCCCATAGTCCTTTCGGTAATGTGTGGTCGAGCAAGGCGGATCGTGCCATTGTAGCTATTGTCCTGTTAAAACGTTCCGCAATACCGTTCGACTCATGTGAGTAGGGAACGATGAATTCATGCTTTATCCCCTTCGAGATGAAGAACTGTTTTAGTTTGTCGGAAATATACTCGCCACCATTGTCGCTCCTAAACCTCTTTACCTTTTTATCCAGCTGATTTTCCATATAGGCGATATATTCCTTTGTTGCTTCTGCTGCATCCGATTTCTTTTTAAGGAAATATAGGTGTGCGTAGCGTGAATAGTCGTCGATGAAAGTGATATAGTAAGAGAACCCTCCGAGAGAAACAGTGGAAAATTTGCCGCTGAGATCTGAATGGATCAATTCTAGTAGAGCCTTGGATCGTGGTGTGGTGAGAGGGGCGAGGTGTTGTTTGGTGGATTTGGCGAGTTCACAGGTATTGCATGTTTCGATGTGACCTGTTGTTGGCAGGGATTTCGGGTCGGCGACCATATTGCGTAACCGTGAGAGCGAGGAGGCGGGGAGATGACCGAGCCGCTGGTGCCATTCATAGAAGGTGGTAGCGGTGGTGAGGTGCGCACATGGTTCCTTGGTTTCAAAAATGTAAAGACCAGTACTATTTGCATTAGCGATCCCAATGATTTCCTTGCTGTTCGGTTTGTAAATGGTAAAGCCGTTTTCCGTTCCCATAGTGGTAAATCCTTTCCTTGCTATACAGGACCAAGACATCAAGTTGGTATTGCCTAGCTCAGGTACAAGGAAGACGTTCTCAAGAGTGATGAGGCCATGTGATCCGTTGATGGTGACGTTGCCAATTCCGGTTATCTTCAGCTTCTGTCCTCCTCCGACAGTGATGGTGCCAGAGTGAGTTACAGGGTTGGTTACCAAAGTTCCGGTCATGTGGTTGGTTGCACCAGGGTCGAAGATCCATGCCTTGTGGTCGGATGTGGAAGGTCCTGCAACTAGGGCGAAGTAATCTTCCATTGTTATGTCCGAGGATGACTCTGAGAAGTTGGTGGTGTCGAACGAAGTTGACATTTTGAATACGTCCGATTCGTCGAGAGCAGGCAGGCCAGAAAGGTCGGGGAGCCAAGAGAGGTCTAGTTCTGTGTGAAATGAAGTACCGGACGCGACATGGATGTTGCCAGAAGCAGCGGGCTTCTCCTTATCTCTGAAAGCTTTAAGTTTGCGGCAGTCCTTGTGCGTGTGGCCTTTTGCATATTCGCCATTCTTGGTGCACCATGTACAGGTGAGTTCCTTCGAGTTCTTTTGTCTGGGCCTGTTTCGTTCTACTCTGTTGTTGTTGTTGTTGCTTCTTGGGTTTCCTCGCCTAATGTTGTAGGCTTCTCCGGTATGTGAAATCTGAGTTTTGCGTGAATCTAGGTCCAAGAGTTTTTCGTATACGTCATCATATGTAACGTTAGGCTTGGATTGGAGATTGTCAACGACTGCTTCAAGAGATTCATGCTGGAGTGAGAGGAGTAAGAAGGATGCTTTCACTTCCGAGACGGATGCGAATTGGTGGAGGTGGTAACCGAGTGGGTCCTTGGTGTTGTCCGTAGAGTTACTAGTTCTAGTGAGGAGTTGTGACCAAAGAGTTGAGAATTCGGTGAGATGTTCCTTGAGACCCTTGTCGGGTGAGTACTGGAGGTTCAACACGTTGCCAAGAAGGGAGTGTAGTGATGCGACTGTTTTCCGATCAAATCTGTTCTCGAGTTGGGTCCAGATCTGGTGGGCGGTTTGTGACGGTGCGAGTGTGAGTAGTATGTCGAATTCGATGTTGGATTGAAGGAACACTATTGCTAGGTTGTTCTTCTTGTCCCATTCGAGTATCTCTTCGCTGTTATCTTCAGTCTCTTCTTCACCTTCTTCAGTTACTTCAGTAGATGCTCCGGCAGGTGCTGCCGCTTCTGCTGGTGCTGTTCGTGTTGAGGTTTTCTCGACAGTGGTGGTGATCAGGCTTGGACGCTGACTCGTTCCATTGACTATATTCCACAGATCATTGACCATCAACATTCTAGACGCGAGGTCCCTCCATGCAGTGTAATGAGCTAGCCCATCCAGCTTGCATGCGAGCGAGGGAATTTTCACGTGTGTAGTCATGTTTGAGGTAAAAATGATAAAGTGTACTTGTAGTAAAAATGGTAAGGAGTAAAAGCGTTTGTGGTCTCCGGGCTCATAACCTAGAGAAATGTATATGGAGAATGTAGTATATTGAGCGTGATAATGAAACTAACTGATGGGGGGAATGCCCCGTATTTATACTAAAGAAAGGTAGTACAGAAAGGTCGTATGACAAATAGAATCCCGTGCCATAGCCATGGCATACAATAAATCCTGAGTCATATCCTATGACTAATACCCTATTCAATGACTCACACCGGAGTCATGTGCATACAATGAGAATTGACTAATACAATGAGATTGTGTCGAGCGTACTATTTTGAGAAATCAAAGGCAGACTATTTATGTATAGCTATACTCTAGGCTATAGGGATAGAAGTATATATATTCGCAGAATTGCAGAGCTGGTGATTGCATGATGGGTGGCCGGCCAGAGCGGACCCCTTACGTACCCCATATATGCGGACAATCAACATTGCATATGTACATGTAGCCCGCGCGCGCTCAGCCTAAAATAAATATAAATGACGGCTCCCTCTGATTACGGTTGTAGCTAGCTGCTAGCTGTCCTGAACTATAGCTACATGTATCTGTTTACGCGTGGCCAGTTTGTGTGTACAAGTAGCATGATTATGAATTCAGGGAAGAATCCCGTCTCTAACTGGGGCATACCAGCTACATGTAATCTGGTATATATATACAAGTACAATATGGGAAATCGGGGTACCCTAGGTACGGCAGTAATACCCTAAGCTAAGCATTTATCTGCCCGAACTTGGCCCTGCGCCAACCCCGCCCGCCCCTCGCATCGCCGCCGGGGCCGCATAACCACAGGGCCCCGCACCGGAAAGTTTTCCCCCCGCCGGGGTAGTGGTGGTTGTAGCCTCTCTTCCCGAATGCGAGTGGGAGGACGTTGACATATATTTCGGCGGTGGCGGCGGTGGGGTTGTTTTTGATACACTTCTCTGCTGCCTATGTATACCCAGCGAATCTAGCTGCAGCTAGAACTTCTGCATGGCCGGACGCCAACCAGCACCCAACACGTAGCTGTAAATGTTCTAGGTGTAGGTAGCTGTATACATATTATCTAATATCATATTATAATATAATTGTATGGTTACTATTATATCATTTTTTATTATTTTATTATTGTATTATTGTCCTATTTTATTATTCTTTTTTTGTTGTGATTATTATTATAATAATTTGTACGGGTAGTGTTCATGGCAATTATGTTGGACGTACTTAATGTTATTATTTTTCTATTATTATTGTTATTAGTATCTATATATCATTACAGTACGTCCTGTATGATTATTATTATCACCACTCAAATTGCAATCTTTTCACTTAAGTACTCTAAATATCAATTATTCAATATACTAAAAGTATCTGTGCAGACCATAAAAAACCTTTCCCCACAGCGACCTACCTATCGATTGTATAAAAATGGTGAAGAACAATGCTTGTTACAATGCTAGTCCACTAATGCTGCCGTTTAGCTCAGGTACGATATCAAAAGATTAACCTCTATCTTAAGGAATTGTGGAGAGTGATGCAGGGGAGTGGGATAGAAAAGATCAGAAGATACTGGATAAACTGCTGGACCAGATGCCTGAAAAAACCAGGTGGCTGTAATCACCGTAAAAAGGGGCTATACAAAGTGGTAAGATATTCCTTGACATGTATGTATATATCAATAAATTGCTCGTGGTAGTTGCTGTTGTTCACCCGTTGATATCATGGTCCGAAGTCGGCCTCGAAATGATCATTGGCCCGGTGCCAAGACCTTCCGGACACGGGTGTAGAGTATGTACCCAGGAGATGCAACGTTTAACCTAGCAACGCGGAAAGGCACTCATAATTTCAATTTTTAACACAACACAATGCTTAGGCATGATGGAGATTTTAGCTATACACAGGATATATGAGTCTCTAGAACAGAGTCTGCATTTTTCCAGGTTATTGATTTGCGGTTTTTAGCCCGAAGAAGGACAACTTGTGACAAGAGACAGTAATAAAAGGAGGAGCAATAGCGATTCGTATTAACTCTCACCAACACTATAATCCCTCGCTTCTAAATTATCATAGATTCGCTCCGCATTCTGTTAGCTAGTCTGGTGATTGAGGAATACGGACTATTTGATCGTTACATCACTCCCCAGCACCCCTGGGTACATGCTCTGCCCCAACAGTGTCTGACATAAGCGGGTTTGAATTCTTTCTCGTTGAGAAATACTAGAGTGAAGTTCTTCTGGAGTGGTGAGAGTTGATCGGGATGAGATCATTACCGGGTATGTAGGCTCGACGACCCGTGTGGAAAGATTTCCCTCGAAACTATCATTGCCTGGTGCTATCACCCACCCAGCGCGCAAGGTCATGAAGGTCTTCCGCGCCAAAAGTGGGGCATTCTCTTTCTTGCTTAAACGAGCTATCCTTGATACTATCGTCACCAGGTGCTGCTACCACATCCCTCTTTGACGGGCTGGGCCTAGCTTGGTAAAGCTCAGGCATGCCTCGGGAATACTGGTAGTCCCTGCGCATGCCTTTGGCCGCAAAGAGTCATTTGAGCTGTGAGGATGCCATCAATTCACACCACGAGGACAGAGATAGAGAACCTTACT
This sequence comes from Morchella snyderi, assembly GCA_024521645.1. Taxonomy (NCBI): domain Eukaryota; kingdom Fungi; phylum Ascomycota; class Pezizomycetes; order Pezizales; family Morchellaceae; genus Morchella; species Morchella snyderi. Next base: position 1,407,082 of record JAJJXB010000012.1, read on the forward strand.
TCATGTACGGTCGATGCTCTGAGCGGAGCTGGAGAGATAGAAAAAATACTAACAAGGTATCCCTAACATTGCTATGTACACACATAGGGCAGAACATGATATTCCTGACATGACTTCAGCGTGCTTATCTGATATCAGCCCAGCTGATTCTAGATATTGTGTATCGAAAAGGGTTCATACCGCTCATAACCATATCCCCAAATACGGAGGGTTCAGTGCAACTGTAGGGTAGTGATTTCCTCTAGTACTATCATTAACCGGAGCATTTCTCTACATGGTGTACAGAACCTTATGGAAGGGTCGGCCGTTTCCCCTGTGGAAGTCATGGAGAATATCGACAGAGCACCATCTCGGGAGAGGGTCGATAAAATCATACAGTCAACCCAAGTGACACGAGCGGTGAGAAATTAGCTTCATGTTTTGATGCGGTCGGTAGTATAGTCTTGAGAGTGCAAGAGAGAGAATACGAGCGTACGTTTACTTGCAGTGGCCATGGATCTATCCACAGACGAGAATTAATCCTTAGCATCAGTAAGTAATCATGGTAAATAGCTGCTAGTAGTACTCTTTACCACACTCTTTGACATCAGCAGACTACTGAAATTCCTAGTAATAGTTACCATTGACTCAACTCAACAGTGACGTAGGAGTACAAGCATCAATGCGCAGGCCGACTCGACAGCCAGATGACAGGCATCTCAACCTCATACCTTCAGTGAATATCATGCGTTCCGAAAGTCTATGGAAATGAAAAGCTCTCAGCCCCAAGCCCGAACTACGAGTTGTTGCAAGCTGAGTGAAATTAATGATAGCCATTTTGAAAAACACCGTACGTCAATTTTCTGCCCTAGCACTACTTTCTTTTACCCGCTTCCCCACGTCCCGGGAAACCTCACGATGGAAGTCGACCATGTACTTTAGAGTTGCAGAACTCCTCAACGGGAACTACCGCGCCATACTAAAAGGCACTTCTGTCTTACTACAACCATAGAACCTTGTACCCGGGTACCCACACTCCTTCTACACCAATCGCGACTGAAAAACAGGCAGTTACACTAATCTACCAACACCTACATTATCGAATCGCATCGGTCTCTTGGGGGGAACCCAGCGTGGAAATGTGATATAACCATGTGCTTAAATTTAGCGGACAAACAAGCCTAGCCCGGAGACTTTCCGTAGACCTGGCTGTACATACGCCTGGGGGTCAGATCGGGGCATGGGTATGATAACTAAAGTGCACTTTTGTCTGGCTGGTTGTCGGCGGGCTGATATGCAATTATATTATACCAGGAAATAGTGACTTGGTTTGATCAGAATGCACGCATGTTTTTCTGATGTTTGTGGACGCCATACAAAATCACACCAAGTTCATCATTTTGAGTGTATACAATAATGGCCCAGTTCAAAAACGTCAAGAAGCCACGAGTGTGCGTATGCTATGCAGGCCAACTGTAAATCCTTGGATATTGCCCTGACGCAGTTTACGCAATGATCGTTGATTGATGAGTGGGATTTTGACCATGGGTGGATTTGAGAAAGTGCGGTTTTAAGGTAAGTGCCGGTGAGTTTGGTGCAGGGCTGAAAAATGCCAGCTTTTGAGTCGCGGTAGTGGAAGATGGGTATGGGTTGATGATGCCATGATTGCACATATACATCGGTACCTATCTGAGGGGAATAAATCCGACACCGGCTATGAGCTCATTGGTGCAAGACTCTAGACTCGATGAGTCTAACTAATAGACTATCCACAGGAAACCGCAGGAGCAAAACTAAGTTTGAATGATGACTGCCTCTATATATATATCATTTAAGAACACTATGCTCCAACGACGCTGTGCTGGAGATACGACTGATGTACATGTCATCTTTTGGAAATTAGTTGACTACTGAGCTCTGATGTGGAGCTCAATGCACATTGTATCTGAATATTAGAGTGATATGGTGTATGAGTTAGTTTCGACTTTAAAATTCGACCCCTTAACCCACATGTGTTGAGATATAACCTGCCCGATCATGACTTCCCAAGGCTTCATACCTCAAATATCAATGCTCAATGAGGTTACCTAGTATGAAAAGACGGCGTAGAGTTTTAAACCGAATTTGAGAGCTAGAGACTTCTGCACTGACTAGATGAAGTGTCCAGGATTGTCTGGTAATCTGAGGCTAGGGTATTCTTCTGTAATTCTTCGCACGGGCCGGGGTTAAGCACGACAAATCAATTTAGGTAAGTTATCGCCTGGTGGGCCGAAACATGCTCAGAGCTGAGGCTCTGCATATTGTAGGAACCTGGTGGTTGCCTGCCATATATATGGTATTGATACAATTGAGATTTCCAACACAAACAGTAAATCTTTTTGGCTCAAATTTACCAAGGCTGCAGAGCACCATATTCTGAGCACCAGGCGAGAGTACTCATTTGAGAGATCACTAGATAATAGGCAAAAGATCAGTTCTATGTAACTCTTGCATTGACCTTACCCAGAAACTTACGTAAATAAGCCTTCCATATACATGTTTTCTCAGATTGGGTAAATAAACCTGACTAAGTTTATATTTAGCATGAAGAAACCACACATGTAGCTCTTTCAAACACTAAAGGCCTCAGAGGCCCCTGTCTTCCAAATTCACGGGATGTTTGAGAGCTCTCTATCGGAGCTGTGTTTATAATTTGCTGAATATCAGATCGTCTATCAAAGAGGGATTTAGAGGCCTGTCATCAGGTCTGATACGAACTAACCAGTTCGAAAACATTGCTTCTACGGAAAGTGCCGTCGGTGTAAGTTATTACAATGGATATTGATAGGTTGTTTGTCAAGTCTTGGCTTATGTGTGCAAGAGAAAGCGCGTTCAATGGTACTGCAACCTTTGTGGGGGTTTATATCCGGCAGAGTTTTCGCACCATGAAATATGTAATATAGAGGACAGATAAGGCGGATTAAACCCAATTCTGTTTCTTCAATTCATGATCATAAGAATATTAGTTCCTGGGCTTCCTAGTATTGTGCGTAAGAAACTTGCTGAAACCTGATGCTGAGGACGGAGTTGAATCTTGATGAAATCGGGGAGGTTACCGTAACATGGAACAAGACGAGACGGGACCAACCTAGTTTTCTCGATGTACTCATCTATATGCAGGAGGAGTTTTGTACATATCGCCTGTTATGTCATTACCGTTATATATAACAAGAATTACTTGGGAAACATATCACCAGATCGCCGTTTTATTCCCTATGGCACAACAAGTCATACCACGTTTCTTTTATACCGATCTTACTGTGTCATGAAATGCAATATATACCAGCGGGCTAGTATCACTCTAGTCACGTTGGCAGTAGAGCCTGTACTCGAGAAAAAACCGTGCATTCAAATACCAGTTTTGAGAAGAAATACAGGACTGAGTCTCACAAAGGATGTACAGGACACACAGGTATCTTATTGCCCTTCTACCATAGTTTCGTAAAAGCTTGTTATACATATACGTGCATGCATGTAAGGGGGGTACCTAGGTAGAAATTTTAATTTCAGGATATGGAGAAAAATATTTCAATGGGACTTATCAGTTAGTATATGTATATCTACCGATTAATTGATATTATTTGACGGCGGAGTATTTTCTTTTACTTTCTTTTCGAGAGGGGTTGTAGTGTGCAGTGCTAGTGCAGTGCAACGCAAGCACAAGAGTGCACTCTTTGGTCTTCTATCGTTTATAATATCTTCTTCGGGAGGGTTGCAATCGAAGCACCACATACAGTACCAGGAAATCAAGGTAGAAATTTGACGCAAGTAACTTGTTAACCTATTTAAGAAATATTATATAGTAACAACACATTCTTGTTTCTGACAACATCAATTCATTCTGTCGTGTACCCGAGATCACGTGGCTCAGAGTGGCACAAATCAATCATGGATGAGCCTTGCCTAAACAATTATTATTACTACTGATTGAGGTTAGAAGAATTTTGTTCTTGGCGGCAGGTTTTGGTGTAAAAGATCCCGCCAAGACCTCAAAATCGAAAAAAAAGCACAGATTGGCCAAATCGCTCTATTCCGAAGAGTTTAATACATTACTGGAGGTTTTAGAGTTGGCGGTGTCAGCCTTACAAAGGTAACGAATCTTCCCACTCTGAACATGGATTGGGATAACTAGCCCGAAGCTTTGACCCTAAGTTATGCTTCGAGAAAATGATCATATGAGTATTAAGACGCCGATGATTCCCATAAAATGCAAGATCAAGGATGAATTGGTAGGCGAGCCTCCTTAACTGAAGTATCCGATCTACCTATTCCAGGAAGATTAGGATTGTAGAACTTTCTAGGCCTAGGCCAAGGAGCAGGAGCTTTTGTCTAAGCCAGTGAGGTTGAAATGACCGCGCGCAGTTTGTTAAATTAAACAGCTCACCCCCGATTTCAAGGTGACATCAACAAGAATAGGCCGAAAAGATGAGTTTCTCTAGTGGCGTTAACGTTGCATATTGAGTATGAGGGATGGAGTAATGATTTGGAATAATTCACCTGTGCGATCATTGATATATATATCCTTCCTTAAAACCGCAACTCGATATTTCGGAACTGAATACCTCGGGCCCCTTGCTGTCCCGTACAAAAGCCTCTGGAATTCTAATTCTCTCACTGCAAAATCTATTTTCTATCCCGGATTTTTCGTGGGTGTTTTCTATCCCGTATATTCATTGTCTGTTTCTTGGCGTCCGCCATAGCGAGGCGCGACTGCGTACCTATCAACTTTAAGTCTATCCGTCATCACTCGCGGGCCCGTGGCGGGTTTAAATGATTCAGGCTGGAATCGAAATTGGGTCAGGTACTAATAATAATATATCACACACTGCCGAGTGAAAGACTCGTATTTACCTATCGGAACAATCAAGGTTTATAAGTCACAGCTTATCACTCGCTAATAGCAAGCAACAGCAGTCTCCTGAGTTTATCCTGGGGCTTTTACAGACGGCCACACCCAGGAGTCTACTATGAATGGTTGAGTTTATCATTGAAAGTTGACTGACGGTAAATAGCAGCGCAGATCAACCGTCAATGTGCTGAATGTATTAAAAGAATAACCTATGCGGGTGTCCGTATTGACACGTGTATGATGATGGGTCTTAAAATACATATGAGATCGCGCCCAAAAATCAGCTTAATACTGTTAAACAAAATTTAGACGTATCGCGAGCTTTTCTTTGTCCTTTTATCTTGTTATTTGTAAACCTGTGTTTAAGGTTAAGTGGGCTCGGGCTTGTCTTCGGGAGACCAATGGGCTTTATTAATTTCAGCCATCTAGGTCACAGCGACTTAGATTTCAGCTCCATTATGTGGACTTAACGGTTGTGGATATGTAAAGATCGCCAACGTAGGCCCTCAATATTGGATGATCGTGAGAAGCAGGTGCCAAGACGCAACAACTACTATCAATAGTAACACACCTACATCGTATTACTTACGCCAAGAAATATTCTCCACGGAGTGCAAAAGTATGCGATACTGGTACATTCTTTAAAGAAACCCACTGTCTCTTGACAAGATTTAGAGTTCGCTTGAATGTGTCAACTTGATTACTGAGCGACAAAGTGATTAATATGAATATAATAAACTTTCAAGTTATTGAATGTAGGAAGTGCTGATGAGTAGTGGATTTAGTAATGCTTTCTAACGATACATTTAGTGGATATGACAGTGTATATCTTTGCGGAGAAGCCTCTGGTGTGCGCCCAATCACCTTACCGTTCGGTACCTGTTGAATAGCGGGGACGGTAGTGTGCTAGCGGTACCTTGCCCGATACCAATAGAAGCTTAAATTTAGCATAGAAGTGATTGTGTGGTCGTACACAGGCCTCATTGGTCATTGGATGGGGGTATACTAAAATACGGGGTAAGCGACTGATGAACGAAACAACCCAGAAGTTCCGTACGGAGCCATCCGTTTGAGCTATTACACGACTACAAATCAAGTGAAAGTGCCCCACTACCTTAATATTTACGTCCGAGAACGTAACTCGAGTACTAATATTAGGTTTATAGAGATTGTACTCGCAGCAGCAGGTATTTAGTACCCGAAAATGCAACCCACTCATATGGGATTTCTAGATCCACTGGTCTGTCAATGGAATAATACACCCCAAAGATACATTATCTGCTGTCGCGAGAATAAAATGATCGGTTCCTATCTGTGGCTTTCTGCCAAGAGACACAGAACTTCCAGTATTTTTTAGTTCCATGGACACCCAAACAGATGCGGGGTGAGGTATATGGGCCGCATAATCCTCGCCGTGTTGAAATTGGGTTATCTTCTTGGGTGCATCAAAGTGACCTTTGTTTCCCGAGTAAAGGTGCAACAACAGGCACTAAACAGGCACTGTTTCAAAGATAGGTACATAGTAGTACGGCGGCTGAAAGAGAGAAAAAAATATGTTGTGAGTATTTGAGGGCCGAGCTTGAGTGATCGTGACATTGTGCGGAGAGAAAGCAAATATTATCGAATATCTAGTAGTATAAGATGGCTCATGTGATAGCCGTGATCAATATAGAAACCCATAAAGCTTTTACTATCAGACAAGTCCTATCAATATGATAAAGATGCCCTACAATGATACAGAAATAGACTTCACTACATGTGATATGCCCACAAGCTGAACCTGCTTCACAAAGCATCACTCTGGTGCACATGATCTTGTGACGATGGATGGAACACTCAATAGGCCTCCTTTGTACCACATAAGACCCTCTGAGAGACATCACTAGCTCTAGTAGTGCTTGTTGTAGGCTTGCTGGAAGGTACTTCGCGGGCGATATGTTTAGCCATTGGAGGCTACAGACAAAGGAACTGAAGGTGAGCTGGACACGGCAGAAAATGAGCTTAATGTAAGTTGTAGCGCCATTGACCTCTGGTGGTGAGTGATACGCCGCGATGAGTGAGAGCCCATCACAGCTTTCCATATTTCATCGAGAAAATCAGGGTCTTACCAGTTAGAATAGTTTTCCTGATCTAGTGATGTTGATTGAAATTGAAATTCAATCTTTGAGTATTCTTCTGAATGATGAAAGCATACGTATACAGAAGTTTTCCAATCGGGGAAATTCGTAGTATTCAAATGAGTGTATTCACAGGTATACTAGGCATCAATTTTCAAAGACACCGCCTGGATAGCATGTACAATGTCGATTGACCTTGAGTGTAAATGTCGGGTACATCAAGAAGCCAAAGTCTCATTGGTTCCCTAGTACGAGGCTATTTTCGTGATTATTATCCGTTTCTAGTAGTGTGGAGGAAATGCACTGACAGGAATCAGCCGCAAATATCGTGCATTTTCGTCCCACCCCGATGGAGATCGAACCTCTGATGATCCCGACAGAGCTCACCGTGGTCCCTGGAATAAGCTCATACCATAGAATATTCACCTTGATAGTCGTGAGAAATAGTATAAAGACCCCCGAGGACGCTCAATTGATATCTAGAGACAACCAGCCCTCAACTGAGTATTGCAGACACAACATCAACTATCTCGACAACCAGAGCGACATTCACGATGGCTCGGTACTCTTTCTTCTCCTACTTCCTGCTTGTTTTCCTCATTGGAATCTACACCACCCAAGCCTTGAACATCGGCAATGAAGGGGGTCTTGGTAAGTAACCTTCAGCTCACACCATTCCATAAACAATATTTATATTGATTCCATCCACAGACAAAAGGCAACCTTGTCCGTACGATCGGACATGTGGATATGCATGCTGCCAGACCGATGAGAAGTGCGAATATAATAAGTGCGTCAAAATTTGCAAACCCGATCAAACACTCATCAGCGGAGCCTGCTGTGCGAAAGCAAGCGTTTGCGGTACCGTCTGTTGCCCCACTGGAGAGACCTGCGGAATATCCGGTAAATGTGAAAAGCCAGCGCCGAAATGCGACACCTATGCAGGAGAGACCGCTTGTGACAAGACTTGCTGCAAACTCGGCGAAACTTGCAACAAGCAAAAGGTTTGTGAGAAGGTCTGCCCCTTGGGTGAGCTTCTTCTCAACAACAATCTTTGCTGTCTGAAGGAAAGCGTTTGCGACAAAGCTTGCTGCAAGAAGGGCGAATCCTGCAAGTATGGTAAATGCACAGCGGAACCAACATGCGATCTTACCAAAGAGACAGTTTGCGGAAAGATTTGCTGCAAAACTGCAACCGAAGACTGCAAGGACAACACCTGCGTTCCCAAGCCACCAAAGTGTGATATATACGCCGGAGAGTCTACCTGTGGCAAGGTCTGCTGCAAGAAGGGAGAGGAGTGTAATGACGGAGTTTGCAAAGAAAAGCCGCCTGTATGCGACACCTATGCAGGCCAGTCAGTGTGTGGAAAAGTCTGCTGCTTGAAGGGCCAAGATTGCAAGGACAACAAGTGCGTCGACAGGCCTCCGGTCTGTGATACCTATGCTGGTCAATCTGTCTGCGGAAAGGTATGCTGCTTGAAGGATCAGGAGTGTAAAGACAACAGATGTGTCGACAAGCCTCCAGTTTGTGACACCTACGCTGGCCAGTCAATCTGCGGGAAAGTCTGCTGCCCGAAGGGCCAGCAATGCAAGGACAACAAATGTGTTGATACCCCCCCGCTCTGCGATACCTACGCTGGACAGTCAATTTGCGGAAAGGTCTGTTGCCTGAAGGGACAGGAGTGTAAGGACAACAAATGTGTCGACAAGCCTCCAGTTTGCGACACTTACGCTGGCCAGTCAATCTGCGGAAAGGTCTGTTGCCTGAAGGGACAGGAGTGCAAGGACAATAAGTGTGTCGATAAGCCTCCAGTCTGCGATACATACGCCGGACAGTCTGTGTGCGGAAGAATCTGCTGCCCGAAGGGACAGGAGTGCAAGGACAACAAATGTGTTGATATCCCTCCTGCCTGCGACGCCTACGCCGGACAATCTGTATGTGGGAAAGTCTGCTGCCTGAAGGGTCAAGATTGCAAGGACAACAAGTGTGTCGACAGGCCCCCAGTGTGCGACACCTACGCTGGACAGTCAATCTGCGGAAAGGTCTGTTGCCTGAAGGGACAGGAGTGCAAGGACAACAAATGTGTCGACAAGCCTCCTGTATGCGATACATACGCAGGACAGCCTGTGTGCGGAAAGGTCTGCTGCCCGAAGGGCCAGCAATGCAAGGACAACAAATGTGTTGATATCCCTCCTGTCTGTGATACCTATGCCGGACAATCTGTATGCGGGAAGGTCTGCTGTCTGAAGGGTCAGGATTGCAAGGACAACAAATGTGTCGACAGGCCTCCTGTATGCGATACCTACGCTGGACAGTCTGTCTGCGGGAAGGTCTGCTGTCGGAAAGGCCAGGATTGCAAGGACAACAAATGTGTCGACAGGCCTCCAGTATGTGACACCTACGCTGGACAATCTGTGTGTGGAAAGGTCTGCTGTCTGAAGGGACAGGAGTGTAAAGATAGCAAGTGCGTTGACAAGCCTCCCGTGTGCGACACCTACGCCGGGCAGTCTGTCTGTGGAAGGTTATGCTGCCCCAAAGGCCAGGAGTGCAAGGAAAATAAGTGCGTCGATAAGCCTCCAGTTTGCGACACATACGCTGGACAGTCCGTGTGCGGAAAGGTGTGCTGTTTGAAGGGCCAGCAATGCAAGGACAATAACTGTGTTGACCTGCCACCTACCTGCAATGCCCACAACGGCGAGTTTATTTGCGGAAAGGCCTGCTGCAAGAAAAACGAGGAGTGCAAAGACAACAAGTGTGTCCCCAAGGAACAATGCGACGCCGGCCTTACCATCTGCGGAAGGAACTGCTGCAAGAGTGACGAGAGATGCGACTATGGCGAGTGCAAGAAGAGGTGCCCTTCGGGGCAATCCTATGTGAATAATGGATGTGTTAAGGATTGCAAGAAAGACGAGGTTATCTGTAAAGGTCAATGCTGCAAAGGTAAGATTCACGCTCTAATAAATTCCCCAAAGTTCCCAACAAACTCTTTACTGACCTATGTGACCTTCAAGGTGTCTGCTTGAGCGATATCTGCTGCCCAACCGGGCAGAATCTCTGCTCCGGGAAGTGCTGCGCTGGAAGATGCGAGTATGGTGTCTGCAAGGGAGTTTACCGTTACTTCTGAGTTTGGGGAATAATATGGGGTCTAACTTTTCTTTGAACGATGATCATCATTACCGTTTTTTGTTTTATTTTTGTCGTTGCTCGCTGTCGGGTTATATAACTTCACGTTTTGGTGGTTGAGAATTTCCTTGTAACGTCTCACTGGCTTTCCCTTTAATGTACGGTCGAAAGAAATAAACGTTTCAATAGTGACTATCTGAAGTTATTTTGTAGATTCCATGGTGATATTCATCTTTCATTGACTCTGAGAGTAGAGCTTCCTTTGGGATCCGAGTGAACTATTTCCGATCAAGGGATGGCATAGGTAAAGGCAAACAGTTGGCAATGATCATGACGCGATCCACTAGAAGGTTTATCGTGCGCGTGGGGAGATGATTTCTGCAGACATGGTCCCTGGCTTTTATACGCTATTGAATCTGAATTTGAATTTCTAGCTGATTATGAAACTCATTAAATAGATGTTAATGACGCCTAGCTATAGAGTAAGCAGTGTTGGAGATTATTTAAGAAGGCATCGAAACGAAATATAAAGATTACTACCTTAGAACTGAGGTTGGTTAGGAGAATGGCGTAAGTTTCGGGTTGGTGTCGATTTATCCCCAACTATGGCGTTATCTTTGTTCTTGTTTTCGCAATCTCATTTATACCGCGGGGCGAGAACCGGGGTCTTTTAAGCTGGATAATTTTGGCACAACGCAGGAAGAACGCATATCCGTCCTTCGTAGAGCTTAACGCATATCCGTCCTTCGTAGAGCTTAACGCATATGTCATTCTAGGACATTTCCCGCGTCGGGAACCCGACACATAACAAAGGCCGCTTACTGGAGCAAATAGTAAATAGCAAATAGCCAATCTCTCGGGATTCACAGCTGCAGTTTCGATCAACAGCTGCAGTTTCTAATCCTGGGTAATGTAAGGTGTAATTCCTGGCGTTTCCTCTTGCTCTATTTTCCAAGCGAGAGTTGTGCCCATCCCAATATCTCCAATATCTCAAACTGAACATGGAGTCATGTAACCGTTGGTAGGCTCTTGGTTGTCTTCATCATAGGACTGGTGGTTAATTTGGCGCAGGGCGTTCGACTTGCCAAGAGATCAGTATTTTCTCCCAATTATCTTAACAAAATCACATGAGTGAAAATCATGAACGAGTATATACATGTAGCTATAACGCAATGTGGATTTTAAATGTTTTGATTTGCTGAATTTGAGATCTATTTCTTTTCTATTGCTAGAATTGCTTTTTAGTATTGGTTGCGAATGATTCTAATGAATTCCAAAGATTGAGTTTTCTCTCTAGTAGTAATCGGTTGTGGGAATTCTTTTTTGTATTGGTGACGATTTGGGATTGGTGGCGATTTAGTATTGGAGACGTCGATTGCAGTATTTCAGTCCTAAGCGGCCGAAGGCCTGAAATGACCTGTATATCTATGGACATGTAGCTTTCGAGAGAAGAGATATATATTGGAGACGGAAATATCTTAGCGCAATTTAGGTTCAAGCTACTTTCGAACGTGAAACTAAGTATGGCGCGCCCACGCTTAAAGGTGTTGGATCGTGACGAAACTTCAATGGCTGATAACTTTGCAACGAAAAGTGTTAGAAAAAAAGTGTAATGATAGAACTCTAGTTCTAGTCATGAAGTCTAGTTCTATCATTACAGATTTTTGATATCTGTCTGGGTTGTAAAGTCATCAGAGGTTGAAATTGTGTATTTTTGTATGTAAAATGCGCCAAGACTGAACAAAATGAAATAGTATTATCCCTTAAGCTGTAGAGACATGGTGACCCTTTTTTGTGGGGCCTCAAAGTTTGGCTTTGAGAACAAATTATCACGGCCAGACCTCCCCCACCTGCCCTGCCGTCGAGAACGTTGCGGAATTGAGTCGTTGTTACTTGGAGACTGTAGACAAAGGCGTAAGGGTCCAAAGAACGCAATCTAAACAGGAGGCTTAGAGGTAGACTCTAAGCAAGCGAAGTATCTTGGAACTCTCTTGGTCGTTGAGACCAAGAGATCGTAGACGTTGGTCTATGGAGGAATAAAACTAATAATATTCTTATAATAAAGGATGGATGAATTTTTATATTGCTTTGAAGTACAGGACTTATCACACGCCTAACGAAAGACACGAACCGCCTAAAAAAAAACGAGACCACAAAGAAAAGACAAAAGAAAGCGTAATCGAGATCAAAAGTAAACGTCAGAAATTCCAAGTGTTCGCACCCGCGCTGTCACAAATTCTTACCGAGAAGTAGGAGAAAAAACATAGAAAACAATCAATCTTCCTCCTCCCGACCGTCCATGTCTTCGTACCATTCTAGTAACCTTGTATGTTTTGCAAATTCCAATATGAGATCCACCTTCAAGTTCGAGAACATCCAGTTTTCCCATGTCGCCGGACATAGAATTTTGTCCAATAATCGTGTTCGATACCTGGCCCATTGGGGGCATTCGAGGAGAGTGTGTTTTGATGAATTCTCCATGCCGCACTGGCATGGTTCTGGTTCGACATAAGTGGCGTGTCAGTCGATTTTCGTCGTCTGACACCGTGTGCGTGAGATAAGGTTGGCTTTTGCTAGGGTGAGCTTGGTTAGCTTTGGGCATGATTTTAATGTTCCGGGGTGTTGGTAGTTCATTGTGTCTAGCGCATTTTATTAGTCCAACATCCTTTCCTGGAGTTGTTTGGTTCGGTTCCAGCAGGCGCGTGTGTCTCCTAGCTCCTGGAACGGGAGGAGGAATGAGGCGATCCGGTGTAGGCCAGTGCCTATTATGTTTGTTTCCTTTGCTGTCAGCAGTGAGGCGAGTGGTTCGTGTATTGGGTGGTCGTAGGGAGGCATTGAATTCTAGTGCCATATTTTCTTGGTTGGTAGGTGAGAAGAAGTTCGAGTGGGGGTAGCCCAGCTTCTTTTAGTAGCCGTTCCTGTTTGCTCCATCGTGATAGACCTGTGACTATGTGTGCCGCTTCGTTATAGAGAGGGGTGAGGGAGCGGATGATATGATCAGCTCCTGTCCACCATGCTTCTAAGCTCCACAGTACTATTGGTAGGAAGGCCTGGGTGATAATGTGGTGGATGGTCTTAACTATTGCTCCAGGTTGGGATGAGAAGCCTCTAATGCGTCGGAGGGCTTGTAGGCATTTGGCTATGGCGTTTTCAATGTGTGGTCTGAAGGAAAGCTTTGGGTCTATCCAAACTCCAACGTATTTCAGCCGCTGTTTTGGATGAATGTACTTTACTGCAAGGTTGGTATGATTTTGAGGCTGCTGGAGTGAGGAGGTTGTTGGGCGGAAAAAGATAAGGTCGGATTTCTCTAGTTCTTATTTAATGTTGAGGGGGGGGCTTTTCGGACACGTTCTGCCATTCTCTCATTGAGTCTCCTGGTGATGAGAACTGGCCTCTTTGAGATCTGTACTAGGGGGTCGTCGTCGATATAGGTTGTGTTCATTTCTTTCTTTGAATTTGAGGGATCCACTATAACCCCAACGTAAATCATGAAAAGAACTGGTGAGAGAGGAGAGTCTTAGGGTATTCCTGAGTTAAACGGTTGTGGGATTTTTAGTTCGTGGTTCAAAAAGAACTGGAGTTTGCGGTTGGTTTTGAATTCCTTACACTAATTAGTGAGATCTCGGGGAACATTTTGTTGGGTCATGATGTGGGCGAGCGTTTCGTGGTTTACGCAGTTGATGTTATGGGGTCATGACAGGTAATAGAATAATATGTTGTGGTTTGAAGAGAAGTGTGGTGGCAACGGTCGGAGGATGAGTCATATGGGTTTCTATGTGTTTCCATTAGGTTCGGTTATGAGTTAGACTCGGGCAGGGGTTATTTGGTTATATAAGGAATCCTGTCCGCACTCTACATCTTGTTTCTCTTCCTTTCCTTTTCTCTTCACGCAACCTCTTGTATTTATAGGAATATTATTGGTTTTATTCCTCCATAGTCCTACGCCTACGATCTCTTGGTGTAGACGGCCAAGAGAGTTCCAAGATACTTCACTTGCTTAGAGTCTACCTCTAAGCCTTCTGTTTAGATTGTATTCCTTGGACCCTTACGCCTTCGTCTATTGTCTCCACGTAACAGTAGAAAGCTCCTTGTACGTCATTTGTGAGGATGGCAGATCTATCGGGGGTGATGCCTGTGGACTTCTTTTGTAGAAGGTTTTGCTGGATTGGAGTGAGGGTTCTAAGGGGCGCGTTGATGGCGGAGATAGTTGGTCTTCCACCAAACTGGTCGGCCAAAAGTGTTCCAAGTATGTCTCCCAAAGTGCAGAGCCTTTCAGCCACTATTTTTTGAAGTAGCTTACTGAAGCACTGGAGGAAGGAAATTGGACGGTAGGCTTTTGCTGAGGAGTAGTCTGTTTTTCCTGGTTTGGGGATGGGGATGCACTTGGCCACTTTCCACTGGTCTGGGTGCAATGAGTGCTGTAGCATTGCTGTAAACATGTTATGAATTAGTTGGGCGTTTGATTTCACCACTGCCTTAATGAAGGTATATGGTCGGGACCCGTTGACGATTGGGCCGGGCATGAGTTCTTGGCTTTGAGTAGTTCTTCGGAGGTGACTGTACTAAAAGTGTCACTAAGATCAAAAGAAGGGGTTTTGATGTTTGGCAAGGGAGAATCGGGGGACGTCCAATTTGTGGGGAAGAGTTCGGCTCTAAGAGCTTGGCACTTCCCCGCAAACGTTTCTTCACCTTTTGTATCTGGTATAATGGAGTCCTTTCTCTTTCCTGAGTTAAGGATCTTCCATATTTCGCTTCCTTTGGCATCGTTCAGGGCCTTCTCTCTTTGTTTGGCTTTTGCGTCCCTTACTGCCGCTGTCCATTTCCTGTTTGCCTTCCGGGGGGTTTCCTTGTTCTCCGTTGATTTTATTCTTCTTGCTATTCGTTCAGCCTTATTAAGGGCTGTTTTGTGTTCTGTGAGTTCCGGCGTCCACCATCCTTTGGATTTTGGGCGGCCTTTGCTCATGGGGGTGACTTGGTCGATAAGCTTTTGGAGGTGTACCAGGAAAAAATTGACTGACTGTCTGGTATTGTTCTGGTTTTCCCATGCATTCATTGGGAGTTTAAAATTACTCATTAGTGTCTCTAGGGCTTTCCAGTCTGTCTTATGTCATAGCCGGTGTGGGGTATAGGAGGCTTCAGCGTTATGCATCTGGACAGAGATTTTCCCGTGATCAGATCCTGCTCTATGGGTGTTATTGCTCCATCTTATATTCCTATCCAGGATTGGTCCTTTCACAAAGGTCAAGTCGATGATTCTGGGGCGGTTGTTATTGCGGGGGAAGTGTGTATGTTCTCTGGGTTCGTTGATTAAATGAAGTCTCTGCCTATCTAGCCAGCTTTTGACTCTAGTCGCATTTGTTCGGTCTGCTCATATTGTATTTTTATATTCATGGGCGAGTGTGCCATACCAAAGTGTGTGGTGGCAGTTGAAATCCCTCATTGTTAGGCAGTTGTTGATAGTGGTTATGGTTCTTGAGACATTGGCGAAGTGCTGGCTCCGGACTGTTGAGTATATGTTGAGGATTTGTGTCCTCACTTCCTGTATTTCAACTGTAACTGAGACTATGAAATTATCGTGTGTAAAGTGGTGTCTGGGTTTCAAATTGCAGTATTTGGAGATGTAAGTCACGCATTTGGATTGTTGTTTGCTGGTATAAAAAGATAAAAGAGTGTTGATTCCGGGGGTGCCTAGAGTTGTTGTTCCATGGTTCCTGGAGTAAAAGAAAGTAAACTGACGGGTCTAATTCTGCCTCCTCCACTGCTGACTTTGTTGTGAACTCATTCCTTGCGCAATTCAGCTGTTGCGCTAGAGCGAGTTATCGTTGGTTGTGTCTAGACATTTCCCATGTCCTGGTCGTTGTCTCTTGATGCTCCCGGTGCTGGTGCCGGTGTTGCTGGTACCTGGATGGTGGCTTGTGGTGTCGCTTGTACCTGGGTTGCTGGTACTTGGACTGCGGCTGGGGCTTGTGGGGCTGGTACAGGGTTAACTGGGATGACTGGGGCCTCTGGTTGAGGTGCGTTCTGGGTGAACCTCAATTTTGCTTTGAGGGTAGCTTTGGCTTGTTCTGGGCAAGATCTATCGATGCCATTATGGGCGCCTCTGCAGTTAAAGCATCTGATAGGAGTATGGGTGCATATGATGCCTCCTGTTCATGAGCTGCAAGAGTGGTTGACGGTTAAGTGGTCTCCAGCGCAGTGCCCAAATTGACGGATTTCTTGGGAGGAGTGTTCTTGTCGGTGTCCGAATTCCAGGCAGTTTCTGCATTGGTTGTCTTCGCCAATATTGAAAAAGCTTTCGAGGGTGCAGCGTCTGTCTAAGAAGAATAAAGATCTGATTCCTAGTGTCTGGAGGGTAAAAGAACCAAGGAGCGCGATGATCATGGATGAGTTTTCTTTTCCGGCACTGTTTTCAGGTTTGGAGATCCATCTGGGGATTTGGGCCAGCTGAAATTTATTTCTGTAGTTATTTCTGATCTCCGAAGCGCCCAGTTCTCCAGCTTGGATTCCTTCCCCGAATAGTAGTCACGATGCCATACAACAAAAATTTTGACCACTTGGAGTTTGCTCTAACTTCGATGATGTCAATACTCATCACTGAAAGCGCTTGTTGGATTTCGTGTTTGTAGGCCATTACTGTTTCAACCGAGGTATCGAATTTGGTTTCCAGTACAATGTTATTGTTGTTGGTTTTCCTGGCTGTAATGAAGTGGCAGTTACTATCCGGAATGGCGGCGTTGATGCTAAAGCGGATTTCGGTGGGGTGTGCGGTGGCGGGGGTATCGCATTCGACGATGATTTTTCTGATGACATTAGTAAACTCTGGTTTGAAGAGAGGGCCTGGTTTGGCGGGTTTCCTTTTCCTCTGAACAAGCTGGAAATTATTTTGGGCTGGGTCGGCTGCGGTGGTTACGGCGGCCCAGGTGCCGCCCTTCCATCCACGCGCGGGTGCTTGTGGTTGGGGGCCTTGTGGATGGGGGCGTACTTGTAGTTGTGGGCGTGCCTGGGGGAGTGCTGGTGGTGGTGGTGGTGTTTGAGTACTTGGGCCTGCCTGGGGGGCTGCCTGAGCTGGAGGCTTTTGTGGTTGAGGTTGTGGGCGGGCTTGAGGTGGACGGGGTTGGCTTGGGCTTGGGCTTGGCGTTGGGGTCTCTGGGCTTGCATCTGTTGAATCTTGTTGACTAAGGAACCGATTGTGGAATGCATGCTAGTAATCATTGCCGTTTGTGCATCGATCTGATTTTTTAGTGTTTCGACCGTTCTCTTGATCATGAGTGTATCTTCCTCAACCTGACCTAGTCTGGCAGAGGAAGATTCCATTCGGAGGGTCGTTTGTCTGATGGCCCAAGAGATATAGTTCAAGTCGGGCTGGGTGTGGGTAGTCTGGAGTACGATACTCGGGTAGAGGTAGTCGATGTTGAGCTGGTATGGCTCGTTATAATGGGAGGGCTGCGCATAAGTGTGTGCGAATGCCTCATTTTCTTGTTGGATGATTGGGGTTGGTTTGAGGTTGAGGTTCTGAGTGCTGTCTGTTATGGCGTCGTTACCGGTACTGGAATAATGTGTTGTGGCGTGAAGAGAAGTGTGGTGGCAACGGTCGGAGGATGAGTCATATGGGTTTCTATGTGTTTCCATTAGGTTCGGTTATGAGTCAGACTCGGACAGGGGTTATTCGGTTATAGGAAGGGTCCTGTCTGCACTCTACGTCTTGTTTCTCTTCCTTTCCTTTTCTCTTCACGCAACCTCTTGTATTTAAGGAATATTATTAGTTTTATTCCTCCATAGTCCAACGTCTACGATCTCTTGGTCCGATCGGCCAAGAGTGTTCCAAGATACTTCGCTTGCTTAGGGTCTACCCCTAAGCCTCCTGTTTAGATTGTGTTGCTTGGATATTTACGCCTTTGTCTACGGACCCCACGTAACATTAGGTTGCGTCTCCAACGCCAACCAAAATAATCTTTAGACCAACGCCTACCATGTCGACCCTCATAGACTACGAGGAGTTGAATCAACAACTCCAAACTTTCTTCGAACAATACACGTCATTCGAGCCGCAAAACGCGAGCGCCCAAACATATGGCTTGCTGGAACGCAGTCGGGCAGCGTTGGCTCAATATGCCCAAGACCTCGAAGCTGCCTACGCACAAGGAGAGGAGGCAAGGCATGCCTTCGAAAGGGACCTGGCCGCAGCCCAACAGGCTCAACAGCAGCAGGCCATCCTACCGGAACCCCTGCCGAATGCAGCAACAGCCCCAATCACTGGCGCTACCACGTCGAACACTACCCATCGCTCCGAGAAGCTCTCCGACCCTGCTGTCTTTCGCGGCGATCAGGACAGGGCTCGGTTACACCTATTCAAACAGCAAATGAAGATCAAACTCCTGGGGAATGCCGATCGCTTCCCAACACTACAATCAAAACTATCGTATGCCTTCGGTCATCTGGAGGATATCGCAGCTAGTCAGTTCCTCTCATACACCACAAACGGGGGCATCAACTTGCCATCCATGGAACGGTTTTATGAGATCCTGGACACTGCTTTTGGGGATCCTGACCGAGTCTATACCTCTCGCCGAGCGTTGAGGGACATGCGCCAACGTAACCGTACCTTCTCCGATTACTTCGCCGAGTTCCAACGACACGCTTCGGAGTCCGGGTTTGACGAGATCACTAGGGTGGAGTGCCTCCTAGAAGGAATCAGCACCGAGCTCATGGAGGCGATGGTACATCACGAGACTCCCAATACGGTTGACGGCTGCGCGACACTCCTACAACGGCTGGACAATAGGCAACGGGCGATTAAGGCGAGGCTGAATAAGCGAAACCCATTTACCACCAGCAGCAGTAACCCTGTCGCCCAACGCACAGTACCTGCTGTGGTGTCCCCTGCGCGCCCCTATGTTCCCGCTCCTACTCCAGCCCCAGCAAACCAGGCATCGCCTGCGCCTACTCATCCATCGCACACACCGGGTGGCGATGTACCTATGGATCTCTCAGGGGGCCAGCGTCGCCCCACTGCTGCGGAAAGGAATGCTCGCTTGTCGGAAGGAAGATGTTTTTATTGTGGGGGGGTTGGACATCTGGTGAGGAACTGCCCCCAGGCTAGGGGACAGGGTGGAGGTCAAAGAAGGTATACCATGAGAGGGGCGGCAATAAAGGTGGAGGAAGGAAATGAATCGGATAATGAGTCGGCAAAAGATTTGTCCCTGGCTTAAGTGGCATAACCCAGGGACCCTTTGAGGATTTTTCTAGGATGCGTATCTCTACTTGTTCGGTATCAGAGGAGGAAATGGATGGGAACCAATTTTTAGTAACCTGCTCGGTTTCTCAGAATAAAAATACTTTTGTACCCACCTTTGCTCTCATTGATACCGGAGCCTCAGGATACGCGTTTGTAGATGAATTCTTCGCACGCCACCATAATCTCACAATGACACCACTCAAAATATCACGACAAGTCGATGTAATAGACGGACGACCTATTAAGTCGGGAAAGATTACCCACTTCGTTACCCTGGACCTCGATATACATGGACACCGCGAAGAAGCACCATGCTTTGTTACGAAGTTGGGATCATACCCTATTGTGATGGGGATGCCATGGATGCGAAGACATGATGTCAAGCTAAGGCCTAAAAAGAACAAGCTAATCTTCGACTCACCGGCTTGCTGTGAACACTGTTCCATCGATAAGAAACCAATCTTGGCTCGAGGAATTTCAATACCTGCACCGGAGTGGAACTTGTTGGACCTTTCCGGACTCAACTCAGCCCCACCCCACATTCAACAAATCGTCAAACGACTGGATCAAGGTGCACATTTGATCCACCTTTCGGCTTTGGATCAGACACCCATCGACATCCGTAAGATTGTCCCTTCCGAAAACCACGACCTACTACCGCTATCTGAAGAAGCCGATGCGTCGATACTACCCCCACACAGACTTCATTACGACCACCACATAGTATTACAAGGGGATAAACAACCACCATTCAAACCCATGTATAGCATGACGCAAGTAGAACTCAAGGCCTTATGGGAATACATCAAAGAAAACCTTCCCTGAGGAGTAATCCGAAATAGTACTTCACCGGCTGGAGCACCAATCATCTTTGTTAAGAAAAGCGACGGAACATTACGACTTTGTGTGGACTATCGGGGACTGAATGAAATTACAGTGAAGGATCGATACCCTCTCCCGCTAATGGAAGAAACGTGGGAAGATTGTCGAAGGCCAAATACTACACAAAACTAGACTTACGGTGGGGATACAAACAGATTCGGATAGCTGAAGGGGACGAATGGAAAACCGCATTCCGGACGCGTTACGGTCACTACGAATACAAAGTCATGCCGTTTGGACTAACCAATGCTCCCGCCACGTTTCAACGGTGGATCAACGACATTCTCCGTCCTCATCTGGACCAATTCGTTACCGCTTACTTAGACGACATCCTGATCTACTCGGAAACTTTGGAAGAACATAAAGTCCATGTTCGAAAGATACTCGAGCTACTGTATGCCAACAAGGCCCATCTCCGACCAGAAAAATGCGAATTCTATGTTCAGAAGACTAAATATTTGGGCCTTATATTATCACCGGAAGGTATCGAAATGGATCCAGAGAAAATATCAGCGGTATTGAATTGGGAAACACCGGAGAGTGTGAAAGGGGTACAAGAATTCATCGGGTTCGCTAACTTTTATCGACGATTCATTGATGGATTCTCCAAGATGGTCGCACCACTGACGATTCTGACCAGGGATGCAGCCAAACAAGAATGGTTGAAGAAGGGAGTCAAATTCGAATGGTCGGAAAAGGCAGATCAGGCTTTCAGAAACCTCAAAATAGCGTTCACAACGGCACCGATACTTCGACACTTCGATCCAGAACGGGAAATCACGGTCGAGACTGATGCGTCCGATTATGTCTCAGGGGGGGTACTCTCACAACGTGACAACGAAGAGATCTTACATCCAGTAGCATTCTTCAACAAGAGACACTCGCCGGCAGAATGCAACTACGAGATCTACGACAAAGAACTATTGGCGATCATCCGATGTTTCGAAGCCTGGCGACACAACCTTGAAGGATCCAGATTCCCAATCAAAGTTCTAACGGATCATAGGAATTTGGAATACTTTATGTCAACCAAGCTACTAAATCGTCGTCAAGCACGTTGGTCGGAATTCCTGTCACGTTTTGATTTTGTTATTCAATTTCGCACAGGAAAGCAAGGAGGAAAACCGGATGCCTTGACTAGGAGGCCAGGAGACCTCCCTAAAGAGGGGGATGAACGACTGGCCCACCAAAGCCAGGTGGTTTTGAAAAGCAAGAATTTGGACGCAAAGCTAAGTTTGTTCGCGGGTTCTTTGACAAATGAATCCGCTGAAGGAATGTCCACTGTGGAGGAATTATTTTCGAATGCTTACCAGATTGATAGTTTCCCAAACAAAATTGTGACCCTACTACGGAGTGGGGTTAAACATTCAAAGAAGATATCCTTGGCCGAATGCTCGGAGGACGAAAACGGTCGACTGTTATACCGAGGGGCACTATACGTACCAGAGGAAAGTCACCTTCACTTACGGTTACTTCGGGAACATCACGACAAACCATCAGCCGGACACCCAGGCAGGGCCAAAACATTGGAACACTTGAGTCGGGAATACTATTGGCCACAAATGAGAAAGTATGTTGACAAATACGTTCGTAACTGCGAAGTGTGCACCCGAAGCAAAACAACCAGGAACGCGCCATACGGGGTACTACGACCTATGCCCATCCCAGATGGACCATGGACAGATGTTTCCATGGACTTCATCACAGACCTTCCGGATAGTGGGGGATGCAACGCGATTCTGATGGTAGTCGATCGGTTAACAAAAATGAGACACCTTATACCAACCACTAAGGAGGTCAATACTCGAGAAACGGCCAACCTTTATTTGGAATACGTCTGGAAACTGCACGGCCTACCAGAAACGATAGTGTCGGATCGTGGAACTCAATTCACCGCGGAATTCTGGCAATCTTTGTGTGATCGCTTAGAGATTTCACCACAATACTCGACAGCCTTCCAACCACAAACTGACGGTCAAACGGAACGGTTCAACGCAGTTATGGAACAGTACCTTCGGAGTTATGTTTCCTACCAACAAGATGATTGGCTATCCATGCTACCGATGGCGGAGTTTGCGGCCAACAACCATTCCTCGGAAACCACCCAAATCTCAACATTCTTCGCCAATACCGGAAGACACCCCCGAATGACCTTTGGCCCCTTAAAACATGGGAGGACCATGGCGGAAGATCAGGCGAATGGGATTGCAAGTGACATGAAAGCCATTTTCGAATTCTTAAAAGACGAAATGTTTCGGGCACAGAAGATCGCGGAGGACAATGCTAATGCCAACCGGTTACCCGCACCTCGATATACTTTAGGGGATACAGTATTTCTCGCAACCCGGAACATCAACACCAAACGGCCATCGAAGAAACTGGACTGGAAAAGGGTCGGACCTTACCCTATCAAAAGAATCGTCAGCCCCTATGCGTACGAACTTAGCCTACCACGTACCATGAAGATTCATCCTGTCTTCCATGTTTCGTTGCTATCTCCAGCCGCAAGCGATCCTGTCCCAGGGCAACAGCAACTGCCTCCACCACCAGTGGAGATTGAAGGACAGGAGGAATGGGAAGTTGAAGGAGTTTTGGATTCTAGGAAGCGACGAGGCCGGTTAGAATACTTGGTTCGATATACAGGCTATCACGAACCCTCCTGGCAACCACCCGACGACCTCGAACACTCGTCTGACTTGGTGGAGAACTTTCACAAGCGATATCCCAACAAGCCTAAGCCTACCAGGAGTTAGGCCTCAGAGGGGGACGTGATCTGTTATGGCGTCGTTACCGGTACTGGAATAATGTGTTGTGGCGTGAAGAGAAGTGTGGTGGCAACGGTCGGAGGATGAGTCATATGGGTTTCTATGTGTTTCCATTCGGTTCGGTTATGAGTCAGACTGGGACAGGGGTTGTTCGGTTATATAAAGGGTCCTGTCTGCACTCTATGTCTTGTTTCTCTTCCTTTCCTTTTCTCTTCACGCAACCTCTTGTATTTAAGGAATATTATTAGTTTTATTCCTCCATAGTCCAACGCCTACGATCTCTTGGTCCAATCGGCCAAGAGTGTTCCAAGATACTTCGCTTGCTTAGGGTCTACCCCTAAGCCACCTGTTTAGATTGTGTTCCTTGGATCTCTACGTTTTTGTTTACGGATCCCACGTAACACTGTCCCCTTGTGGGGGGGTGGCTGTTTCTGACGGGGCCTGGTTCTGAAACGAAACCAAAATCAAGACCCAGGCAAGAATCGACTCGGGATACGTTCAAACTGGAGACAGGAGATCGGGCTTAATTACCGATCAAACAGAATATATTAATAACAAACAAATATATAGAAGACGTTACGTAAGAAAGAAAGAAAGAGAAGTACGGAGAAGGGGAACAAAGCCCCGAATATAAACCTCAATGAGAAACACGATGACTAACCATCGCAACCACACTAAAGAAATAGTGAGTCACATAATGAAATCCCAGAACCGATCCCGATCCTTCACCTAACAACTTGATTCCGCAATGTCCTCAATGGCATAACAGGTGGGGGCGGTCGGGCCGTGATACTGTTCCTTGGGTTTGGGTTTGGGATTATAACGCGGAGAGCGAGGCTTGCGACAAGACTGATTGTCCTGTTCTCCTTGGATTTTATATAGTCGTTTTTGATAAATTTCTTTTCCTTCCTTTCGGGAGGTGAAGACTTGAGAATTCTTCGCTTGAAGCCAGCTCAAAAAGTTTCCTTCGCTTAAAACAATAAACGTGACCATACGCTCAAACAGACGAAATGGCTCAGCCTAGTATGATATACTAGGGTAGACCGTAGCGAGAATAAAACTGAAATAAAATAAACATATGATAATAATTGTTTTTGAAGCGGAATAATACAGGAAGTTGCGTGAGGAGAAAAGGAATGGAAGAGAAACAAGATGTAGACGACAGATAGGACCCTTTATATAACCGAGTAACCCCTGTACAAGTATGACTCATCTTCCGACCGTTGCCAACACACTCCTCTTCACGCCCCAATACATTACTCTACTACTTGCCGGGACGCCATAACAGATCCCCTTAACAGTCGGTCCTGCGCCCGCACCTACTCAAAGCCCGACAGGATAACTGACCCCACGAAATTCAATGTAACTCGCTCGGCCTCCGTCCCTTCATCACCCAATGTTATGGCATCTTGGCAAATAATAGAATGTAACGGCGTACCGGCCTGACTCCAGTTTGGTCCCGTCTTGGGTTTTCCTTGTCCTGTTTCCATGTCTCCTTGATATCGTTTCCTGTTTCCTGTCCTGTTTCTCGTTTCCTCGTCCTGTCTTCCTCTGTTTCCTTGGTTACGTAGTTTACCTTCCTGTACCCCTATTCTCGTTTAGCCCCTAGTCTCCCCACTCGACCTCTTCACAATCTCTGATCCCCATTACACTTCGTGAGGTAATGCCCAACCGTAGCGTCTCACATGTCGCTAAGGTATTTGCCGAACGATTCTAGTCTGTGTTCCTGTCCCCCATCTCTGCCGCCTCGCCTCGCCTCGTCTCGTCTTGCTTTGTCCCGTTTCCCTGTCTCCTTGACTCCTGTAGTTTCCTAGTTCGTGCTAGCTCTGTTTCCTCTTTCGTTCCTGTCTGCTTTGGTTTGGTTTCTCGTTAAAGTATGCTCCGCTATCCTTGTCTTTCCTCACCTTGTCTTTCTGTCTCTTCGCTTCTGTTCTCCGTTCCTGTTCTCCTGTATGTTCTTGTCTCCGTTCTTCGCCTGTTCTTTCCTCATCTCTGTCTCTTTCGTTCTCGTTCTGCTTTTCCTGTTCCTGCCACGTTGTCTGGATTAATCAGCAACGTTAAGATTCTTGTATACAAGGAAGCTTCTTCCTTCTCTTCGAAGAGCTTTCCTTTCTTCCCTAGTCTGTTCTTCTTGTATATCAAGTAGGCTTTATTCAAGTCTTTATCCAAACCTCAAAAGCGTTTCCCTCGTAGACCTCGTTGCTCCCCTGGGCTTCCCGCCTAGGCGGATGACTCCTGAATCCTAGTGCTCGACCCCAGCTCCCTGTGTCTGCCCTCGTCTTCGTTTTGCGTCCTGGCTCCGCCTTCCCTTAGAGCCTGTCCTGTTTCCCCTCTGGTCCCTGTCTTGCGTCCTGGCTCCACTTTCCCCCAAAGCTTGTCTTGTCTGCTCTGTCCTGCTTCCTCGTCCCTCGTGCCTGACTATCACGGCCCGACTGCCCCCACCTGCTATGCCGTCGAGAACGTTGCGGAATCGAGTTGTTAGTTAAGGGATCGGAATTGCATCGGATAGGATGAATGGTTTAGGAAGTTGCTCGGAAGATACGGTCAGCGCTAGGCGCTTTGGGTTGATTGCGGAAAGAAGGATTGTGTTATGGCGTGGTGGCGGGTTGTTACGTGGGGTCCGTAGACAAAGGCGTAAATATCCAAGCAACACAATCTAAACAGGAGGCTTAGGGGTAGACCCTAAGCAAGCGAAGTATCTTGGAACACTCTTGGCCGATCGGACCAAGAGATCGTAGACGTTGGACTATGGAGGAATAAAACTAATAATATTCCTTAAATACAAGAGGTTGCGTGAAGAGAAAAGGAAAGGAAGAGAAACAAGACGTAGAGTGCAGACAGGACCCTTTATATAACCGAATAACCCCTGTCCGAGTCTGACTCATAACCGAACCGAACGGAAACCCATAGAAACCCATATGACTCATCCTCCGACCGTTGCCACTACACTTCTCTTCATGCCACAACACATTATTGTATTACCTGTCACAACGCCATAACACCTAGCCATCCCTGCTCCAGTCCTCGGTCGGCTCTCTTGTTTAGCCATCGCTCCCTGTCTGGCTTAGAGGCCTCGTCCTTGCTCTGCTCTTCTCTTCTCGACTACCTGGGGGGTGAACTCCAGGGCAAATCCAGTTTCGTCCTGTCTCGCCCTGCCCTGCCCCGTCCCTGTCCCCGTCTCGCCTTCAGTTCCCGTCCCGAGTCCATCTCCTGCCGACCATGCCTGCCAAGATCCTAGATGTTACCGAATCTACGAGGACCACCTTCACGAAGAAACCCTCTTCAACGAAGCAATCCCGCTCGCCCGTAACATAGAATCATGTGTTGTGGCATGAAGAGAAGTGTGATGGCAACAGTCGGAAGATGAGTCATATGGGTTTTGATGTATTTCTATTTGGTTTGATTACATTCTATCTGTTTTCTTGTGCGGACATATAAGTCATACTCGGACAGGGGTTATTCAGTTATATAAAGGGTCCTGTCTTCAGTCTACGTCTTGTTTCTCTTCCTTTCTTTTTCTCTTCACGCAATCTCTTGTATTATAGTAATACTATTAGTTTTATTCCTTCATAGTCCGACGTTTACGATCTCTTGATCTTGTCGGCCAAGAGAGTTCCAAGATACTTCGCTTGCTTAGAGTCTACCTCTAAGCCTCCTGCATTGGTTGTGTTTCTTGGACTCTTACGACTTCGTCTATAGTTCTCATGTAACATGTTGCGTAAGGAAGAAAGAAAGAGAGATACAGAGAACGGGGACAAAGCCCCGTATATAAACCGCAAGTAGAAATCCGATGACTAAGCCTCGCAACCACACCTAAATAAATAGCAAGCCAACATAATAAAACCCCGTAACTGATCTCTATTCTTCCTTCCGCAATCCTAACCCGAAACGCCTAACGCTTACTGCATCTCCCGAGCTCCTTCCTAACGCATCCAACTTATCCGACACCATACTTATCCTTCACCTAACGACTCAATTCCGCAACGTTCTCGACAGCAGGGCTCATCAGCAAAAAATCGGGTCCTGTAGGATGCACCCAGACGACGCCAGGCGCACCGGGTGCCATTGGACGCTATTGGAAGTACCAGGCGCACAAGAAGTTTTCTTACCTGCATAGCAACGGTCTCGACACAACCCGCTGGACCACGTTCTTGACCACAACAACCACAATTGGTCCTTAGAAGACCTGATACTTTGTAGAATGGTTATTTAGTATATAAAGAAGAAATAAACATTATTTAATACACTGTGTACCAACCCATTTCCTTATTACAGCCTCCATCTTAATAGGCGTATTATAAAGCTGCCTACCACATGAACCATCAGGCACCAGCTCCTACCAATGCATTAGAGCTATCTCGATACGGGGATTAGTAACTTTAGCTGATCTAGTATCATGTGTAAAATGGACGTAGTGTGTACTGTAGAACCTCGTAAGGTGTACTCCAATATTCTCAATAGGTTTACCTGATTAGCATAGGTGAATAGCCGGTCCTTCAGAATATCAACTTTATTCTCCCCTGACGGTTGAGTGGTAATCTCGGCGGTATGTATTTTAGTATTATCTTGCATACCATACACACTCCCGAGATTATCACTCAATGGTTGGAGGAGGATGGGTTGATGTTCTAGAGAACTGGTCTGCCTATTACCCTGACCTAAATCCCCTTGAGCATGTTTGACTACACCTCAAGAAGCTCTACAGTACACACTACGCCCATTTTACATATGATAATAGATCACCCAAAGTAACTAAGCACCGTATCGATATAGCTCTAGTGCATTGGTTGGAGCTGGTATCTGATCTGGCAGGCAGGTTTAAAGTATGCCTATCAGGTCTATTCAAATGGATGCTATAATAAAGACAAGAGATCGGTACATAGTGTATTCAGTGGCATTTGTTCCTTCTTTATATACTCAATAATTATTCTACAAATTATCAGGTCTTGAAAGGACCAATTGTGGTTGTTGTAGTCATAATTGTGGTCCAGCGGGTTGTGGTCGAACCCGTTGCTACGACCCACTTTCGGTGAGTTATGTCCTCGTGCTGTACATTTCTAAGCGCCCCACCCACCTCCGCTGGCACCCCACCCACCTCCGCTGGCCCGCCACCTACCTCCGCTGGTGCCCCACCTACCTCCGCTTACTCCTGCCCCCCCGCCGACCTCCTGCCCGTGGGTTGAGCTCGCCGCTGAATAGCGGGCTAAGCTCGCCGCTAACCTTCCTGCCTACCCTCATGCGCGCTGAGCTCGCAGCTGACCTCCCTGCTCAGTTAGCTTCCCACTGAGCTGCCTCCCCGCTGAGCTCCCCGCTGAGCTCCTTCCCCGCTGAGCTCGCCGCTAAGCTGCCTGCCCGCTGAGCTCGCCACTGAGCTGCCTGCTGTTACGTGGAATCTGTAGACAAAGACGTAGAGGTCCAAGGAACACAATCTAAACAGGAGGCTTAGGGGTAGACCCTAAGCAAGCGAAGTATCTTGGAACACTCTTGGCCGATCGGACCAAGAGATCGTAGACGTTGGACTATGGAGGAATAAAACTAATAATATTCCTTAAATACAAGAGGTTGCGTGAAGAGAAAAGGAAAGGAAGAGAAACAAGACGTAGAGTGCAGACAGGACCCTTTATATAACCGAGTAACCCCTGTCCGAGTCTGACTCCTAACCGAACCTAATGGAAACATATAGAAACCCCTATGACTCATCCTCCGACCGTTGCCACTACACTTCTCTTCACGCCACAACACATTATTCTAATACCTGCCACGACGCCATAACACCTGCCCGCTGAGCTCGCCGCTGACCTCCCTGCTGCCTGCCTCCTTCCCGCTGACCTCCCTGCTGCCTGTCCCCTGCCCGCTGAGCTGCCTACTGCCTGCTGCCTGCCTTCCTGCTCGCTGAGCTGCCTGGCTGATAGGTGTCAATTTGGTCCAGGATTCGCTGTCTAGGGGGTGTCCATATGGTGCCGTGTTCGGTGACTGGTAGCTGCATGATTCGATGCCTAGGGGGTGTCCAAATGGTGCAGCATTGGTGACTGGTAGGTGCAGGATTCGCTGCCTAGGAGGTGTCCATATGGTGCTGTATTCGCTGCATAGGAGGTGTCCAAATGGTGCAGTATTCGGGGACTGGTAAGCGCAGGATTCGCTGCCTGGGGGTGTCCATTTGATGCAGTATTCGAGGACTGGTAGCGGCATGATTTGCTGCCTGAGGGTGTCCATTTGATGCAGTATTAGAGGACTTGTAGGTGTAGGATTCGCTGCCTGGGGGTGTCCAAATGGTGCAGTATTCGGTGACTGGAAGCTGGAGCATTCGCTACCTGGGGGTGTCCATTTGGTGCAGTATTGGTGACTGGTAGCTGTCAATTAGAGCCTGCAGCGGCATCAGTATACCGTCAATATATTGCAGGATCTGGAACCTGCAGCGGCGTCAGCAGCGGCGCCAATATACCAGAGTATTTGTACCTGCAGCGGCGTCAATATACTGGGGTATTTACCTGCAGCGGAGTCAGTATAATCGCCAATATACTGGGAATTTGACGCCTCCAGCGGCATTAGCAAAGACGTCAATATACTAGGTTATTTGACGCCTCCAGCTGCGTCAATATACTGCGCAATTTGACGCCTCTAGCGGCGTCAACATTGTGCAGGATTTGGAGCCTGCAGCGGGGTCAGTAAAGGCGTCAAAATGCAGAGGAAGGTAAATACGTATCCAGGCGGTGATGCAGGCGTGAGGTAGGTGTCAATACAGGCAGGAGGTAGGTGTCAATACAGGCTTGAGGTAGGAGGTGAGGTAGGAGGTAAGGTAGGAGGCGAGGCATGAGGCGAGGTAGGTAGGTATGGAGGTGGAGGTGGAGGTGTGGGTGGATCCTCGAGGTGTAGAGAAGAGTCAAATATGACATCATTAGCTAGCGGTATTAGCATTAGCGCCAGTACATAGGCAGAATATCACATCCGCGCGATGTCAAAGACGAGATATCACACTTGGGAGAGGAACTAGGCGTCAAAAGACGAGGTTTCACATTTGGGACGCATACTAGGCGCCAAAAGACGAGGGGTCACATTTGGGAGCTCCGGGAAGCGCGGGACGACCAAAAGATGAGTATTTGGTC
This sequence comes from Morchella snyderi, assembly GCA_024521645.1. Classification (NCBI taxonomy): domain Eukaryota; kingdom Fungi; phylum Ascomycota; class Pezizomycetes; order Pezizales; family Morchellaceae; genus Morchella; species Morchella snyderi. The sequence goes on from JAJJXB010000012.1 coordinate 1,437,174, forward strand.
GCCAAAGACGATGTTTTGGTTGCAAAAGACGGATATACGCGTCTGTACGTACAATTCGTCTTGGCGGTTCGCTTTTTTTGCTGATGCTGATGCATCAACAAGATTGTACCTTTGTGTAACAGTGTAGCGCAACGAAGGAATAAGTTCGGTAAGGAGAAGGATTAGTAATTGGGTTTTCTTTGTTAGGTTTCTTTTAGGATTTCATCTATGCTTGGTTTTCTTTCTATGGGTTTCCGTTATGCGAATCAATTATCGAGTTCTGAAGGATATCTATATGGCTGTAATTTCCCTTTGTCCTTTCTTACTTTTCTCCTTATCCGAAACTCCTGTCATATAGGAATACATTCTATTTCTTGTTTTCAAAACACTACAAACCCAACTTAACTAACCTCTCGATTGTGCCCCTTGGTCCCAGTCCTAGTCCCGCTTTTGCTTCAAATAACGTGAAGTGTTCAATCCTTTTTTTTCTTTTCTTAGATATTTTATCGTTACAAAACTTCGTTCAGTATCTATCGGTATCAAGCACGATAACTCTGAACCCTGACCCTGACCCTGCACGAGGTGAAGAGATTTCACCCACCTAATCCCGATTCAGTTTCTACTGTTCTCTAATCGAGAACCCCTGAACCCTTTCTCCGGTTACTCCGAGTCGGCCCGTAACACTTTTAATGAATCTCCTAATTTCCCTGAGATTTTCCTGAGACATCAAAACGGATTTTGATTCTCTGGAGGCTCAGGATATGCTTTACGGAAATTTTTCAGCTTGCTGATTTGGGGGCGGTCTGACCGTGATAAATCACACTTTCTCACTAAATAATAAAATCCTGACATACATGTAAGGTTATAATATATTGTAAATCAAAGAAAAATCTAGAAAGTATCGTATTATTGATTGGACTAGAGGGTTAATATGAAGATATAGGAAGGGTAGAACTACTGGGCGAAAGAGGCTTAGAATCACGGGGTATCACTCGGTATCTAATAAAGCTTGCCTTCAAGAAATTGCTTGTTTGATTACCTCATTACTCGTTGCCTTCGAGAAATAAAATGGAGGTTTTAATTATACCGCCTAAAACCAGACTATAACCGATATCTACACTTAAGGATATATACGTACCGGCAACAATATCCCATTACACACCGTACCACTGCTTACCGTGACCTCGGGGGATGGTCTCGTTTGCGGGCTTTAACTCTGGAGATCCAATTTAAACAGGAGAAGATAAGCCCGGGGCAAAAGTGAAACTTAATATCTTTCATTGTGTACGCAAGAAGATAGATCTTCATACTTAGTTTCCTGGTTCAGAAGCTATGAATCATCCTTTGCTGATTGGTTCATGGTTTCCAATCTGGGAGGCGACCGATTCTCGAGAGGTATATTCATTCAATGATTTGTCCATTTTTCTCCTGTGTGTATTTGATAGCTGGAATCGTACGTTAGAACAACTCTAGAGGATATGGGGGTATTAAATTTACACAATGCTGTATATATACATCAATCAATCGTGTTAGCATAATGAAAGACTCTATTGATAACTATGAATAGGGCTGAGCTACCTTTGGAGGACCTCCCATGTATTACTTGCTGCACCAGAAATCATGCACTCTTCCTGTCTCGATGTGAGTTCCGAGAGATGCTCAAAAAAACATAAATCTGTCAGAACAAAACGAGACCCCACGAGGTATTACTGGGAAGCAGGAACCCGCCTTGTCATTGAACATAGCTCACCAGCGCAAGTCACGCCGCCGCGGTCCTACTTCCTACGCATCATCAACCCAGTAAGTAGCGTCATAATCCCAACGTAACCAGATAGTCCCGCCCCCGATCTTCCTCCGCCCCTGTGACCTATACACAACCAGAAGAAGGTCAATTACGTGCGGTAGGCCCGCACAGTCTACAGCGTATTATCGAGCTCGTGTTCGCGTCGGATTTGGAACAGGACGTCTTTTCGGTTGTAAGTGACTCGAGGGATATGGCGCGCGCAGGACTTGGCGGATCGGGACAGGGGACTTACTCACGAGTTAGTGCGTTGGGCGTGCTAGTATTCATCCCATCCGGGGTTGTTGCAGACAGTGGGGCTAGGATAAACACTCCCGGCGCTATGTGATAATTAGCAGTAATAGCACTACCAACGCTATATATAAGGTTCCACTCTGATGATAACTCCACTCCGTATTTCAATCAAATCCCGTACATCAAGAGAGCTATTCAGCGGCTTAAACACCTCTAGCTCTACATACACCCAGCGTTTCTTTAGCTGCTGTTTGGTCTCGGACGCCAGATATCGTGGGTGGCCATGGTGAATCAGGAATGGCTTTCTTTCGGCATAATCGTAAACCGGATGTGCAGTTGCTAAATTTAGAAAAACGGCGAAATTGATTGAACTACGAATAGGTACTTTGGCAGCCAAATATTGTATTACTCAGGCTATATCTAGCTAATTGGTTCGGTGGATTCGTCCAAGCATTTGTCTACCATTACAGGGGGTATATGGGGTAACTGTGTGTATATGTAGTATCAGTAATCCGAGGAGATTTGAGAACTGCGGATAAAATGTTATACATGCTTGATAGATCTAGAGAAACTCTTATATGCCGGTTAATTTGATTTGGGTCGTTCCGACAGAGCATGAACTTGGTCTGGTCATTGACAAAGTTCGCCAAGATCAATAGTTCAAACAAGTAATCTTTATTATTGGTAACAGGGTACCAGAGAATTCGGACCAGTCCTAGTCCCAAGCCCAACGCAAGACTACATGTAGGTACATACATATATGCTTGATCGGACTCTGTAGTGACTTGATAATATAGGAAAGGCCGGGTTAAAGACACCATATTATATGCGAAAGAATCCAGCTAGATAATGATACACAGAAAAAAGATTATACCTGTGTGAGGTATGATAGGCTATAGCAATGGGGATATTCGTGTCCGATACATCCGTTCCAACTTCCGGAGCTGAAGAAAGGCCTTGTAGATTCTCTTTAGACTGTAATGTACATCTCGGGTGATGGAATGGAAACTTGCTCAGCTGGTGATGAATCGTTCCCAGAGTCAATTACCTGTTCGGGGGAGACATCTTGATCACCATACTCTGACCCACTGTCGTCCTTGAGGCAGACCTCGATTAGGTCACCAATACCCTTCTCTTCTTCGTCGTCTTCAATATCAGTGCCATAGTCATCATCGTCTTCGCTATCCTCCTCGTTCACATTCTCTCCCAGTCCCCTCCATCCCCATAATGCCTTCCATCGTGTCTTCTCACCGAGGGATGGTAGGCCGACATCTCGACTAAATAATCTTTTGAACTTGACCTTACGATACCAAACACCAATGATCTGCTCGCCAGATGATTCCAGAAGGCTTATGCGACCGCTATTGTGATCACTAGTGCGTTGGACGGCGGTGACAGTGCTCAAAACTGTATTCAATCGTTCGAGCGCGCCTCCCGTGGGGAGGGTCGGTGCATTCGCGATACCACTCCCCGTTCTCCCATAATTGTCGAATGTCTCAAGCTTCGCATCGGTGACGATAAAAAATCCGACAAGCATAAACACATCATCTTTATTTTCCAGTCTCCGCTGAAGCCAGATGCGAGTACCTTCTGTCCCACATGCATCGTGGAACCAGGTGCTGTGGTTTCGGAGGTTGTGGGTCGTTACAAGTCGAGTTTTCAGTTTAAAGCCCGTTTCGCTCTGCCGCTCCTGTGAGATGGAGAGCAGTTCAGTGAGGAAAGATGTAAATCTCGAAGTTTTTGAGGATTTGCTGTTTATGCTGTATTCGCCCTGGTCCTTGGTTTCATATTCGTTTTGAGCTGGACGGCCAGGGAAGGGCTCGTGGACCTCTTGATAGAGATTCTCAGTATTGGTTACCAGGCAGCCTAGGCGGAGCGACTGGGGCGAGGGAAGGTTTGGTAGGGGAAATGAGGATGTAGACATGAGAGTAATATCAATGTGTCAAAGAGCAAGCCTTGATTGATCTTGAAAGTGGATGGGAAGGTGAATTTTCAGGATAGTAACTGTGCTAATATAAATATGAACTTTAAATGCGGGGTAAGGGATACCGATTTTCTGCATTCTCTCACAACTAGTGTAAGGGGATCGACTGCATAAGCTTCGGCGGGATGATATATCTATTAGAAGTTTTAGGCCAACCATCAATTTTGAAAAATGTTAGTTGCAAAATTGATGGTTGTGGGTAGCAAAATTGATGGTTCCATGCCGATCTCCATACAAAAATAGGTTCAAAACTGCTAGTTGCGGGAACCGTTTTGCTGGGTGGCAAATAGCATTTTTCAAAATTGATCGTTGGCCTAAAGTTTCTATTGCGCGGTGAGGAGGCTTATCAATTACGTACATGTAGGTGCTTGCTTACCAGCAAAAGAGCCAGATAATAGACCCTTTGCGCAAAGGGTCTAATGCAGCCGCTCAGGGCAAGCATAAATTGTATGGAGTGGCGCCGTTCTTTTGCAGTATACGTATGCATACATGAGCATGCTGACATGAGTCAGGAGACGATTACGAATGCGTGTGGTGACGTTAACTTGATTTCAAAGCCTTATATTATATGAAGTGTATTAACATGTGACAAGCGCCAGGGTTCGTTTCATGGGTAGGTACATTTAAACCCCCAGTTTTCTCGGCTTGTAAATTAGTAACCTGAATTGATACCCAAGAAAAACTTTTGATCACCAAATCATTATCTCGTTGAACAAAATACATTCACCCCTGGTAACATACCCGTTACTCTGTCGGTTACGAAAATCTTGCGTCGAGGCGAGAAGACGTGGGATCCTGAGTTGGTAAAAGGCCAGGATTAAGCCAATAACTAGTAAGTACACATCCATTGATAATCAGTGGGCGTCCATGATAGAGTCTTCGGCGTTTATCGACACAAAAGCTGATATGACGTGGAGTTTCCTTCTGATAGATCACGAGGGTTTTGTGTGGCACCTATCTTAGCTGGACAAACAGTTCCTCCAGATCTACTCGTATAGTACAGACGGCGTTATAGTTTGTGAGATCCCATCACTCATGCCCATATATATTCCATGTCCCATATCCCATATAGTGATCAAGTTCTCACTACACCCCCTTCGATAAAGAACACAATCAGTTATAAAGCGAAGTCGCTACTATGCATACATGTATGTGTGAAAATTGCAGGCAGTACGTATAAAACAATTCTCAGAGCTATAGAGGATGTTGACATGTTGTAGGAAGGCTCTGAAGGCTATAATACGCGGGGAAACCTCGGAGTGCAGAATTGATGAGGACCTCATCTTACTTTATGAAGGCTTCAAAAGTACGCAGGAGGTCAAATATCTTGATGTCGCCGTTGAACTTGTTGAAAAATCTCGTGCAGCGGATTCTTTGAATTGTATCTTGGGAGCTGAGCACCTGGTATCGTATCTACAAAGTTTGAAGTCTGGATCGAGAGTTGTTTTCCTGACCATTTCAATCTCCCCATGTATATTGACCGTCAATGTATGCGGAGAGGTAGAACCATCGATTATAAGGAGCAAGGGCCCGGTAGACACACACACGCTCAAATGGGATCAATTGGAAATTTTTCTCTTTCCTGGATTTGAACGGTTGGAGGAAGCAGACCTCATGGAGATATCGCACAACGCCATTCAAAAAGAACTTTCAAACTTACCTATAGGGCACCGCGATCGGCGCAGGCTATTACTTCACATGGGACTACACTTTTATCAAAGATATGAGGGATCTAGAAACCCAGAGGATTTATGGAAATCAATTGAATATACGGAGGAAGCAAATGGAATCGAATGCTGCTCCTGCTACTACGTACTGCCAGAACTAGACGATTATATTTCAGACAGCTTGCACATCAACGAAGATATAACGGCCGTAGTTTATCTCTCCAAATTAGAATTTTCAAAATTGCCTGTTGGGCACCCCGATCGGGAAGCCGCGCTTGAAAGATTACAAATAAACCTTTTTCATAAGTATAAAAAATTCGGAAAACTCCTTGAACTAAACAATGCTATCAAGATAGGCGAGGAGGAACTAGCAATTATCTCTATAGATAACCCTAGGCGCTGGGTTCCTTTATCTACCTTGGCTTGGCTTCTCGAGGCTAGATATAACCACGACGATATAGGTGCTCTTGAGGATCTTGACCAGGCGCTAGAGCTTACCATTGAGGCAATCAAAAAAGCACCGAAAGATGACCCCGAGCTATACATACACGAATACTCCCGAAAATCTAGACTCCTCAAACTGAGATATCCAGCTTTACTTGACCCCCAAGATCTTGAGGATATTGCAATCGATCAGGACCCCGGAGCGCTGGAGGAAGCAATACCCGAACACTATCGATGGGCATCCCTCCTTGCCCTAGTTTTCAAAACGCCAAAAGATTACGAGGAATACGCAAGAATTACTGGACGCGATGATGACCTCAAGGATCGAGCCTTCAAATTCCTGGATAAACATGGTCAATCGGTCCATTTCTCCGCTATGTCATATCACTTGGGAAAAAGATATGAAGTCTCAGAATCTTTGGATGATCTAGACAATGCTATTGAAATGTCAATCATGGCACTTGAGGCTACACGACTCGCTGGCGACGATGCGGCGCCTACCTTGATTCGACTTAGCTCTCAGCTGGGGTCTCGTTTTGACAAGTCCAGCGCATTGGAAGATCTAGAGAAGGCTATAATGCGAGCGAAGGAGGCTGTTGTGGCGCTAGATGGAAGATCACCCGAGAGCTTGCAAGATATCTTACACGATTTGTCGATTTTACTTTTCGCCAGATATTGTCGACTCCGGAACCTAGGCGATTTGAACGACTCGATAGAGTACCAGCGCCAGGCACTGGCTATGGAAGAAACTATAACTACTAGGACATGTAAAGATGGTATTTGCTGTCTACTTAGGTCCCTCGCCAAATTGTTGCAAATTAGATATGACAGAACGGAGACCACAGCAGATTTGGAGGAATCGGTCAGTTGCGCTGAGCGAGCTTACGCCCAGGCACACCACAATACCGAGCGATTGCGTTGCCTACTATTACGAAGTGATATATTTGCATGGAAATACAAAAGATTTGAAGAACGAGAGGATCTAGAGCGTTGCTTGGATGGATACCAGGAGTATCGAAACTATCTTTCTACCAACAACGATCAGGAGTATCGAAAAAACCACCATCATTTCTTGGAACATTTCAGTTTTGACCTGTATTCCCTTTATTTTGTTATCAATGATCCAAGCGAGAATCTATTTACTGCAGCACTGACAGCGAGTCTGGAAGCATGGGAGTGTACTTCCATGCACCACTACGAAAAACTTCGCGCAGCGACCCGTGCTATGGCTCTCTACATCTCTCGGGAGAAATGGGAGGAATGTAACAATCTTTGCGAGGATTCGATTGGCCTGTTCCCGACGCTAAGCCCAAGAATACTAAGGCGAAGCGATCAACAATACTTATTATCCGAGTTTCCTTCCCTTCCTGCGCTAGCAGTCTCTGTAGCTCTCAAAGCTGGCTCAGATCCTGCCAAATGTCTTGGCAATTTAGAGCTAAGTCGCGGAATAATCATGGGTCTTACTATAGACTGCAGGAACAGCCTTTCGGAACTTCAAGAGCGTCATCCAGAGGTTTATACCAGATTTCACGACCTTCGCGCTGTAGTCGACTGCCAAGCAGATACAGAGGATCTTACTGAACGCGATAGGCGTCGTCGACAAACCAGCATCAATAATCTAGAGAAATTAGTCAAGTTAATCCGAGAGCTTCCTGGTTTCGATACGTTCCAGCTACCCCCGCACGCCAATGAAATGAGAGCAGTCGCGTCGGAGGGCCCTATTATCATACTCAACTCAACTGTAATACGTAGTGATGCTATCATCGTCACGCATTCTAGTATTAAAATACTTCCACTCCTGGACTTGAAAGCGGAGGACGTCTCGAAATATATGAAACGACTGAGCAAGAGCCTTACCAAACCGATTCCGGGCTCTTATGGTAAGCGGAACGCCGGAATGGCTAGGATACTTCTTTGGTTATGGAACACCATCGTCGAACCTGTCTTCACAGAGTTAGGATTTCGCCTTTCGCCGACCTCCAATGATTCTGCGTTGCCTCGAGTCTGGTGGATTGGGGTTGGGCCTCTTGCTATGGCGCCCTTTCATGCGGCCGGTGACCATTCCAATGGTTCAACCAAAAACACACTATCTCAAGCTATCTCATCGTACATTCCAACATTAAAAGCACTATCATACGCTCGAGAGAAGAAGATTGAATTGTTCAACGGGGACTCCAGCCTTCTATTAGTCACGATGCCTGACACTTCCGGCAACGATTGCCACCTTCTCAATACAGATCACGAGGCTAATAATATCACGGACACCCTTGACGGGACAGACTGTTCGGTAGAATTATTGAGGCGCCCCAGTGCTACTGAGGTCCTTAAAAAGTTAGAAACCTGCGATGCCATCCATTTCGCATGCCATGGTATCTCCGAAAGCAAAGACCCCTCAGAAAGCCACCTTCTCCTCTACAACGGCAGCGACCCCCAAGGTAGCGTCAGCAAGTTGACGGTTGGGGAGATATCGCGTGCGAATATCAAGAAGGCACAGATAGCCTATCTCTCCGCCTGCTCCACTGTCAGGAACGACCATGAAGGATTGGCCAACGAGTCGATACATATTGCAAGCGGTTTTCAGCTCGCGGGCTTTAGTCATGTTCTCGGAACGCTGTGGGAATCGGATGATAATGCGTGTATGGAGATTTCGAGAGATTTCTATCGATTGCTCTTTGCTGGCGATAACGACACTACCATTAAGAAGGATGGGGGGCACCGGCATGTTAGCCTGTCATTCCACCGCGCAGTTCGGAAGCTGCGAGACGACTGTAGAAACCAACCACTCCTGTGGGCACCCTTTATCCATACCGGCGCGTGATGCCGGCGTCTCTGGTATACGGCGGGATCATGTTGTATTGGTGGATTAGGAGCTGGCTTTCATTCATGTTCGAGTTCTTATTTCTTGAGTTTGGTCTATGTTTTTATGCCGATTTTCGTTATGTCCTGTACTTTTGTTTCCGTATTTTCTGCCTTTTTTACATTCTTGATCCTTAGATCGGCCATATTATCACAAGAGGAAGAGGGTTATGGTAAGCTCATTGCACTTGTCCATCACTTCGGTTAATAACATTATTAACTGATAGACCAGGCGCGAGGAAGCGCGAATGTTATCTCAACGTCTAGTATCATGAGGATAGTATACAGCCAGTAGAGCGTAGAGTCGGATACCTAGAAAAGTGTGCATGTGCCAAGCGGGAATGTTTATCTAGTGTTTTCAATCACGAATCTCATGAATATCAGTCTTTTAAATAAATCAATACATCATAACAGTAATAGAAAAGGGCCATAAACCATGGCGCACATCTGTTTGACTGGGTAAATGGAGTGATAATTCATGAACCAATAATTATAATCCTTCGCAAATAGGGTTTAAAAAGCCACCACATTGATGCCCAAGTGTACTCCTCTAATTAAATTGATCAAAACCCTTCTAATACAATACATGGTGAACGCCCCCGACGGATACGGGCCCAAATCTGGATTTGGACAGCACCTCGGAAGCATATCATCCAACCAACCAATTGCAGGCCCGTAGAGGCGACTCGAGGGTACGGATGTGGTCATGTCAGCGGAGGGATATACCGCAAAATCTCAGGAATAACGAATCGAACTGGACTGGAACCTTGGGCTTCGGATTGGTCAAATACTTGTTGAGCCTCAATCCGACAGACCCAAAGCGTAACATTTGGCCGTCTTGACCAATGGGTAGCCCAGTCAGATTCGTTATTCCTAAGATTCTACGGTAATTAGGGATTCCATCATGCGGCAAGCTGTCGTCTGCACTGTGTAACTGTAGAGCATACAGGCATCGATCGATTCCCGCCACTCGGTCACCGCTGTAGACCCCACGAGCACTTCACCCGCCTTTACCGCAGTGGGGGTCGAGCGCTGCTGTGGTTGGAAGATGGGACTAGCAGACGCGAGTGTGCTGCGAAGGGAAGGTGCTGTGTTTATCAGCTATGTGCATGCACTTCTGTCCACGCTTTCAGCCGCACTACGAATGTGTGTATGGTGCGCACACCGATAAATGTAGTCAAAAGTGAAGGCGAGGTTGAGGTTGAATAACTTTTTAACCAGGACAGATATCAAAAATCCGGTAAATGAATTTGAAGTAGTAATTAAGAATAATTTAATCCACCCGATTTTTGATATCTGTCCTGGTTAAAAAGTTATTCAAGCTTGAAAGTTGGTATTTTACTATGTAAAATGCGCCAAGACTGAGCAAAGTGGAACACTATTATACCCATTTATACCCTTAAAGAAGCAAACCCGATTAGGCCATGGTAGTGATGCAGCAGAAGGCCCTCCTCTTATTGGCCTATGAGGCGATATTGCAGCCACAATTGTTCCACTTCCGTATCTTCTGTACGCCACCCTATCACTTTTATGCATGTGTGCACCATATGTATAGTACTAGGACGTGCGGCACGGCCCGCACCCGGAGAGCATCTCATGCTCATCGATTGGGCCATCTACTCTACAGTCTTCGAATTCCAGTGCCACCACCAACGTCATTGCATCTCGCGGCGGAGAGGCTGCTCAATGTATTCGGCACGAGGGCAGCTGGGAGGCTTGGAGGCTATGAGAAGACAGGGCTCGTCGTCTGCTGTGGGTGTCTGGGTGGGTGATCATTTTGCTTTTTTTCCCTCTGGTAATGACACTGAAGGTGCTCCTGGCTACATGTAGTTAAAACCCTTCTTCCGGCAGACCCCACGACGAACACCAGGACGGCAAAAACCGATTCTGCATCTACACGTGGTGCAGAATGAGGGAGGCCGCGCCAAAAAGAGACAGTGTTAAACTTGTCTCTTTTCAATCGGAACGGTTGCAAGAAATTCAGCCCTGTGTGTAGCATCCAGACCGAAACACCGCAAGGGCAAGAATATTGCTAACACCCGGCCGTTTACACTCGTGCGCTAACTCCGCGGAGGTCGTGCCACACACACCTGCCCGTACCACCCCCGCAAAGAATGTGCAACTGGAAGTCTCTGTCTGCATGCAGCCCTGCCCGATGCAGCGGGATGATAATAAGAATCATGTACCATCACTCGCATGTCTTGGCATTGATATGCGAGCGCTTTCATCTATGCGCTCCGATACTGATATTGTAATAGCATCATATTCATTTGAATCATGGTTCCCTGCACTTCACACCGCCGATATGGGAACCAGGGTTGTAGGGTAACGCCCGTTGCCCACTGATCCGCTTGCTGTTTTGATGGTGCACGGAATTAAGCCGGAAGCTCCATGCCAGTTGCTAAGCACATATGGAGGGGTGAGGTCTCGCCGTACACCACGCCGCTGGAAGCTGGGTTGATTAAAGAGTCCGAGTTATCAAAGCTGCGGCTTTCAATGCCTAAAGACCCTCCAATATGTATATATGAAATGTTCAAAAGGCTCTCTATACCTATTCCGGTGGCGGGTGGCGGGGGCGCGTCATGATATATCACTCGATAGATCATCTGCCTGCATATCTTTGACCTGAGTGTTGTTATCGACTCTGTGTACACTCACTCCAGATGCAACGAGTCTAATCATCTAATTGCTGTATGAAACGTTCTGCGCGCAGCTCTTTTAGCTGTGTGCAAGTGTCTGGCTGCGGAGATCGCTGGCAGTGAAATGTGTGCCCCAAATGGGTATCACGGAGCGCCGGGGCACCAGCTACACACGAATCCACTCAAAATGCGCGCTACAGCTAGAATGGGTTTATGGTACCCAGTGTACTAAAAGACTGCACCTCTGGACGCTGGAACCACTGTTCTATCTAAATAGAGTAGTCAGGTATCTCTGTCATGACGAAAGGTTTCAGTTTGGTGGTTAGCTGCCCCCGATCCCTGTGGTCTGGCGGTTTACAGCTGTCAATGGGCAAATAACGGGGGGTTTTATGGGAGACGACATATGCATGCATGCAGATTTTCAAATCTTCATTTAAATGGCAAACCCTAAGCACTACCATCATGATATATAATAGTCTTCTGTCCAAGATCAATATCGACATTACCGCAGACTACGACAGGACCGGATCTTTGTACATATTTCTTTATTTATCGGCGGTTCTTCGAAGTGATGATTAATTTCATATGCAGCCGGAGGCCGCTCCTCACTAGTATATAATAGGGCATGTAATTAATGAGTTAAACAAAAAAAAAATATGTAATAGGGCTGCGTTTGGGGATTTTCCGCGTCTCTCCCCCCACTAACACGTCCGGACATAAACAGCCGCCTGTTATTTCCGTCAGATTATCGCTCTCGTCTCAAGTCACACATATACACTCAGTCACTAAATAGTATCCAAGTGCTCAAACATTGCTTTCTACCTGGGTACGCTGATATGCAGCGGGCAGATTCGGTCATTATATCTCACTCGATATCCGAGTGATAATATATGATGAAGAAATTCACTCGCTCGGCCCGCTGTCTTTTAATCGCCTCAACTTCATTACTGAAGCATGTACACAGTTATGAGTGTAGACACTGGTTGAATTCACGCAGAGCGAGCTTTATATAATGGGGCCACTATCACAGTACTATATCTCAAATGTCTGACCAGGTCAAGCGGAATGCACCGTCCGACATAACGCAGCCCTCATATATATCATATCTACCAGCAGTACCCGGCCGATAGTAGTGGTGACGAGACCTCGCATAGATCACTTGATGTCGTTCGAGATCTAAGGTTAAACGAGGTCATAAATAAGCTCTAAGATTGAAGATGGACAAAAGATTGATATCATAACTAAACTTTCTTTAGGGCCCGAGCTTTACAAATATTTCTTTCTAGTCTCGCTTGAAGTATTTAAAAAATGCCTCCCCTCTTTTAAAACTTTTAGTAAGGAACTATCTTATCAAACATGTGATTCTGGTATCGCTAATCTCTCCGTGAAGATCAAGGAAACAAAGAAAGAATATGCAAATTATACATCAATGGTAATCAGTGGCATCGGTAGAGGAATAGAAACTCTGCTCATCTATCTAGAGCCGTAAGTAATAAATGATGGAATGAGCTGAGACAGAATGATGCCTGTTTCGGGGAAATCGCCACAAACATACGGTGTTTCCAGGTATAATTATCTCTCATGGCATTCCACCACTTATTACCTGCCGCTGTACATCCATATAAAGAAACGCCACATGTACTCCACTCTTCCAGCTCAAGAAGTTATAATCAATCCTCGCTGCCGATGGTAAAATCAAATTTTGCTTCGAAATCTGGGGGTTGGTTTGAAGTGCTAGTTGAACGGTGGACAGTACTCCAGAAGAGCCGATCCAACGGTGCTTGGTCATCATTTCTGGGGCGTCGCAACATATCCCCGTGAGCTCGAGGAGTGAGGTCATATGTGGTTATGTAACTTAGATCATATCCGGGACTAAAGGCCTGGCATATAGGATATCGGATTAGTACCTTCTAAATGCAAGTCCCGGGGTCTAGAATATCTTACCCGTTCGTCCGGGCGCCGTAAGGGTGATCTGCGGTAACCTCCCTTTCTGGCGATATTTATAAGCACCTGAAGAAAGGAATGACCGCTCTCGTCCATTAGGGGGGCTGCGGGCTGAGCGGAGAGGCTCCTGTAGGTTCTGTCTCATCTTAGATGTGTCGCGGTATTTCATTCGACGAGGCCAGGTATCCTCTCTCTCCCTCTCTTCGGTGCCGCCTCCTTCCCAAGTGTGACCCATCCATGACTCCCAGTCAAAGTACTTCATGTGGCGCTTGGCCATATAAAATTGACCAAACCTGTTCCAGATGATGACGTCAAAACAACCTTGCTTCACAAGCTCTCTCATGCAGTCTTTATGATAGCGAATTGCGGCCAAATATAGAGGATGCTGTTTTCCAAGGAGGGAGTTCACGGCGGGAGCATAGAGGGGGAGGAGTTTCTGCAATGCCTTCACATCCCCGCCGTGTGCGGCAGCATGCACAGCGCTCCCGTTATAGCCAGGCCCTACCGACGCGACCTTGGCACCGTAGTAAAGGAGTAGCTGCACCGCTTTCATGTTTCCTCGAAAAGCCGCGGTCTCCAACGGGGTTCTACCATGAATTACAAACGGTTTAACAACGGCATTTACATTGGCTCCAAGAGCAATAAGTCGCTGCATGATTCCAGTATAGCCACCGCTCGCTGCTAAGAGTAAGGGTGTTTCCCACATGTACGCATACACACAGGCTGTGCATGAACACGTAGGGACACTCTCGCTCGTGACCGGGAATTGGGCTTCTGTGTTGGCGAGAAGGCCAAAATCCGGGATAGCAAATTAATTTTGGTAGGGAATGGGGGTATCAGCCAAATCCATCCGGGATAGCAAGGGATCCGACATATTGAGTTCCGGCATAGCGAGTTGCGACTGTAATTGAGTTCAGTTCGGTATAGTGAATCCGGAGGTGCTGACATCTGCAGGTCATGGTTATAGTGCCACGGAACATAAATGATGGATGGCGAGTTACAATCGGCGCTATTGGCGATAAGAACCTCCATAGTTGCCCGACTTCCAGCCAGAATAGCCAATAAAAGAGGGTTAGAAATGTTGTAATCACCGATGATTTTTACGCCACTGTCAAGGAGCGGCTTTATCATGAAATCCCGGTCATATAGAGCTGCTAAACCCATGAAATTCAAACCAATTATAACAGCATCGAGCTTAATCTTATAATCTACATCGGCACCATGCTCAATGAGATTAAGAACTGCCTGTTTATTGCCCATGGAGATTGCTAAAATGGCGGTCTTTGAAAGGGTCTCCTTGCGGTTGAGCTGCGCATGCGACGAATCAAAGTAGCTATTAACTTCGGATACCGACGCTTTTAAAAAGAATTCAATGTCGGAGGTCATTCCCTGACGTAAACAGATAGCTAGTGGGTACACTATAGAGCCAATTCCTTTGCGCCATTCCTCATAACCTCCATGCTTCATTTGAATTTCGTCACGTACCAATGCATACGGGCAAGGTGGGTCATAGGGACGGGCTGCCCGGGCCTCCGGATCGTTCAGGGTGTCATGCCATGCTAAAAACCTTGTTGACTCGGGCCAGTTAAATGCGGCTAGCTGACGATTTCCTTCCACGTCCGCTAGTGATGCATGCGTTGGCCATTCTTTTGCTGCGTATTTTAAGAATGGAGTAACGTTTTGTTCATAACAGGCGGTAAAGTCGGGATACGTTATGGTTGTAATACATACACGGGCGAGATATCTTTGGGCCTGACGGGGGTCGATCCGCGGCGTGGGGTTACTTGTATCGGTTGAAAACAGATGCTCCTCTAGTGACTGATGAATGAGCTGAATCACCATACCCGACTCCTCGTCTTCCGATTGCTCGACTTCCGGCTCGAGCTCTGACGAGCTGTATGTGCCGCTGCTGGTACTGGGCGTTCGGACGACCTCAACAAGTCCACCGGAAAATCTCCTGATACGCGCCTCCATTTGACTCAGTTCGGGGATAGAGCCTGAGCGACAGTCACGGATGGATGCTAACGAAGCATATTCGGTTGAGGAGTCGATGGAAAGTGCCCAGCGTAATTCGGAGACTGTGAGGGGTCTTTTTGCTAGCATGGCCCATTGTAGTATTTTTTTGGTCTCGTCTCTGTCCTCCCTTTTTTCTAGTTCCTGGTATATTTGATCATAGACACCTTTGAGATCTTCCGGGATTTCACCCAAAACTTGTTCTAGTTCCGGGAAGGTGCTGCCATATGCCCTGTCTTTCAGCATGATCAAGACAAGTTTTACCCAAAGGAATGTTCCTCGGGCGCGCTCAATCATCAATCCTGTAAGCGCATTTACATGCAGCAGGGGGTGATCGAGTCCTAAAATCATCATTTCGTTGTTGATGTAGCTCTCAATATCCGGACCGTTCTTTTCTTCGAGCTTTATGATGTTGAAGAGTTTCATATATTTACTGAATCTGTCATCGGGGCGACTTGTGAAGAAAATCCGAATAGTTGATTTGAGCGTCAAAAGTTCATCATAAATAAAGTCCAAGAGGGCGAACTTGGATGTATTCTGACATTCATCTATGGCATCTGTTCCATGTTAGCCTGAGACCATAATCTCTGTAGGGGATTCAGTTTTTAGGGTACCTATAACTATTCGGATCGAGCTCACGTGAGGACTTCCAATCATCGATAGAAACATCTTTTTCATATCCTCAATATGCCATATTACCTCCGCATGATACTCTTTCCTAACTTTGTACTCAGGAAGAATGTGGTAAAACAACGCTGGTATCTGCTTCAAGAGTTGGTGTTGGAGTGAGCGCAAACATCCTGCCTCTGACTTATCTAGATCACCGCCTCGGTCGCTGAAGAAAAAACTGAGGGTCACATCACATGACGTTCTACTCATAGGCTGCGTCGTTTGGTTCAAGCGCTCAAGGATGTGTTTCAAGAGTGTCGACTTCCCAGACCCGCCCTTTCCCAAAACCCATATGCAATTAACCCCAGATTCAAGCCAGCCCGAGGTGGAGGTGTCTGTGTCTAACCATCCCAGGGTAGTCTTGTGGGGTTGTGCGATTGTTGCACAGCGACTGTTCGAGCCTGAATAATCAAGAGTTTTCAAATAATCTTTATACTCGGTTGTTATATACAAACAAGATTCTAAAGCCAACTACAGGTCTGCAAACCGTTCCGAAGGCTGGCCTGACAAGGGATTTCCAACTAACCGCTTGGGATTTTGTCAACAATTCTTTTGATCTCGCTCAATACTAATTTGTAGTTCTCATCTTGTAGCGTGGCATATTTATTCATCCCAACATGGTTCGCTTCTAAAGCCACGTTTGCCGAATTGGCAAAGGTGGAGGAATTCCTGTCCACCGCCTGGTATAAGTTTAATAAAAGACCAATATGTCAGAATGAGGGGAGATTTTTAATCACTTACTAGTAGCAATGGGAACTGCCCGACTCCTGTCATCTGTAGCTCAAAGAAGTTGATGAGATCTCGTCTCCCGTAGCCCTGGAGAAACGAAGCATTCAGTTCACGGAGGGGTTCATCCCCTGGTCGTAGCGCTTCGAGTAATTCTGTACTCGATCCGAGCCAATATGTGGTGTAGGACATAAGCTTCCCCACGGCGGTAAGCCGTGATCCATCGTGGGGTACACCAAGGAATATTGCACCGATCATTGACTCCTTTATAGAGTGAAAGCGGTCATCGGTATTCTCTCTGCCGGCGGTTACTAATGCCTGATTGTAAAGATAGTTAGAAATAAAACGGAAAAATCCCCAATCCCGTCTAGTACTAGCAATGTAGCTGAGTTCCGCGGTCACTTAGAAATACGTCTAATGAGTACATGTAGTAAAGGATAGGCTGTGCGCAGGTTCTATCTTCACCGATGCACTCTTTGGTCTGCTGCACATAACCGAAAGACTGGGCGATATTTCTGGTATATATATGATACAACACCAGGGGAAAGGGTAGTCTATAAGGGGCATCTTCTCCAGTGTAGAGTTATGGCCGCCCGGCATAACTGGCCATGATGTGCACTTGGTGCACTGAGCAAGCATGAAAATTGAAGTGATCGTATCTTTTTAATTATTATACCACCAAAGCTATGTCCAATAAATATTATCGGTCGTTTCTTTTGCTATATATAGATATTAGGGTAAGGGCGGTACGACAGTGATGTAAAACCAACCTCTTCCGTCTCACGCCTGGTATTCAGGACATTTAAAAGTTGTTCTCCACAGACCTCCACAGACTTTACAGGAGCATTCATACTCCATGCAGAATTGTGGTTGAAAGCCATTATACGCGCTTGGTGGAAGGACTTTGGGAGAAAGTCTCTCAACCACATGGCGTCGGTCTGCGCATGTTTCCGGGCCCAGTCGGGGTTAGAACCCAGCCCGTGTACGGCAATGATACTCCTTGATATTAGCACGACGGGATCTCGCCGAGAGGGGAGTGCGGACCTACTCCACCAAAACCTTTCCTTCATCTTCGTTCGGTTCATAGCGGATGACAATGCCCGTTGAGCTCTGAGCTGGCGGTTTGGACTTTATCCACAGTATTTGTAGCGGCGAAAGAACAACTACAAAAATGTGGAGAGAGATATATGTAAAGCTCACAACACACCAAGGTATAAATGACAGCTCGAGCGTTTCAAGGGACATTCCCAAGGCTGCTGTTGCTATTAGAACGCCGCCCAAAAATCTCGGCTGAGAGGGGCAGGTGACGCGTAGGAAGCCGCCGAGAAACAAAAGAGTGAAATCCCACATGCTTCTTACTGCTCTGATGCTTTGCTTGGGATTTAACTTAGCGATGGTCGATTTCTTGAATCAAATTCAACCTGGGGGGAGAAGAGTCCATTTTAAGTCCCAGCACACAATATGGCCATCATTGTTTTCCGCGGGTAAAGAGCTGGTTAGATATTATATTAATCTAGAAACAACCTACACATTATGTTCCCCAATCTCAAAAGTGACGTATGATCTTTTAAGGAAGTTCGACGTCCGGCTGCGCGCTTCGAATTCGCTGCGCATTTGCAGCCCCACAAACCGGTAGAATCCTTGCTTATGGCCTATTTAGTACTAGCTCCTGGAAATCTTGGTTGTAATAATTCTTGGCAGTCGCAGTGTGTAACAAAGAGTCTTGGCAAGGCTCCGAAACAACCAACCGGAAACATGGAGATAAGCCGGCATGTTCCCAAAATTCCTCACTGATGCGGTATCGGTTTCGTCCCGCTCCAGTAGTAAATCAACCATTTTGCCATCAGTGCATCCTGCTACAGCAATGAGAAACGCTTCCTTCCGCACCACATCTAGATCTGGTCCACGAGACAAAGAAATCTCCATCAGCGTAGTAGGGCCATATATATGCAGTAATTCTTGTCAACATATTGCCGGTAATGTGACCAAAATCGAGCCAACTGAAAATCCATTCAAAATCCTCTCGATCTCCTGGGCCTTTCTCAAGTGGTGTGGGGTTTGGGGTTAATGAGGCTTGGCAGAAATCGACTTTGCGAGCTCTGGGGAGTCGCATGCGGCTCTTAAAATATTCTGAGCAGAAATATTCATATATTGCGCAGCCTTCTACAATTCTGCCATATGGCATCCCTGACTACCGCCTGTCCGTCGCTAGCCTGAAGAAGGACTAAAATTCTTCCACCGTCCACCGGTTTGTCGCAGCATTCACAAGAATAGGTACTGTGGAGGTGACCTTCAGACCTCTATCAATAAACATCTGGAGAATTTTATATCCATCAGTTTTCAGCCTCACGAGGAACACTTGGCAGAATTTGAACCAAGCCCAAAAGATTCAAGTTCGATATATCCTTTTATGTTCTTCGTCTGTAAAGTCAATCAATATATGGAGGATTTTAGTATACTAATTGTATCCTATATGCATTCAGTTGAGTTCTCGGAGGCATTTAGGCATATCGGGAGTCGACAGGCTGGTGGTCAAATTAAATCAAGTCAGAAAACCAATTTACTGGGCTGTACTGACGTGGCCAGCAGTTAACAAAGCCAGAAACTAAATGTACGTACTCCGTGGTGTATGTTGATTGATTGATGCATGATGGGGTATGCTGTTTAGTATTACACTTTGTGTAGAACTGATTCCTACAATCGCCTTTACAATTGACCTCTTCAAAAATGTTCAATCTACCATTTGATTAGACGTGGTTCTGATATCTTGTCTAGTTACTAAGCCTTAGGGGATCAAAATCGAGCCACCTTCAAGAGTAGGAGCACCATAAATGTAGGCTGCTGGTAATAAATTGAGTACATGTGACATAATAGATCATTCTTTGCACTCCCCAACCGGCACCTAGAGACTAGACCCGGGTCTAGCTGGTGAATAATAAACAAGCTAGAAATAAAATGATGATCTAGCCGAATTCTGCTTTAGTATTAACTCACAGAGTAGACAAACAAGCAATACCTACTGCGAATACCAAGACACAACAAAGGAACATGAACCCAGCACTTTAGTCATGTTTCCAACTCCAGAACCTTTGCTCGTGCGTACATGTAGGTATGGTGCGCACACGCATAAAAGTGATAGGGTGGCGTACAGAAGATACAGAAATGGAACAATTGTGGCTGCAATATCGCCTCATGGGCCAATAAGAGGAGGGCCTTCTGCTGCATCACTACCATGGCCTAATCGGGTTTGCTTCTTTAAGGGTATAAATGGGTATAATACTGTTCCACTTTGTGAATGCTTGGCGCATTTTACATACTAAAATACCCAATTTCAGATTTGAATAACTTTTTAACCAGGACAGATATCAAGAATCCGGTGGATGAATCTATTCTTCATCACCAGTCCTTGAAATTCATCCACCGGATTTTTGATATCTGTCATGGTTGAAAAGTTATTCAAATTTGAAATTGCACCAATTTTTGTCTACATTTATCGGTGTGCGCACCATACAGTACTTACAATAATCCTTGGCAGGATTCCATATGAGAGTCTTGGCAATTCTTCTCTAAGGCTTGAGCGAAGTCATATAACTTCTCTACATATATAAGAAACTACTTGTCTATACAATTTGATACTTCTATGAATACGGTGTGAATGAATTAAGACTCATTTAATCTGATGGGGTCAGACGGATGTATGGTGAGGTACCATCTATTTATACTCTCACGAGATACCTCGATGGGCCTGTTCTTCTTGCGATTAAGTCATTATTTTATGCTTTTCATAGGCCAGAGTAATAATTGTATGTATCTAGATCGCATATATGGGATTAAACAGGTAGAAAAAGGAATATAGTGCTTGAAATAAGAAACGCCGAAGTCACAGGTCGTTCTTGGGTGAGGAAAATTAAGTTTATATCATGTCTATCAAGGAACAAGGAATCCACCCTTTAACCCACTCATCGGCGATAGTGAAATACTTTATAAGTAAAACTAGCGAATTAGTCCAAATACCAATAATCCGCTACCGTACGGGGCACTAACGTTCGCAAGTTATAGTAATCAATTCCCTCCATCCAGAGATTGTGCGCCATTCTCCACAAGCAGTTGTACAAACCTGTCGTTCCCCCTCTCGACGGCCGCTTGCAAAGGTGTTCCGTACTCTTTGTCCGAGATATTCACATCCACACCCTGATCTATTATTAACTGCCCAATATCCGTGTAATCGTGAATAGCTGCGGCGTGTAATGCGCTTCCATAGAAACCTCCCGTCTGGTTGACATCCGCATCATTCTCCAAGAGAATCCGAACAACACTCTCGTTTCCCCTCACAACAGCTGCCTGTAAGGCGCTTCCATAGGTTCCGCCTTTAGCATTCACATCGGCGCCCTTAGCGAGAAGCATCTGAACCATAGCTGAACCGTTGCTACTCATCGCTGCTGCCTGTAGAGAGCTTCCATAGGTTCCACCTTTTAGATTGACATTGGCACCTTTTTGGAGAAGAAGCTGCATGATAGTCTTGTTGCCTCTTTCGGCCGCTGCTTGCAAGGCATTCCCGTAAGTTCCTCCCTCCAAATTGACATCAGCGCCCTTGTCGAGAAGCATCTTGACACTGAAATCGAGGCCTTTCTCCGCTGCTGCTTGTAAAGGGCTTTTATGTTTTTGTTGTTCGGTTTGAAGGTTCGCGTCTGCACCCTCTTTGAGTAGCATGTGGACAATATTTTCATGGCCCCCCATGATTGCTGCTTGTAGCGGCGTTCCATATTCCCCTCCTATAAGATTCACATCGGCGTTCTTCTTCAGTAGCAGGAACACAATACGCGCGTGGCCTCTCTCGGCAGCTGAGTGTAAGGCACATCCATAGCGTTCACCTCCAAAAATATTTACATTCCCGCCTTTCTCCAGAAGGAAACGTACTATCTCCTCGTAACCCTCTGCAGCTGCCGCTTGTAACGCACTTCCGAAAAATCCCCCCTCCATGTCCGTGTAAGCACCTTTCTCTAAGAGCATGTGAACAACCTCCTCGTGGCCTTCTGCAGCTGCTGCTTGTAAAGCACTCCCAAAATCCCCACCCTCGAGATTAACCTCAGCACCGCTTGCAAGAAGCATCGTTACAATTTTGGTATAGCCTCCAGCTGCAGCCGCTTGTAAGGCGTTTCCATAATCTCCACCTTTAATATTGACATCGAAGCCCTTATCAAGGAGTAATCGCGCTACTGACTCATGGCCTTTGGCAGCTGCTAATTGTAGAGCGCTTCCGTAATTCGAATCTTCGAGGTTTACGTCAAAGCCTTTGGCGAGGAGTAACAAAGTAATTTTCTCATAACCTCCTGCTGCCGCTGCTTGTAAGGCGGTCCCGTACTTTCCTCCCTTTAAACCTATATCGACATCCTTGGTAAGAAGCAGCCGAACAATGTTCTCATGGCCTCCAGCTGCAGCCAGCTGCAAGGCACTTCCGTGTTCAAAACTGTCAAGATTAACATCAGCACCTTTCTGAAGAACCAGCCGCGCAACATTCCCATCGCCTCTTTCCGCTGCTGCTTGCAAAGCACTTTTATGGTTTTCGCTCCGTATATTCACGTCGGCTTTCCCCTCGAGAAGTAACATGACAGTCTTGACGTGCCCTCTCACAGCCGCTGCTTGTAAAGCACTCCCGAATTCCCCGCCTTCGAGGTTTACATCTGCGCCGTGTTCAATGAGCAATTGGACGATCCTGTCATGACCTTCAAAGGCTGCCGCTTGTAAAGCTGTATTAGACCTTCTGCCCTGAATATTCACGTCCGCGCCATGTTCAAGAAGCATCTTCGCAATGCGTTCGTGACCTTTTTCGGCCGCTAGTTGAAGAGCTGTTTCGTCCTTTCTTCCCCGAAGATTAACGTCAACCTCGCCTTGCAGAATCATTTGCACAATCTTTTCGTGTCCTCTTCCGGATGCAGCATGCAAAGGACCCCCACGTCGCTCAGTCTTGAAATTCGCATCGGTGCCTTTTGTGAGAAGTAATTCAACACATTTCTCCTGGCCCCCGAAGGCTGCTCCAATCAGAGCTTCTCCAAGTTTCTGGCGCTGTTGGTCTGGGTCTAATTCAGTCTCTAGGGCGAGAAAGTGCTGGAAATCATCGAGTAAGCCGGTTTCAGATGCGACAGATAATGGTGTCTTGAAGCGCATGCGACCAAAGGTCAAGAGACGCAGATTTTCCCTCCATGTGTTGAACTTATTGGTTTTAGGCCATTCAAATTTCTCCATTTGCCTTCCACCGATTGTTTCAGATACCGCAAGTGATACATGATTAGTCCAGTATATCGTTGCGTACTCCAGAAATGGCCGATAAGGCTCTCCGCGAGATAGCTGGGAATAACTAAGAGGGAATTCCGCAATTTCAGGAAAGGTTACATAGGTAAGGCAGACTCGTGCCAGATGATTATGAGCCGCGGACGGGGCGATCCAAAACGATGAGGTATCAGAAGCCTCCTTATTCAAAAGAAAGTCTTTTACCGATTGATGGATCAGTTGAATCGATTTATTGCTTCCCTCGAGGTCTTCCGGCGTTCCTATACGTATCTTGAACTCTAGTAACCCTCCACAGATCTTACGTACTTGCTTTTCCATCTGGGCCGGGGTCTTGATGAAGCCGCCCATTGAAGCCAGAGAGTCGAAATTGCGTGTTGGTGAACCAACTGCAGCAGCGTATCGGAAGTCCGCCACTGTGAGAGGCCGTTCTGCGAAGAGAACCCACACAAGTATTCTCCATGCTTCACCTTTCGTTTCGGCATCCAATTTTTTAAAGATTCGATCGTAAAAGCCGAGCAGGTTGTTTGGAATAGCATCGAGTGTTTCTTTCAACTCGAGAACAGTGCCGCCATCGTCCATTTGTTCTTTAAGCTCCCTGATGACGAGAGTCACCCAGAGAAATACACCTTGCGACCGGCCTATCACTGTCTCCTTAAGATCTTTGATGTCATCGGGCTGGTAGTCCGGATCTTCGAAAAGACATTGTAGCTCGGTGCCTGCGTACGCTTGAATATCATTCTTGTTGACAACGTCCAGCTTTATCGTAGGGTACCGGTAACCTTTCATGTAGCGTTGTATAGTTGAATCGTCTCGACTGGTGATGAATATGTGAGGTTGCGATGGATGCTCTGCAAGGCTCTTAAAAATCAATTTCAAAAGCCACTCCTTCTCCGTCTTTTCACACTCGTCGAGCGCATCAACCACAAAGAGAATCGATTTCATTTCAGGGTCTCCGATCATCGCAAGAAGAGTTTTTTCGAGAAAGTTTAAAGGGTATTTAGAGGAGGTAGTCTTCCTACTTTGATATTCAGGAATAATATGTTTAAACAAGCGTGGTATTTGTTTTAATATCTGGTAAACAAGCGATTGGAGGAATCCTCGTCTAGATTTTTCAAGCTCACTGCCTCGATCGTTGAAGAAGAAAGTGACAATGGCTGTGCCCGGCTTATTGTAGCATTGCCGGTGATGCATTATGTGGTCCACAAGGTATTTCGAGAGGGTGGATTTGCCAGCTCCAGGCTTGCCGGAGATCCAGATCATCTGGTGCCTTTTATCTATCCAGTCCTGAAACGTAGTATTGGAGCTTATCCATTGGTGTGTGGATTCATCTGACTGTTCAATTGCCTCCCGACGGTCTTCCAACTGGTGGAAGAAGAGCGTTTTCAGACATTCTGTTCAATGGGATTTAGTCTAAAGGCAGCCCGTCTAAACTGGATGCTTGGGATGTACCGTTTTTCTCATTGTTCAGAACCTTTGACTGCTCTACAAAGGCCCAGCTGTTAGTATCTTACACATTGAAATATATTCGATGAGATGGATTCATGGATTCAGGAGGAATATATTCAAGCTACAAGTGCTCTGTGATACATGCTTCTCCTTTACGAACCTTGCTGAACTCTTTCCACCATTCTTTTAATTTCCGTAAGTACCAGCAAGTAATTATGTTCTGTCTCGGACCTGAACTTGTTCATCCGAATGTGGTCGGAATCCAATGCAATATTCGCTTTCCCACTAAAGCTACTCGCGTCCTTATCCGCTGCCTGATGAACATTACTAAGCTGTCCCGCAAGAAGGGAGTGCGAAAACCTACCAGCAGCAAAGGCACTCCCCATATCCCCGACTTTAACGTTTCAAAAAAGTTTACCAAATCATACTGCCCATATCCCTTGAGAAAGGAGTCATTAAGCTCTCTAAGAGATTTTGCCCCTGGCTCTAGCGCCTCGAGGAGCTCTGTGCTTGAGCCAAGCCAATAGGTACTATAAGATACCAGTTTTCCCATAAACGTGAGCCGGGAGCCATCGTGGGGTACTCCCAAGAATATTGCGCCGAGCATCGACTTCTTGAGAGCTTCGTAGCGCCTATCAAAGTTTTTCTGACCTGCAATAACCAATGCCTAGATATTGTTAGATCCCAGGTACCCAGAGGGCTATCCTGGAGAGACAGATACCTTTTTGATTATTATCCCGCCAAAACTATGCCCAATAAATATTATCGGACGGTCAGTTTCCTATACGACCTGTCAGGACCTACACCCAATCTTTGGAAGTCTCCTCAATCCTAGAACGTACCGCACGGGATGTATTCAAAGCATCAAGAAGCTGTTGGCCACAGACTTCCACTGACTTGACCGGGGCATTAATGTCCCACGCAGAGTTGTGATTGAAAGCCATTATACGGATTCTAGGGCATGCTTTAGGTAGGAAGTCCTTCAGCCACATTGCTCCAGTTTCTTCGTGGGTCCAGGCCCAGTCAGGGTTCGATCCTAGCCCGTGCACCGCTACGATGCTATATGTGATTGTCAACATACGTCACCATCCCTTCAAAAAAAAAGCAGTCTTTCATGTTCAACCCACTCCACACTGATATCTACCTTCTGCTCTACATCTGGGTGGTGGACGAGGATGCCAGGGTTGACTTTAGATCGTGGTTTTGACCTGGGCAGGAAATATTGGAGCGGCGATAGTCCGGCCCCAACGATGTTCAAGATGAGGTAGACTATAGTGCCGATCCATCTAGACGTCAGAGATAGATCAAATTCTTGCAGCGCTATCCCCAGAGTTGCCGTGAAGAAAAGAACGCCAGCCAGGAACTTCGGCTGCGAGTCGCTTGTGAAGCGCAGTAGGCAACACCCAAGAAGCAGGAGCGTGAAGTTCCAGAGAGACATTTCGCGCGAAGGCACCACTAGTACGTACTAGCTGTTTATATTTATGAATAACAGTAGGGGGAGAGAGACTTCGAAATTTGGTAGCTTCGTATAATATGGGATTTATTGTTTTGGGTATACGTATCTGACAAAGCTAGGATGAATACACAAACCTTCAGCCGCTTCACCCCCCCACTTGAGTGACAAGGCTGTAGAAGTGCCGCGGTTCCACAAAACGAGTCAGTGGCTACAATCACCAAGTGCACTGCCACAGAGCCACAGCTTACGTAAATACTAGCCAATGTAGAGTAGGCACATATGTAGAGTACATACATACAGTCTCATTCGATTCGATGCTGCACCGTGCACTGACTGGCCGAGGGTCTGCAATTACTACAAAGCCTTCGCAAGCTTCATTCAGTGGCTGTACGAACCAAACATCATGCTAGCCAAAACCCAGCTAGCATGGAGCTAGCCCCAAAGGAGAATTATTGGCACCGATCAGCACTGATTTCGAGTGATATCCTGTGCGTATCCTCCTGCGAGACCGCACCGTTTAATTTTGTTGTTATCCTGTAATCGGAGTGATATATATATGTAGCAAAGTATCAGACAAGCCATTCCTCTAACATCGGGTATCGAATATCCATTATGCCCACTACGGAATATAGCTGTGAGACATGTAGAGCACAACATTTCGTGTGATATTGCCATAGGCCATAGCTACGGTCTACATGGCACATGGCGCAATTAATGAATTGAGCAGAGATATATATATCAACGATTGCTCTATGCGGGGGGATGCTCTAGCTGTTTGGCAGCGCAGAAAGCCCCTCGGTGTACTATAGCGTTCGCCGCAAATCGGAGGCATTCCAGCACCTTTATCATAATTACATGTAGGTAACAAACCGGGCACCAATCTTCAAAGTGAGGGAATACATACATACATACATGTAGTCGGCAGAGTTTATAAACGGAAAGCTGAGATGGAATATAAATAAAATGAAGGGGATAAGACACCGCAAAAATTATTTATAACAAGGATATTATATAATAATATAACCTAAAGCATTCCACCAACACGCGCCGGGACCGGCGCTGGGGGTATTGAATGCTCTACATACATGGCTTGGTAATTGGCGTTCAATTGATCGGCATTACTCCCGGGATCGTTTCCGCCGGCCGCTGTGTAGTGTGGGGTTCTGCCTAGGTCTTGATCTATTGATAGGAATGCGGACGTAATCTAGAGATATACATATTGATAATCAAAGCAAGAATCGTGCTAGAGGGTCATGGGGCTAAAACCCAACATTGGGCAGTCTGCGGATCAGCGGTGTTGAATGTAAAACGAGGAGGATGATTATAGAAAATGGTATACCTTCTAGATACTGTGTAGCTATAGGGTCATACCCTCCTGCACACGTCGTCCTGGAGGATTATATACGCCACCTAGACGAAGGCCTCCACGGTCGGCGCATATAGTATGATAGAGATGCGCGTATAAAACACGTTATTATCTAACGACTAGTTGAGGCGGTTGAACAGCCACCTTTGAATAGGATAGATGAGGTGCTGGGCCACCAAGGTGGACAGCTGCCTCAAGACCAGTGAGCACATGATCCAGGTCCGCTGGGTTATCGTGCTGTGGCCCTGATTATAGCCCGTCAAGAAGTAAATGAGTATGTAGGGTTCAAGCAGCAGAAAGAAGATGAGAACGTTGATCGGAACCGAGTCCGTGCTCGTGATGTCGGGATAACCGCCCTCACATGAGAGGCCATATGCATAGCCTACAGCGCCAGCCACCTCAGTCTCTATGTTCTCCAGCGCCTCCCGCTCCTCCCACGTCTGCTGGCAGCCCTCGTAGGGGCCGCGGTAGTAGACGAGATATCTGCTTAGGTAGCTGGGCCGGCACATTGACGCGATGAGGTTCAGGAATGACATGAACACATAGGGGATGACCGTCAGCGAGTAGGCGGCGTATCCGAACGTGTTGATCTGCATGCCGCGCGCCTCGTAGAGCTCGTAGCACCCGTAGAGGATCTGGACGATGGCTGCAAGCGTCTTGAGGATGTTGTAGTTTGAGCCAATCTCGTAGTCGTATTGGCTCTCGTCCAGAATCGGGACAACCCTGAAACTAGCGGGCACGGTGGCGACGATGAGGTCGTCGCGCCGCGTGTGGTGCCCGATTATGCTATGCCGGCCCCCGGAGCTGCTACTCGACGACCAGTAGCTCCGGCTGAACGGGTTCGAGAAACACAAGACCGGAATTGGGTGCTGCCCATGTATGTTGAAGTAATCAGGTGAGAATGGCCCGAGACTATACAAAGGGTGATATGATGTTAGAGCTGAGAACGACCTTTTCTGTTTATATGTTACATGGAGTCTCGAGATCTCGTGGGTGGAGCTGGCAACTCGTCTCGAGGCGGGGCGGGGTGGGGGCTGGGGTATGGCGATTTAATGCAGCAATTGCGATCATATGGGGTGTTCTGCCGCCTTGTGAGAAATTAGGATCGCCTACCTCCCGAACTTTACAGACAGAGGGACAACCATGCACAGAGCACGTGCCAACTTTGCCCGCTCCAAAGTTGTCTTCCCGCCGATAGCAAACTCGGAGATGTAGATGAGCGCCTTGGCCGACCCCGTGTAGGGCAGCAGGATCGCACGTACGCAGTCGCACATTGTGATGAACGCGCCGCTCCCAGGGTCAGTGAGGACAGTGAGGGCATGAAGGGCGTAGTTTACAAGGAAGAACATGGCGACATCTGACCAGTGGCTTGACCGGCAGATGATGTCCCCTTTCTCGCCTTTGTAAGTTATTTTCCCGGCGTCGATCATGCTAGACGTACTTTGAGTATATCGCGGGGATGGAATGTAGGTACGTCCAAGATGTATACACTTTTGATCAATTCGTGACTGGGGGGGGGGGGGGGGGGGATCAATTCGGGGTGCGGGGACTCGGTGTAGGATATAACACGGGGAGAGCATCTCTGGTACAGGTATAAATACTCTACACCTATGTACATCAAGTAGAGTACTAGCAGGTGCCACCATCTTTTCTTTTCCCTCGGCCAGTCCCGACGTCCCGACATGTATGTACATGTAGGTACAGTGCGAAAAGGTGTTGTTGCAATGTGTGCGGCTGTAGGCCATGTAGGTATGTAGAGAGTACTGTCGTTCACGGGGTATTGGCGGATACTGGGTGTCTCTCCTTTGGCCTGTCCTTCAACACCCAGGGGCCAGAGCCCGTCAATACTCATTCCTGCTCCCCACTGAGACCAAGGTCCACAAGCAACACCACGACAGCCTGGACCGTTCGAAAGTGGGCGAAGAGTTACACAATGTAACTATGTAACGTAGCACCCTGCGTGATGCATCGGGGCATTGGCTCTCAGTGTGACGCCCAGCTCAGTGCTGTCATTGGACCATTGCACGCCCTACAGGCCGGATTGGATACGGTCTTTCATTAGAAGTGCACCTCTGCCGCGTGCAGTATGTAACGTAATGAGAACATACCTACTCTACATACCGCCAAAACTCGAAAAATTGGCTATCTCCGGCCAGGGATTATCTCTAAGACGATTGGCTGAAAGGTATCGATCAGCATCAGAAGTATCCGTTTGTAGCAAGTTTAATCCTTGTATGCATAGCCAATTTTTCGAGTTTTGGCGGTACATACCGCTAAATCTCGAGTTATTCGGGGGGTTGCCAAGCTTAGCTGCTAAACTACATTTAGTTTAGATCCTGCAGAAGAGGGCTGTTTTCTTGAAGATCTCTGCCTCTAAAGGTGAAGATCCTCAGATTTTTGCCTTGGCAACCCCCCGAATAACTCGAGATTTAGCGGTACATACATATCGCAATTCCGTCAAAGCTCCCCAATAGTGCCAAGCCAAGCCACACACTTCAGCTGTGTGGCTTGTCATACATACTCTACTTGTCCCATGTTGGCAGCACTCGAGATAGAGTAGCCACGTATCGGCCCTGGAGTAGGTACCCCCCCCCCCCCGCTCAACCCACCTAAGCTAGCCCTGGTTCGGTGCTCGGGATGCGCTATACTTTAATTTGTCGCATCATGATCAGGTCCTCTTACATACCAGACTTAGGGGCCGATTGCTCATTGCATATCTATGCGGCAGCTGGAGCATCGTGAATTGCCATCAAGCGTCAGGGCCCCCTACGTGCTCTAGTGCCATAAATATACAGGCTAGAAAGCTTATGTATGCCATACTACGAGGATCGAGCTGGCATCACGATCAAGGGTCAGGCCTTCAATCGTTCACCGTTCGCTGCGTTGCCCTTGCTGAATAGCGGTGGTGGGAGAGTAGTGATACTGATTACCGTCTCCTATTGGCGGACCTTCCCACTCCAGTCTACCCCCCCCCCCCCCTCCCCCCGCCCCCCTTAAGCTTCGCATATAGAACTCTCTTCGCGATAATACAGCACCGAGCGTTGGATACTACTCAGCTAGCATGGTAGCATCGTGGTATATAATACCTGACATTTTGGACTACCAGGCCCCAAAGAACTTGGGATATATTGGACCCAGGCGTTCAAATCTTCGGGCACAGGACCTCCGTACCACGGCTTTCAATGGAAAGTGACTCGGATACCACTCGGAAAAGGCTTGAAACCCTGGATCGACTCCGGTGCCACAATGGGCTCAACCCAGTAAAACTATCATTGCTGTAAAGTGAGATGTGCCGTTAGCATGGGAACTGCTGTTATCCTCAAAGGACCGGGGCGTCTGTCTCTTCCTCAAAGGATCGATGATATGAACTCTCTTTTCCTGCATGGATAAATTAGAAGAAGGTTCACCTTGCCGTCAAAACACTGTTCTGCAGAAAAAACGTCTACTCTTACGAACAGTGACTGCCGCTTTCTAATGGTCATATATTTTCAAGTTTTGACTCCTTCAAGGGATGTGTCCGGGACTGGTCTGCGAAAGAACATTTTACGCTTTGCAGAAAAAGGAACAGGTGTTTCTGTCTGAGTACGAGACTAAACTGATGGTATCGGGGTCTTTTATTCCTAGAACACATGTACATACTTGTACGATCATATGAGACAGATTAATGGCACTCGAGTCTTTACCACTCCAACCCATGTGATACAAGACATTTTGATGGTACTCGAGTCTTTAGTAATAACCTTCGTTGTACGGAAGTCCTCTGTCTTTAAATGTCATAGCACAAGATCACATCATATATATCGTCGGGCGTGTATTACCGCACGTATACCTATGAAGGCAGGGGTAGTTAACTTGGAATCTATCTTTAGATGGCGTGCCCCTGACGTTGCTATACAGGTTTGTTAACTGGTTATGTCATAATAGCATCATAGTATATCACTCGACCACAAGTCATAAATTAGCACTCGGGATACCGAGTGATAACTCATGATATACAGTTTTCTTTTTGTTTTCATTCATCTCGTGGCTTGCATTGTGGAATGATGTATCGCTGCTATGGACTCATCACGTCTTGGCTGTGAATAGATTAATATACTGCGTGTATTGTAGTGAGTCAGTCGCGTCATACAGTACCAAAAAAGGGGGTGATATAGCTACCGTAGTAGTACTGCCGTATCAATACCGTTCTTGGATAAATGCAACATTTGTTTTAAGTGCGGTTTTACTCCCTCATTCTAGGGAATGCTGCATCGTGACAACTGCTGCAGAAATACTATACGGTGCGTAGGAATACCTTAGGAATACCGTATGCACTAGTGGGGTAATCTACATAGCAGCGTGACATGACTGTGACTGACTGTGACACCATTGAATTACCACGATCACCACCACGATCACCACCACTGGGCACGATCACCACCACTGGGCACGATTGCCATCATGATCTTTATCACCTACAACTACATGTAACAGCGGGTGAGTTGGCCCTAACGTCTACATCATTTAGTCAAGCTCCCCTAGCCGCACATAGAAAACCTCAATTTAAAGGATATTTCCTAATTTTTGAAAGCCAATTCTCGTAAAATAATAATTGATAGAACTACTGATGGATATAACTCCCGTGATGTTGATGGTTGTGTGGTTCATCAAATTACTCAGTCTTGTACATAAAATATCGTAGTAAGATGAGATAGCAACTGTACTTTCATAAAAACTTACAATACCGCAGCACTAGTGTAACACCCAGAATGCCCGGTTCAACAAAAATAAATACCGTAGTATTAGGTACTTCACTATAAGAACATCCCGCCTTTTTGTACTGTATTACTCATATTAGAGTCGTTCTTTGAGGGAATTCCATGCATGGCAACTTTCATCATCACATTACCCGTGTCTTGGTCAACAAGAAATACAGCATTGTGGCGGTTTTTTAACCTTTTGTCTTTTTCGCTCCGGGAAAATATTTTAGAGAAGAGTTCTCGAGATGAGCGGCCTGGGCGGGGGGGGATTATGGATCCTTTCGGATAGTCTTATCGAGGGCCTTTTAGTATAAGCCAACCTAGCCAGGCAGCGAGTTTACAAGCCAGAGGATATAGGCATAGACCCGTCTACCCTTATGTTCCCTTGAAACCCCTTCAACACAGAGAAAGGGAGGCTCTCGTATCTTCGTGTCTTGGCACCGAGTGATACTATATGATACAACTTCCCGGCTGTTGACTCGTTCTGCAAGCCACCTTAATTCCGTTGTCGCCATTTAGCCATCTTATATTACGAACCAAAGGCGGTACTAGAAGCTGCACGGTAGCTTGCGCATATGCTTGAAAAAGAAATGTGTATTTTATAACTAAATGTAGGTTTATATCCTCGCCCACGCAGCTGTAGATATATCACCATGGACATCTTCCTTTCCAGGGTATGTAGAACATGCTCCATGGCATTTAATGTACATGATCAATCAGCTAATTATAGCTTATAGCTTAGCTAGATGGTGTTCAGACTTCCATACCCCGCTGGCCTGTGTGCGATTGTACTAGCCAGGCCTATGTACCGCGGTGGGTAATAGTCATCGTACGGAACGCTACTAAAATACGTGTTTCCAGGCAAAATTGTGGCTAGGTCATCCGATGACTTATTTAGAGAAATGTATGAGGAGAATATAGTATATTGAGCGTGATAAAGAAACTAACTGACGGGGGAAAGCCCCAGCATTTATACTAAGAAAGGTGGTACAGAAAGGTAGTATGACAAATAGAGTCCCGTGTCATAGCCATGACATATAATTGTGCGACATCGGTTATGGGTATGACTCATGGAGAAACAGGGTTTCAGATTAGGCTTAGTGCCAATAGATTATGTAATCAGGGAGCGACGAACTTGTATGTTCTTAAGTTCACGGCGCAATAGTATCCCTTGGACGGATGAAACTGTCAAATTCGCAGCCTGCCTTTTTGAGCTTATACTAGCCCAAGTAGGTATCTAACACTTATTTTTGATTGGCTCTATGGTTATTCTCAACCATTAAGAGCAACGGATATACCCAACTCAGTGCGTGCACGGTCCAGGCTGCGAGTTTAACAATTTCATCCGTCCAAGGGATAATCTTTGCTTTAAAATTCATCGAATCTCTTTCACAAGGGTTATCACTCAGTTCCTTATTTCTCCCACACAGAAAACTTTAATAATATATCCTGAGTCATATCCTATGACTACATGTAATAATGTAATACCTCATTCATTGACTCACGCCGGAGTCATGTGCTTACAAATGATAATTGACTAATACAATGAAATCGTGCCGAGCGTACTATCTCGAGATTATTACACACCGCTGTACGTGTGTGCTAAGACCTGGCCATGGCCAATGCATATATCACTTTATTGCATCCATAGATTAATAATGCGTATCTAAACCCTGGCTTAGTGTTCTCTACATGTACACTGCTAACAGTTGGCTGTAGTGAACGGGTCGGTTTAAGGATGATATGGTGCGCACCATCTTAAAGGTGACAGATTGCGACGAAATTTCAAAAGCCTAATGATTTTCAACGAAAAATGTTAAAATAAATGTAGGAAAATAGAACTCTAGTGCAAGAGCTAAATATTAGTTCTATTTTTCTCAATTTTCCATATCTATCTTGGATCAAAAGCCTTAGCAATTTGAAAATGGGGATTTTTGTATGTAAAATGCGCCAAGCATTCACAGAGTGAGACAGGCTTGGCAGGAGGTACCGTATTAATTCGTATGAACGGCCGGTCAGACAAGACGTTGAAATTTCCATATTTGCTTGTTTCTCTTGAATACCCCCCGCCTAATCTCCCTCGAAAAGGCAACTTCGACGTCTTGTGTGACCGGCCGTTCATACCAATTAATACGGTACACAACAACACCCCAAATGTGCAAGCCAATATGGTAGATAATAAATCGTTATTTTAGGGCAGAATATTTGACTAGACTAGGAATATATAGAAAATTTAAAACCAATTTTTTCTATATATTCATAGGCTAGTCAAGTATCCTGCTCCAAAATCACGATTTATTATCTACAATATTTGGGGTGTTGTTGTGTACCTCCTGCCAAGCCTGTCTCACCCGCCAAACCTGACTTGTCACCTTTAAGATGGTGGGCACCATACTTGGTACAATTTATAGGTATGGAAGCGAGATGTATATATGT
Source organism: Morchella snyderi (assembly GCA_024521645.1). Taxonomy (NCBI): domain Eukaryota; kingdom Fungi; phylum Ascomycota; class Pezizomycetes; order Pezizales; family Morchellaceae; genus Morchella; species Morchella snyderi. Next base: position 1,471,861 of record JAJJXB010000012.1, read on the forward strand.
AGCCACCAGAGCGATATATCAATGCATGGTATGAGTACAGATGGACGATAATACAATTATATAATGCATACATGTATAGAGTATATATGGCCTACATGTTACGTAACCATTCATCTAACCAGGGCCTCGATCCTCCTTATAGATTCGAGCTTATATGTAGCTACCAGCCGTCGTTGTCGTCGTCATATTCAACAACTGGCGGCGGAGGACTATTCGCATCCCACCATTCAGGTAATTTTGCCACCTCTGACCACGTCTTTCCTGCTGGCGGCGGCTGCGCTGCAACAATATCCCTTTGCGTTGGATATGGCGGCTGTGGATGGAGGGGGGCCGGCTGCGCTGCAACAATATTCCTTTGCGCTGGATATATCGTCTGTGGATCGAGGTGGATCGGCTTATCCGCAAGAACTTGGTCTGGGCGATCTCCTGGAGTTGCATTGGCTAATACTGTTTTCATTCCACCACCATCACCACCACCACCACCACCACCACCATCACCATCACCATCACCACCACCACCACCATCGCCACCACCATCACCACCACCACCACTACCCGTTGATTTCGTGCTGTGCCCAAGTTGGGCTGACTGGGCGCTATAGCTAGTTTGAGAGTCTCGAAGGTCATTAGGCTTTTTCTTCTGCTTGCTCGGAATATAATCGCTTTCCATCTCCTGATCTTTCCCCGTTAATATTCTCCCCACCCTGCCCGTCCACTGCATCCACCCGCTATCGGACACGGGTATGTCGCCTGCTTTGCTTTCTGTCACAACTGCAACCTTATCCGCCGGTGTGCTTTTTCCCTTGTTGTTGTTGTTGTTGTTGCTGCTGCTGTTGCTGTTTTTGTTGGTCTGTGTAGCAAGCTTGGGTTGGGTTTTGGTTGGGACCTTAATCTGCGCCGGGGCCGGTGCATTCAGGAATGGCTTCTGGAGCCATCGCATAAAGTCGGGAACCTTTTCCGCAAGCTCTTTGCAGATTGCCCGTTCTTTTTGAAGACTCCTCTGGAAAGCGCTCGCATCGAGACTGAACGCGATGGGCACATCAAGGGAGAACATAGCGGACCAGACTTGTGCTTTTGTCTCATATGAGGTGATTTCCCTATTTGCCTTTTCGAGAAACTTAGGTGGGACGCGGATCTTCTTCATCCCGCGTATCTGCGAGAGAAGGACGTTCACAGCTAAATATAGCTCTAGCCCCTCAACTATCATGACAGTGGTAAACTCGAGAAACATCTGGCGTGATGAAAATTCGGCTTCGTGGGATTTGCAAAGGTTGTAAAGATCTTTGACGCCTCGTCCGGTGGGGGTTCTCATGTGCGAGTTGCGCTTCTCAAGGTCGGCCTTTTGCCTTCGGTACCAGGCCTGGATTAGGTAGATGCTGTCAATCTTACTCCCCATCCGCCGATCTGGCGGGCTTTGGCGTATCGGCATGGATCGAAACTGGCTACCAGTCCCACGCCACGCCTCTCCACGCCGGGAGATTCTACCCTCTCGTACGTATATGAGGACCACATCCTTGTCGTTGTAATGTTTCAAGGCTCGAGTGAGAGGTTTGACAAGATCTTTTGGCTGTACCTTTAGGATGCTGCCGGTTCCGAGAGTCGGAAAGCCAAAGACCTATAAATTGTTAATGAAATGGACAGAGATGATGTCCTTTATGAGATATATACCTTCTGTACTTCCGACCACACCTTCTGATACCCGACTGGGAACGCTCCGGCTGTCCCAATGTTTATAAGGGATACAACTAAAAGATTGACACTTCGGCGAGCCAAGATCCTCGATTCTCCCGACTTACTACCCTGCGGCGAGCTTTCAAGTTTTATCATCCAGTCACAGAAGCTCGAGACCACTCGTAAAAGTAGTCGTTGATAGCAACATTGCTCAATTCTAGTACAGGTCTTCAAGGATGTTTCCCATTGAGACAAGTGGAGCTCTACCCATGATTCTGGGATGACAACATCCGCCTTTTTGATTGAAAAGAGCTGATGATTGCCGAGGAAGAGTTAGCGCCAGAATGAGCCATAACTGTATGGAATGAATTGGAGAAATGGGCTCTTCTACCAGAAATGTCAAGATCTCCTCATATACTGTGATCACCGACTCATGATAGAACGACATGCACTGTGTGAACATGCTGAGGTCGGATAACGATTGGAGTAAACTATCTATCTTCTCGGACTAGAACAAAAGATTAATTGGCTTTTAGTATATCGCATTCATCATGGGCGGACAGAGTGATATATACCATTTTTCCCACGGAGCTGCGTTGAGACGAGTCGTCCCATCGGTGAAGGGAGCGGTATTGGATCAAGGCACTGTATTGGATCAAGGCATGGTTTATTAAGTCTTGGGTCCCCTCCGGTGCCCGCTCCGGTGCCCGGGGGCGGCCCCCGCTCTTCCCACCAGAATTGAACAGAGTGCCAAAAATGCCGCCCCAACTTCCTGTTACCTCCTGGTTGTTCCAATCCCCTTGGGTGCTTTCTGGTGCGTCTGCAGAAGGCCGGCTGGTTAAGGCCTCATTGGCGACATGCTCTTCAAGATCTGGTGGCCCGGATTAGATTCTACGCTGAAACTGGTCATAGATGGTAAACAATCTAGGATATTGCCTGACCTACCTAGCCATCTAGCAGGTTGATAGTTTCTCAGCAAGCATACGAAACCATCTCTGCTGTCATTATATGAATATAATGGAGTCGCCCACCGATGGAGAAAGCCATCTTGAAGCTTGTCCAGGACACCGAAGGCATCCGGTGTGCGTAGCCAATCACGTACTCGGCTGATTTCCCCGGCAGCCTCAAAGAAAGAAGAACGGTACGTTAATCTTGTAAATAGGATATTTAGTAGTTCATCTGCATTGTTAGCAAGTTAACTATCGATACAATATCACTTTTTGTGGGGGTCATACCTTTTGAAGTAAAGTATTCTTCAGGTAGCTTAATGGAGTAGGTGATTATTGATAGGAGACCCTACATAGTGCATGAGTTAGGGTACATATAGCTAGGTATAATCTTGATTTCGATTTCCGTTGGCGCGGGGCCTGTACTAACCTTCATAGATCTCTCGAACTGAGCTCTCGGGATGGAGGTGTGCATGCACTTACGGAATTCTACCTTCTCAAGCCGATCCCATCCGACTGAATAAGTTAATAAAGGATACTTCATGGTTGGCGGAAGAGGCTCACCTTGGGTCACGCATGAACGACATTTCTCCTGTTGTAGAAGACTGTTCCATGATACCAGTGCTCTCTCTTGAATGAGAGAGCAGGCTGAGCTTATTTCCCCTGAGAGATAGGTTACTACCGCCTTTAACAATTCATCGAACGTAAACGTCTCTGCCCTTCCGGCGCCTCGTAGTAATGGCGACCACTTCAGCGTTATATAGGGCTTGCTTTTGCCAGGAGTGTTTAGCAAACCGAGAGCGCAAAGTGTTGCTTCTGGTATTTCTCTATCTCCTGATATAACCTCCTGGACTATTTCATGTAGCCCAGAGAGATATTCGAGTGGGAGGTCGCTTAAATCGGAATCTGGCTTGAATTTCAAGAAGTAGGGGATATTGATTGAAACCTACCGAAGTGATCGGGCAAGTATTGTTAGAATTGTATAAGTATCAAGCGGGACTTTGAGGTGTTTTACCGTGGTATCCATATAATCCCTTGTCCATTCCGATGTGATACTACCCCGGTCTAACTTATTACCGGTCTTAAAGTACTGCCCGGCTACTGTAGCCACATCCTCCCACGGGCGACTCATTCCCAAGAAGCGCTTCTCGCAACCTAGATCTACACCCGTGGTGGAAGCAGCTGATATGTGGGTAAGTACTCTACCCGCTTGTGAATGGCTGAAAATATTCTCCAATTCACGCATTTCCAATGCATCGCTGTTGGTCTCCGCCCGCTCAATCATTAGGCTCAGTGCGGTATCGATGTCCCCTGTCTTGGTAGAGTAAAAGAAGGCGTCCCGGAGTCTTCCCTTTTCGAGGTAAAAGTTTAGCAACTCCCGCTTATATTCGAATTCCTCAAGGAATTCTTCCTTTTCCAAATCGGTAGTGAACATATTAAAGGTGAGACCCCATAGAAATGGTCGAATACAAGAGTTAGGTCGTCTCAAGAGCATATTGCATTCGCGAGCGTAGGACATCCTATCCCCATCTCCGATTTCGTACCGGTAGCTGCTCTGTATTAGCTTGTTAACATAGCTGGGCTAGGGGTGTGCATAGATTCATACTTGGTCACATCCTCAACCAGTCTTTCATACAGCTTCCCCCTGTGGAGTGATTGAAGTGCGTTCAACGTTTTTCCTGACAGATGGTACTGGCCAGCTGCTTCCTCAAACATCCTCGCCTTCTCAAACAAACTGGCAGCCTTCTCGTGTCTACCTCTTTCGCGGTACAAGTCTACGATCTATAGTTAGCGCTATGTTAGGATAGTTTAAATCAGAAAGCCTATCTTACATGCTGCAGCTGCCCAGTCTCCAAGTGCTTCCAGGCAAGTCGCCGCTCTTTCTTTCATATTAAGCTCGAGGAAACCAACACTGGCGTCCTTAAAGTATCTGTGAAGTGTGACATCACCTCTTGCTTGACATTTTTTTCCTTTCTGTTCGGCAATACAAGCCGTTGCAAGCGTGATCTTTTGCCGATCATACGCATTGTTATAACACCGAAGTGCCTAGACGGCGTTCAACATGGCCCTCGTGCCGGGGGTTTCCGGATAGGATCACTTACCTGTTCAAAGAGGCCTCGGTCCATACACTGGTCGCCAGTCTCGATCCATTCTCTCTCGGTGGTGATATTTGTGGGGCTAACCTCGTTCATCATGAATAGTATCTGGGCAGCTTTGTTAGATCATAGATATGTCTGGGACTTTTGGAAATCTACCTCTCCAGGTTGGAAAGGCTTTATTTCCACGAGTGGATCGGGCACTCTTTGCGTCAAGAGCTCTGGAATAAACCCTGGATCACTCTCCAATATCCATAGTCGGTTACGAGGACGGGTGATTGCAACGTATAGACTCTTATAGGTGATATGGTTAGTAAAGACTGCTTTTTTTTTTATTGCGGGGAGCTGGGTTATATTGACGCTATTCACCTTCAGTTCTGAGCACATATTCTTTCAAGGTAGTTAGCATATACTATTTCTAACCGCAAAAACTATGGATCTGTACTTACCATGTGAGTTTCCCCATACGATGGGTTGGCACATGGAACCAACAGTTCCTGTAGAGTCTGGAACGCTCTTAAACAGGGGCTAGATGAGAAGAAGTTGTAAAGAAATACGTCGTCATACTCCATCCCCTTGCTCTGGAGCACAGTGAACACGAGACTCCCAACACCGAGCTTACTTTGAAGTTCTTCTTGCTCCTGATGGTCCCTTATGATAATGATCTGCTGGTTACTAACTTGTTTCGCTGGACTTCCGTCTTGCGGTGGTTCCGCCGCTGGGTTTTCAACAGCACCTGTCCTCTTGCTGGCCATCTGGAGAAATTCAACGAGATCCGAGCCAACTATGTCCCATTAGGTAAGCAGGATATCGGAGGCTAGGGGAAATCTAGGTTACGTACTAAAAATGACCGGCTTTGGTCCCAAATAGTGGCCGATTTCTGGTGGTAGCTTGTCTACCATGTCCGGGAAGCCTTTATACGTAGAACATCAACATTACCCCCGAGAAGAAATCCAGGAATAACTCACCTTTCCATAGTAGGTCCATCACAAATGATGCAAGTGACAGGATTCCCTGATGAGAACGAAAGTTGCGGGACAAGGAGAAGAGTTCGGGCTTTGCGGCGGCAGGATCTATTCTGGTGAATCGGCTCGCCGAAAAGTGATTGAAGAATAGGGTTTTTAAATTTGCAAATCTGAAGGTTGAATCCTTAGATATGCACTGTGCGCTATCCCCGGCTGCCCCCCGCCTCAAATGTCAAAATCATTACTATGGAAGCGTATGCGACATTAATACGAACCAAAATGTATTCCCCGAGGATTTTGAACAAGATTCAGAAGCAGCTCAATTTCCAGGGGCCGTTGGTCTTGCACCTCTGTGTTCAAACATTAGTTTTTGCACTTTTATGATACTAAGGGTCGACGCAGTCTTAATAAGTACCATCAACATATACTTCCTCGAATATAGACTCGAGTCTGCGTCTGAGTGAAATATTTTCGTTTAATTCCCGAATTATAGTCTTGACTCTATCAATGCCATCATAGTCACTGTTATTCGCTTTCTTATTCTCATATTTCTCATAGATTCCGTAGACAGTATCCCTGTCAGCTGTGTTCACAAATGTTGGTGCCAACCTGGCACTCATCGTTTTGTATTGCTCTCTCGAAAGTGGTTTCAAACCAGTTAAGAGCGATGAGGCACCTTTGATGACTCCCATTATCTCCGCGAAAACTAAGTCTGGTTCTAGCCCACTCTTGATACCCGCAGGAAACTGTACCCAATAGGCTTCTTTGAACACAACATAATCCACTAAGCGTCGAGACTTTTCGATCGCCCCAGCCTTGCGATAATTTCCTCTGTGTCGAGTTAAAATGGAATCGGGTACTCGCTTAGTTGGTTGGGGGTATACCTGATTGTATTTTCAAGGCGTCTCAGGAAATGCCCAAACGTGCAGACAAAAGGGAAATTCTCCTTCCGCAGAGAGAAAAAGTCTTCAGTTGTGTTTTCTTCCATACCATCCCGGATCTCGAGAGAGATATTCGCTCCGTCCTCAAGGTAGTTAAATCCGGCTTTCACTCTCAGAAGCTGGGTATCTATCAATAATTGAACCTCGCTTTCCAACTTGCGTGCAAGGGGTTCAGAACGAGTGAGTAGTATCTGAACATCGTATTCGTGGGGATCAGCAACAGCAATGACCACCGTAAATCAAAGTCATAAGGTAAAGATGGGAATCCTATACCTGACGAATCGGGGTATCTGGTTGGGCAATATTGCGGGCCAGATATCTGCTCATTAATTTATAAAGTAAACACGATGTCTTTCCCGTACCACTTCTCCCTAGGATAAACGTCGCGTTTTTATTTTTTATTATCTCAACTTCTTTCCCCGTGACATCGAAAGGGAAGTCGGAGTGGGACTGGCCCAGCAGGATGCTTTCCAAAACATTTCCTGTGAGTGTATGAAATTTCCCTACGAGAGCCGGTTTTTGTTTTATTCTTAGCCATGAACCATGAACAGGTCTTAGGGGCACACAAAAGCTCTAATAACACTCACCTGAGATGAGCATATCCTCTGGTAATCGTTCATCTGTTGACTCCAGCTTATCTCTTTCTTCCTGATCAATGACATCGAATACCACTGGAATCTTTATCTTTTTATCTTTGTCGATTGAATTCATCCTGCAGCGCTCAACCCGCGTCTGTGAAAAGCCTTTCTGGGCGCGGTATACCGAATCCAGGGAATTTTGAATCTATGAATGAATGGTTAGACCCGACTTGAAGTTGACTGAAACAAGAATCGAAGTAACCTCTTTGACGTCCCCAATTCTCCAAACTGGGAATTACATTGTCAGCTTCAGAATCACCAATCATGCTACTATTAGGAGCTGGATGACTCAACCTCTTACGATCTGGCTGTCTGCATTGTGCTTCTCGTCAAATCCGACATCAACCTGCCACAAGATACGCCCATTGCCTCCGTAAAAAGCCTGATATACATGAACTCTGAAGCGATGGTCCCCATGATTCTTTGAAACCTCCCCGGCAACAGCGCCCCGGACCCAATCACCAGATGCTAGAGCTTCCAACTTGGCTTTGATATGAGGAACGTTTCCTTTTGGGTATTTGTGAGTATGACATTCTCGACACTAATTATAAACATCTTGAGATTTTGGAATAAAACTTACCCTCCCGCTGTGATTGCTTAAGGTCTCTGAGTGCCTGTGTCGAAAGGGCTATCTTCCAGACACCCAGACCACCACCAAGTAATCCCTCAAAAGAATCAGAGTCGAGTCCTGCTACTTCCGTTCCAAACTCAATGTGAACAGGGGAAACCATAGCTTCCGAAGTATTTCCGAAACCGCGTCTGAAGCACAAGCGACAGGGGAAGCTTTTCAAAAGAACCTCCAGTATGGGGATGGTCTCCTTTGTTTCGATATGGACAAGAAGATGCTGTATACGTGTAGTCCTCCCTTTGGAATCAATAATAGGGATTCTAAGCTGCTGGAGCAACGCAATACAATTCTGTGGGATTCCTCCGCGGCCGGCGGACGTATCAGATTTTCGACGGTCCTTAATACTAGGACTTTCGTTGCTACCGGAGGCTCGTGATCCAGTCTGCACTGATCCAATCGAGTGTTTCCTTTGAGAAGCTGGTAATCCGGGATTGCAGGCTTGTCGAAGATGGAGTTTAAGAGTGGTGAGCAGGCCCCACCGCTCCATCTCGGACAAAACATGGTGATCGCTCTCACAGTTCTTTGCAAGATCCACCGAGACTTCAACCCAGTCCTCCATTGTTTCCGTGAGCTTGCTTGAATTGATGCAGCCAATCCAGTTTGCTTTCAGCTCGTTGTCGCAACGCTCGTCTGAGATGAGCCTCCCAAGAAGCGCCGGTGCCTTTCCAAGCCGGGCTGCAAGATGACCAAACATACTTCTATCCGCAAGTGCCACAGTCGAGAACAAGAGCTCCAACAAAGCATCGCGAGTGTGTAGGTGCTGATATCTCTGTTCTAGCAGTGGAATGATGATTCCCTTGATGACATATCCACTCAACAGCTTTCCTACTTGCAAGTCGAGTTCCAACCTATCCTTGTTCGGGTTCTGCAGCTGGGGAATTAGTTGAACAAACCTTGCGATGCGTACAGCGTAGACCTCGAAACCGGCGATGAAGGACCCCGAAAGCTCCCTATTCTGGAGAAAGCCTGAGATTTGGGAGGGGTTGCCTTTGAAAGAAGTATATGCGTCTTCCCATTGCTTTTTGCGCTGATCGTTGTCATTGTCATTGAATATGAAAGAGGTAAACCTAGTATCTCCCATTGTGCTCTATTACCGAGGTTGTGATGTTTGTATTTTTCGGAGGTTAGGGCGTTTAATTGTACTGTATGGTAGAACTTACATGTATGAAGAAAATATCAGACTTGTTTTTGATAATTGAGCAGGCATAACTGACGGTTGCCTAATGTACATGGACATACATGCGTAACGGACGGTTGCCTGAACCAAACAACCATAACGCACGGTTGCCTTAAAGCCGGATGTTATAGACACCCCCCCACCCTTACCTCTAGTCTAGTATTGGTAATGACATGGGCCCTCACGATTCACTTTGCAGTCGGTCCGTAGCTATTTTTATGAGACGACCTTTGAGTCTTCGATCAGGCCCGAGTACAGGGTGCTGGTACTAACTATCGTTACGAGTTACCAACGCTGATATCATTTCCCCTCTGTCCCCTCGAATTATTAGAATTGTAAGGTAGAAGACGCAAGGGATGGTGAGGATCATATCCTAAGCGGACTTGAGCCGGCCAACACTCATCGGGCTCTGCTCGTTACTGCTCATGACAGTACTAGTATACTGCATAGCTACTCTACATGTAATTAATAATATAATCCAGACTCTTTGCGCAATTTGAGAATAGATCGGATCTTTTCAGTAGTTCATTGGATTTTCCAACGGAACCCACACTCCTTCAAAATTAATGAAATCAGATAAGAAGATAAGAGATGGAATCTACGATGTATGTAGATATGTGCCCCTCGCAATTGGCGTGCTTACTCTATTATTGCTAGTTGTACCTAGCAACACGGAAAGGCACTCAGAATTTCAATTATTATCATAACACAATGCTTAGGCAGGATGGATATTTTAGCTATACACATGATATATGAGTCTCTAGCATAGAGTCTGCATTTTTCCAGGTCATTGATTTGGGATTTGTAGCCTGAAAAAAGACAACTTGTGACAAGAGACAGTAATAAAAGAAGAAGCAATAGCGATTCGTATTAACTCTTACCGTAACTATCATCCCTAGCTTCGAATTACTATAGATTCGCTCCGCATTCAGTTAGCTAGTCTGGTTATTGAGGAATACGGACTATTTGATCTTTGCATCACTTTCCAGCACCCCCCGGGTACAACTGGGATTAAGTGAGCGAACTAAAGTAACGAATGTCTCAAAGTAACTACTTGGCATAAATCTCCCCAAAAGTGCCAAGACGGTGGTTTATGCCAAGAGATTAACCATGAGACCGTCCCTGTGTCTTGGGTCTTGGGGTCAACGATTTAAACAGGGGTCTTTGTCGAGAGTGTGGCGACGTGGCGCTGATGGTGTGGCTTAGTGCCACATGGGGCGGATCAAATGAAAACGTGGCCTAGACTTAGCATACTGTATTATCCCTTGGATTGGTGAGACATGCAGATTCGGGACCCTTCCAGGCTTGGTGGTGTCGTTACCGGAAAAAGACGATTCATTGTCGGGTGAGGAAGTGATCATTTCCTTCCCAGGCAATGATCACTTCAATGAACTCTCCTTTTCCGGTAACGACATCACCAAGCCTGGAAGGGTCCGAATCTGCATGTCTCACCAGGCCAAGGGATAAAGGGACTATCCCTCTTCCTTGTCACACATCTACAGAGGGTGGTAACATTAGTGACATTATTGCGAAAACAAGGGTAGGCGAGTGCTGTGGGCCCGCACAGGTGGGCGAGTGCTGTGATTGGGTGAGGAGGAACCTCAGGCGGGCTTTAGGTAGGCTTTAGGCGGGCTTCAGCGGTTCACGGCTTCAACATCGGACCAAAATCTCTGAAGTGAGAGGTTTTGATACTCGCTAGGCGTTTTTAGCACCCCTGTTTTCGCAATAATGTTACCACACTCTGTATATCCAACATCCGAATGTCATAACAAGATTTTCCGTTTGCATTATCAGAGAATAAGAGACAATTGAGCCTAGCGAGAAAGACTAAGCGAATTATTACCTAAGACTATTTCACGGAACACTCTTTCCAGCCCCGAAACGGTGAGGCTGAGTTTCCTAATTTGGTACTTTTCCACTAGCGTACTTCCCAATTTGGTAATGTTCTAGCCTGGAAGGTAAAATTACGTGCGACCAAAAACCCAATCAATAGCTCAACCATACCTCATGCAGTCTGTAGTCCATCAGTCGACTGACTCTTTGGACGGACTGCCCGGGGGCCTTCTAATGCAGGCCAATACCGCCAAAACTCGAAAAATTGGCTATGCATACAAGGATTAAACTTGCTACAAACGGATACTTCTGATGCGGTAGAATTGAGCATAGATATATATATATCCTGCAGGGACTCGCAGGGATATGGCTCACACAAAATTCACTGCCTCGCTGGAGGCGTCTGTCGGCGGTGCAAAGTTAATTGTCTCCACAGCGTGATGTCACGCAAAACCGCTCATGCAATCAGCTCGCCCATACTCATCATACCCATGTAGTGCTTTAAACAACCGTCGCCGGGCGTCTGTCCATCACCACGCTGTCCGCGCTCCGGCAATTCAAGGGATATCGCTATAGGTACATATGTATGTACGTATATATATAAAAATCTCTGAACTCATCCTAACTAGTGGGCCGCCGCGCTGTGCGCGCGGCGTTTTACTAGGTTTTACCAGGTTTTACCGCCTTACCGATTTTTGCCGCCACTACCGCCGCAACCACAACCACGTAGAAAATATATGGACCTGCAAGGCGCAGGGAAAGGTGAGTGAACAGATCCTCCCCTGTCAACACTCCGTCTAGTTCACTCACTTAATCCAGAGCTTGTACCTACATACATCATGAGTGAGTGGGGGCGTGACCTTCAGCCTCATGGTACACAAATGTATGGAGACGATTCTGCAGTCGATCAATAACCCTTACCCTTCCATTGCGGCGCAGTATTCTCGGCCAATCGGTGATCAATTCCATGCTATATACTACGACATGGCCGGCCTTGAGCACGACTTCACATCATACAATATCTGATAGCGCCGTATATACCGAATGCTCGAGGATACTTGCTTTCTCTATCATCATGTCCCTAGCTAGTGTCGCGATCGACGACACAATCATCGAACGCTACAAGCTCCAGGCAGAGTTCTCACCGGGTAGGAGCTCTGTAGTCCACACTACTGTTATACACAGGTCCTCCCCAGTGTCCGGTGCGCGCCGAGCTGTAGAGGTAAGGACGCCGTGGCGCGATACAAGAGAACTTGGCTCCGGGGGCTTCGGTGTTGTATCCCTACAACGAACTGCCGATGGCCAGTGTAGGGCCGTGAAAAGAGTTCTGAGGCGGGGTGGAGTGGGCGCTAGGACGGAGCTCATACTCATGGCCTTAAGCATGGTACTCGATGTGAGCCCGCGCCCGTTTCCTTGCGATAGAGTGGGAAAACTTGACGCTTTGCTGATCCTTGCGCCGAAAACACTCTACGCAGCATACAGACTCATTTGTTAAATTTCTTGGATGGTTCGAGGACAGGCACAACTTATATATTGCGACAGAGTTTATCATGTATGGCGATTTGAGCCAGTACATCAAAGACCCGGCAATGAAACATAATGCGCGGTATATCACGATGCAGTTGTTGGAAGGTGTTCGTAGTCTTCATATGAACAATATATGCCATAGAGATCTCAAGCCCCAGGTTGGTTTCCAACCGACTGATCACCGTTCAGGTGTTGACCGCTGACTAATTTATGCAATCTGATTGCTACCCCGCCCCCCCCCCCCACAGAATATCTTGATGGCCTCCGTGATCCCAGTGCGGGTAAAGATAGCAGACTTTGGATGTTCAAAGTACCACGAGGGAACAGAACTACGGACGAATGTTGGAACACGATGTTACATGGCCCCAGAACTCCAGGGCTTGGGGAAAGCGCGGAGGAAATACACAAACGCCATCGATATGTGGGCGTTAGGATGCGTCATCTACGAGATGTTGACATCTACGCCTCTTTTCTCCCAGGTGTCAACGATGTCTACGGAGGATACAACTCCGATTACAACGATGATATCGGGTATCATCATCGATGAGAAACTGGCGGAGACGAAGGAACCTATCTTTAATTTTAACCTGTTGTGGATGTTTTGTCGAGGAGATGTTTCGTCTCATATCGAAAAGCTCGAACAGGCACAAGTTAGCGGCAAGGCAGTTGAGCTGATCGAGTCGCTCTTGCGTGTCGCCCCGGAAGAACGGCTTACAGCAGCAAGTGCTTTAAAATCTCCTTGGATAATTGAAGAACATGGGCCAAATCCCGATTTGACCATACTTGCCTCTCATACCGAAGACCCCCTTTTACAGGTGCTGCTACCGGCTTGTGAGATTTCGGGAGCCAAAAGGGGGAAAGAGCACATTCCACAGCTCCAAATGGAGGATTCCGGCCCAAATGACCTAAGTAGGGCCGTACTCGATGGTGATGTCAGGAAACTTTCTACGCTTTTGGCTCTTGGTTCCGATGTGGAACAAATGAGTGATTCTGGCGAGACTGCATTATCAGCTGCGGTGCTTGCTGGAAAGCTGTCGCGCGTTGAGATTCTCGTGTCCCACGGCGCCAACCTGAAGGCGAATCTAAAAGATGGGAAACCAGTTCTGCAACTTGCGATAGAGGAGGGAAACATCCATATTGTTACACTGCTACTGGACCATGGTGCTTGCATGGAGGAGGGCAACATGGACAACTCCACAGCTCTGATAGTTGCAGCGAGCAAGAGAGACATGGGGATGGTAACGCTGCTGTTAGGTCGGGGGGCGAATCCTGAGGCAAAACAGAGGGATGGAGAAACGGCTCTGCTGGTTGCAGCACGAGAGGGGGATAAAGGTATAACTAAATTACTTCTAGACCGAGGGGCGTGTCTAGAGGCTAGATCCAATGACGGGAGTACCGCTCTTATACTGGCATCGTCAAGCGGAGGCACCGAGACGGTCAAAGTGCTACTAGATCGGGGAGCATATATAAATGTTCAGCAAGAACAGGGCGTGTCTCCTTTGCATTGTGCTATACGTTCTAACGATATCGCTACTGTCGATCTCTTGCTGAGCCGCGGCGCGGATTTAGAAGCACAAACGGCAGAGAACGAAACCCCACTACATAGAGCCTCAGGGGCGGGACATGTTGATATCATGGAATCACTGCTTAGGGCTGGTGCAAATACAGAGGCAGTCCAAAGACAACGGCTAACTTGTCTTGGGGTTGCGGTCGATAGCAATCAGCTAGCTGCAGTTATGTACCTGCTGAGGTGGGGGGCGAAAATGGAGGACGAGCGACGGGGGGTCATAAAGCCATTTTTGAAGGCTGCGAGTCGTGGATACATAGAGATCCTCATGGCGCTCATCAAACACGGTGCAGGTCTTGAGCAGGTCAACATTGGAGGTGCAACTGCTCTTCATATCGCTGCTGCTTATGGTTGGAGTGAAATTGTTGAGGTTCTTCTGTCGCTCAAAGTGAATATCGAATCGAGAACCACGCAAGGTGCAAGTGCACTTCATCTTGCCGCCATGAGTGGCCAAGCCGAAATCATCTCCATACTTGTGGGGTCCGGAGCAGCCTTGGAACCTATGCTAGGCAAGCAGGGCACCGCCCTGGCCCTTTCAACATCAAATGGACAGATTAAGGCGGTCGAACGTCTATTGAGCCTAGGAGCAGATCCCCACTCACTGTGCGGGAATGGTAATACTATACTTCACCACGCCGCACGGAAAGGTCATACATCAATTGTAAAGGTACTGCTTGACGGAGGGGCAATGGTCGACTCAAGAACGAAGGACGGAGAAACCCCCCTGGCGCTTGCAAGCTACCATGGCTATCCTGACATAGTTTCGCTGTTGATACGACGGGGCGCTTCGATGGATGTAAGGATATACGAGCAGAGCACTCCTCTTATACTTGCGGCAAGATCTGGCCATCCTGAGGTAGTTTCAATCCTTCTGGCCCACGGGGCTGAGATCAATGCTCGCGAGAAGTGTGGTGGTAGCGCTATTCTCATCGCTGCGCTTGAAGGACACCTTGATGTTATTCGTACTCTACTCGATCACGGCGGTGCTGAGCTGGAATTCGAGTTCGAGGACGAGCGCGGCCTACCTAGGCTTAACAAGACAGCTTTCTTAGGGGCCGCAGCCAAGGGGCATGTAGAGGTTATGGCACTACTCTTTGAGCGAGGTGCGAATAGCATGTTCAAAGACAGGCAAGGCTCTAGCGCCCTGATAATTGCAGTGCAAAGCGGACACACTCGCGCGGTGGACTGGCTGTTGAGCATCCGCGCCGCGGTCTCACAATCGGACAATAGAGGAAATATTGCGCTGATCAGTGCGTCTTGTAAGAGCTACACAGACACCGTCAATCACCTCCTAGACACCGAGTCAGATATAGATCGCAATGGAAGCCCCGCCAGAGACACTGCGCGTATGTCTGCGGCGGCCGGTGACCGCACTGAGATAGTGGCACATCTAGGCGTAATGCGGCAGGGAGGCCCGATTCAGGTGCAAAGGACTCCGGAATATTC
Organism: Morchella snyderi; assembly: GCA_024521645.1. Lineage (NCBI taxonomy): Eukaryota > Fungi > Ascomycota > Pezizomycetes > Pezizales > Morchellaceae > Morchella > Morchella snyderi. Next base: position 1,487,297 of record JAJJXB010000012.1, read on the forward strand.
TACAAATCCACATCCCCCTGGGGAGAGGGAAGTGCCCTATCCCCGTCGTATCTCCCTATTTCATAAAACAAGGCCTAAGCGTAAAGGTGTGCAACCCTTCCTCCAGAATATTCTTACGCTATTAGTGCCCTGAGTGCCCTCAGCGTATTTCTTTCCTTATCCATGCTGATATTCGGGTAAAGGCTGGGTGGATAGTTCATGATCATTGGGAGATAGATAGCTTAATTGCGGGCGAGATAGCCTTTTTTCTTCTTTTTTTCCCGTTGTTGAGCGTAGTTTGGTGCATGATTGAGATATACATATACATAGGTGTTGCTTACAATGTAAGATGGCTCTTTCTGGTTAGGTTTCATGCGAGGCCGGGTTTATCTAAATGTATATTATAAGTTGTCGGGGCGTTTGTTTTGTTTATTATGATTTTGTCAAACATTAGCATAAACCCGGGGCTACCTACAATTAATGAAGTAATCAATCACTCAATCAATACGTCTCCAGGGAGCTATGTTATGACTTCTTCAAATTCAACAAAAAGGGATTGAATAACATGCTACACCCCTGGCTTTTGTTTCATTCGCTATATCACTGTATCTGATAGATCGAGTACACTGTTAGTAGATTATAATTCAGGTATATAGGTGGTGGATCCAGGGACAAGCAATAAACTCAAGTATACGATGTTTAAATGGCCACTTACCCAGGACACCCGAGTGCCGCGATGACTTTGGAAAGCAATCGAACCCCGAGGCTAGGGAGCCAAAATGAACCCTAGCACTGGCAGTATTATCGAGTGATAGAATATGATGCACCCCCGAGTTTGCACCCGGAGTGGAAGTGGATAAGGTCTGGCGCCATAAGCCAATTCAGGACAACTCCAAGTAGGTACTGTCATTCACGGGCTATTGGCGGATACTGTGTATTGGGGGATTGAAACCAAAGATCGGCTTGGCTCTCTCTTTTTAGGCTTTTCCGCCAACACCCAGTATCCGCCAATACCCCGTGAATGACAGCACTCTATGTATCCACACCATGTATATGTCATGCATGTGTCGTTTGCGTGTGAGAGCTCACATCCTTGCCGAGCCGCCCCATCTTAGTATTCTTAGCAATCCACATTTCAGTTTGTTTCAGGTATAAGAGTCAAAGACTAGCGATTCAGGGGCAATGCTAAGAAGGGATTGAGCAGACACATTTCAGAATCACGACATATAATTAAATCCATACTTCGCATGCAATTGATGAATTAAACAAAAACGAAAACAACCCTCTTTTTCTCGGCGATAATGCGAAGTAATACGGGGCTACCAGAGTTTTGGCTGTAGAGAACCAAGAAGATCCCACGTTATTTTAATCCATTCACGAAAAAAAAGAAATGACGGTTTACTATGCTGCGCTGCACTGGGTGTGATTCATTTTTCATGCGAAGAGAGCCCCTACATTGAATATCAATTTATTCACTTTGCTATCATTTTAACCGCTGCTCAAATACTGTAGATGAATGCGGAAACATTCAATGGATAGAGCAATTATACTCCAACTCTCTTTATACATCTACAAGCCTCTAGATCTACATATCGGATGATACAGAATGCCGGTCGAGTGACACACCATGACCCATTTTCAGCACCATCTACGCCTAGATATTGATCGCAGACCTGGGGGGATGATCAATTCACCACGGGTAGCCACTACAGAGCTCAGTTGAACAAGGTGTACGTATTTGAAGGAAATCTAATATCCTAACTTACTACTAATTAGGAAATATAGAAATGCAATCTCCGAACGATGAGATGCACAAGATCAGATTTGCATCGAAATGAAAACCTTACTCTTTTTCCGCTTGCCAGTTACAAGGCTTACCTAGCGTTTCTCCTGTCTCCATATGCATTCATCGGGTACGTCAGTGTCTTGAGTAGCCATTACTGAGTTAGCATAATCTATGATTATAACTACTAACCTAGAAGTATTGCTCAGTGACGATAATAACATACCCACTTCTCCATATCCCGCTACTTGCTCCGATAATAAGACAAATGCACATCGAGTGTTTCTACACAAAGAGGATTAGCGCGATGTTCTAATGGGGCTGGGTTCTAAAACTAAACAAACAGTACCGAGACGAGAATCAACTCAGGATACGTTCGAGGACGGGGACAGGAGATCGGGCTCGGATACCGATCGAACAGGATATAATCGCAACCGAAACGAGGAATGGCTCCGCCTAGCGTGCTATGCTAGGTGAGACCAAAATAAATTAATCTGAATACAAATGAAGACGTTGCGTAAGGAAAGAAGAAGAGAAGAGAAACATAGACGAAGCGAGGGAGAGCCCTAATATGTATCCAAAGAAATCTCATGCTGACTAATCCCAAATGACTCACACCCGCGACCCACACCTATTCCCATAACCGATCCCGATCCTTTCCTTCCGCAATCCTAACCCGAAGCGCCTAACGCTGACCTTATCTTCCGAACACCTTCCTAACACATCCATCCTAACCGACGCGCTCCGATCCTTCACCTAACGACTCGATTCCGCAACGTTCTCGACCGCTTAGCAGTTGGGGGCGGTCGGGCCGTTATAGCAGCCCCCTCTCTAGGTTCGAGCTCTGCGAGAACTCCGACAGGTCCAGGCTTCGTAGGATATAGACGATGGAAGTGAGCAAGAAGGCTAGGGGCGTTGGTGATGTTATCAGAGTATTCTCACGTAGGGGCGTCGTATCCCTTCCAACTGCACAGGTACTGAAGACGTTTATATTGGATCCGGGAGTCTAGAATCTCGTCAAGTTCCCACTCTTCCTCACCTTCAACGACAACTGGAGGAGCAGGAGGAGGAATATGTCCTGGTAGAAGGTCCGTAGCGCAAGGTTCCAATTTCGAAACGTGAAAGACAGGGTGTATCTTCATCGAGGCCGGCAGGTCAAGTTCATAGGCGTAGGGGCTGATGATCTTCTTGATCTTGAACCTTCCCAGACGTTTCCAATCGAGTTTTCGGGAGGGGCGAGTGGTTTGGATGTTCTTCGCATTCAGCCATACCTCGTCACCGACCTTATAGCTGAGGGCCGGTGTTCGATGTTGGTTGGCATTGGTCTCCTGTTGATCCTGGGCGTATCGCATTTCGGCTCGGAGGTGTTCCTGTATTTCTGACATCCGTTTGACTAAGGCATTGACATCTTGTTGTTGGTTGCCGAAGGCCGTTGCGGTCAAGTCTTCCGTGAAGCGTGGGTCATACCCATAGTTAGCCATAAACGGGGAGACTTGCGTGGTTTCAGAGGCGGCGTTGTTAGCGGTGAACTCGGCGATAGGCAACCAGTCAGTCCAGTCATCCTGTTGGTAGGATACGTAGCTCCGTAGGTATTGTTCCATGACCGCGTTGGCTCATTCCGTTTGACCGTCAGTTTCAGGGTGAAACGCAGAGGACATAGCTCCTGTGATCTTCAAGGCCTTGCACAAAGACTTCCAGAACTTCGACGTGAATGGGGTGCCGCGATCGGAAACAATGGAGGAGGGTAAGCCGTGGAGTTTCCAGACATGGTCGATGTATAGACGTGCGAGGTCCTCCGATCTGGTGGTTGTGTTACAGGCGATGTAGTGCTTCATCTTTGACAAGCGGTCAACCACGACTAGGATGGCATCCTTACCCTTACTCTCCGGCAGTCCAGTGACAAAGACCATCGATATATGAGTCCAAGGTTTCTGAGGTACGGGTAGGGGGCGTAAGACTCCGAACGGGGCATGCCGTGATGTCTTGCTTCGATTACAGGTGTGGCAGTTGCGGACATATCATTCCACAGACTTGCGCATAGTGGGCCAGTAGTAGGTTCGTGCTAGTAGTTCGAAGGTCTTCGCTCTTCCAACGTGACCCACTGATGGTGCATCGTGGTGTTCCTTCAGGAGATGAAGTTGCAGGGCTTGGTCGTCGGGGACATAGATGTTGGGACGATATATTAACAACTCTTCGCGAGTTGAACATTCGGCTAAGGTGATGTCTCGGGAGTGCTTGCGCCTGTGCGGAGGATTACCATTATCTTGTTTGGGAATGGGTCAGTGATATACGCTTGTTTAAAAGGTTCTTCTAGGGGGGACAGTCCTTGTAAGGACTGGGTTGTAGCCAACAAACTCAGATTTCCCAAGTTCTGGGACTTCAACACTGTCTGACCTTGGTGAGTCAATGTTACGTGGGGTCCGTAGACAAAGACGTAGAGATCCAAGGAACACAATTCAAACAGGAGGCTTAGGGGTAGACCCTAAGCAAGCGAAGTATCTTGGAACACTCTTGTGCGATCAGACCAAGAGATCGTAGACGTTAGACTATAGAGGAATAAAACTAATAATATTCCTTAAATACAAGAGGTTGCGTGAAGAGAAAAGGAAAGGAAGAGAAACAAGACGTAGAGTGCAGACAGGACCCTTTATATAACCGAATAACCCCTGTCCGAGTCTGACTCATAACCGAACCTAATGGAAACACATAGAAACCTTTATGACTCACCCTCCGACCGTTGCCACCACACTTCTCTTCACGCCACAACATATTCTTCTAGTACCCGCCACAACGCCATAACAGATCACGTCCCCCTCTGAGGCCTAACTCCTGGTAGGCTTATGCTTGTTTGGATATCGTTCATGAAAGCCTTCAACCAAGTTAGGCGAGTGTTCGAGGTCATTCGGTGGTTGCCAGGAAGGTTCGGGGTATCCGGCATATCGAACTAAGTATACCAACCGACCTCGTCGCTTCCTAGAATCCAAGATTCCTTCAACTTCCCATTCCTCCTGTCCTTCAATCTCCACTGGGGGTGGAGGCAGTTGCTGTTGCCCTGGCACAGGATCACTTGCGGCTGGGGATAGTAACGAAACATGGAAGACAGGATGAATCTTCATGGTAGGTGGTAGGCTAAGTTCGTACGCATAGGGGCTGACAATTCTTTTGATAGGGTAGGGTCCGATCCGTTTCCAGTCAAGTTTCTTCGAGGGCCGTTTGGTATTAATGTTCCGTGTTGCGAGGAATACTTTATCCCCTAGAATATATCGAGGTGCGGGTAACCGGTTGATATTAGCATTGTCCTCCGCTATCTTCTGCGCCCAAAACATTTCGTCCTTTAAGAATTCGAAGATGGCTTTCATATCCCTTGCGATTCCATTCGATTGATCTTCTGCCGTGGTCTTCCCATGTTGTAGGGGGCCAAAGCTCATTCGGGGGTGTCTTCCGGTATTGGCGAAGAATGGTGAGACTTGGGTGGTTTCCGAGGAATGGTTGTTGGCTGCAAACTCTGCCATCGGTAACATGGGTAGCCAGTCATCTTGTTGGTAGGACATATAGCTCCGAAGGTACTGTTCCATAACTGCGTTGAACCGTTCCGTTTGGCCGTCAGTTTGTGGTTGGAAGGCTGTCGAGTATCGGGGCGAAATCTCTAAGCGATCGCATAAGGCTTGCCAGAATTCAGCAGTGAATTGGGTTCCCCGATCTGACACTATCGTTTCTGGTAGTCCGTGCAGTTTGCAAACGTATTCCAAATAAAGTTTGGCCGTTTCCTGAGCATCGACCTCCTTGGTGGTTGGTATAAGATGTCTCATTTTTGTTAACCGATCGACTACTGTTAGAATCGCGTTGCATCCCCCACTCTCCAGAAGGTCTGTGACGAAGTCCATAGAAACATCTGTCCATGGTCCATCTGGGATGGGCAAAGGTCGCAACACCCCATATGGCGCGTTCCTGGTTGTTTTGCTTCGAGTGCATACTTCGCAGTTCCGAACGTATTGGTCCACATACTTTCTCATTTGAGGCCAATAGTATTCCCGACTCAATAGTTCCAATGTCTTGGGCCTGCCTGGATGTCCCGCCGATGGTTTGTCGTGATGTTCCCGAAGTAACCGTAAGCGAAGGTCACTTTCTTCTGGTACGTATAGAGCCCCTCGGTATAGGACTCGACCGTTTTCGTCGTCCGAGCATTCCGCCAAGGATATTTTCTTTGAGTGTTTAACCCCATTCCGTAGTAGGGTCACGATTTTGTTTGGGAAACTATCAATCTGGTAAGCATTTGAAAATAATTCCTCCACAGTGGACATTCCTTCAGCGGATTCATTTATCAAAGAACCCGCGAACAAACTTAGCTTTGTGTCCAAATTCTTGCTTTTCAAAACCACCTGGCTTTGGTGGGCCAGTCGTTCGTCCCCCTCTTTAGGGAGGTCTCCTGGCCTCCTAGTTAAGGCATCCGGTTTTCCTCCTTGCTTCCCTGGGCGAAATTGAATAAAAAAATCAAAACGTGACAGGAATTCGGACCAACGTGCTTGACGACGATTTAGTAGCTTGGTTGACATAAAGTATTCCAAATTCCTATGATCCGTTAGAACTTTGATTGGGAATCTGGATCCTTCGAGGTTATGTCGCCAGACTTCGAAACATCGAATGATCGCTAATAGTTCTTTGTCGTAGATCTCGTAGTTGCATTCTGCCGGTGAGTGTCTTTTGTTAAAGAATGCTACCGGATGTAAAATCTCTTCATCCTCACGTTCTGAGAGTACCCCTCCTGAGACATAGTCAGACGCATCAGTCTCGACAGTAATCTCCCTCTCTGGATCAAAGTGTCGAAGTATTGGTGCCGTCGTGAACACTATTTTGAGGTTTCTGAAAGCTTGATCTGCCTTTTCCGACCATTCGAATTTGACTCCCTTTTTCAACCATTCTTGTTTGGTTGCATCCTTGGTCAGAATCGTCAGTGGTGTGACTATCTTGGAGAATCCATCAATGAATCGTCGATAAAAGTTAGCGAACCCGATGAATTCCTGTACCTCTTTCACACTTTCCGGTGTTTCCCAATTCAAGACCGCTGATATTTTCTTTGGATCCATTTCGATCCCTTCCGGTGATAATATGAGGCCCAAATATTTGGTCTTCTGAACATAAAACTCGCAGTTCTCTGGTCGGAGGTGGGCCTTATTGGCATACAATAATTCGAGTATCTTTCGAACATGGACTTTATGTTCCTCCAAAGTTTCCGAATAGATCAGGATATCATCCAAATACGCGGTAACGAATTGGTCCAGATGAGGACGGAGAATGTCGTTGATCCATCGTTGAAACGTAGCAGGAGCATTCGTTAGTCCAAATGGCATGACTTGGTACTCATAGTGACCGTAACATGTCCGAAATGCTGTTTTCCATTCATCCCCCTCGGCTATCCGAATCTGGTTGTATCCCCACCGTAGGTCGAGCTTTGTGTAGTATTTTGCCTTTGACAACCTTGCCTACGTTTCTTCCATTAACGGGAGAGGGTATCGATCCTTTACCGTAATCTCATTCAGTCCCCGATAGTCCACACATAGTCTTAGTGTTCCGTCGCTTTTCTTCACAAAGATGATGGGTGCTCCAGCCGGCGAAGTACTATTCCGGATTACTCCTCGGGGAAGGTTTTCTTTGATGTATCCCCATAGCGCCTTGAGTTCTACTTGCGTCATGCTGTACATTGGTTTGAACGGTGGTTGTTTATCCCCTTGTAGTACTATGTGGTGGTCGTAATGGATTCGGTGTGGGGGTAGTATCGACGCATCTGCTTCTTCAAATAGTGGTAGTAGGTCGTGGTTTTCGGATGGAACAATCTTACGAATATCGATGGGTGTCTGATCCAGGGCCGAGATATGGACTAAGTGTGCGCCCGTGTCCAGCTGTCGAACAATCCTTTGGATATGAGCCGGAGCTTGATTGAGTCCGGAAAGATCCAACAGGTTCCATTCCGGTGCGGGTATTGAAATTCCTCAAGCCACAATAGGTTTTTTAGCGATAGAGCAGTGTTCGCAGCAAGCCGGTGAGTCAAAGATTAGCTTGTTCTTTTAAGGTCTTAGCTTGACATCATGTCTTCGCATCCATGGTATCCCCATCACAATAGGGTACGATCCCAACTTCGTAACAAAGCATGGTGCGTCTTCGCGATGTCCGTGTATGTCGAGATCAAGGGTAACGAAGTGAGTAATTTTGCCCGATTGAATAGGCCGTCCATCTATCACATCAACTCGTCGTGGTATCTTTAGGGGTGTCATTGTGAGGTTGTGGTGGCGTGCAAAGAATTCATCTACAAACGCATATCCTGAGGCTCCGGTATCAATGAGAGCAAAGGTGGGTACAAAAGTATTTTTATTCTGAGAAACCGAGCAGGTTACTACAAATTGATTCCCATCCATTTCCTCCTCTGATACCAAACAAGTAGAGATACGCATCCTAGAAAAATCCTCAAAGGGTCCCTGGTTCATGCCACTTAAGCCAGGGACAAATCTTTTGCCGACTCATTATCCGACTCGTTTCCTTCTTCCACCTTGATTGCCGCCCCCCTCATGGTATATCTTCTTTGACCTCCACCCTGTCCCCTAGCCTGGGGGCAATTCCTCACCAGATGTCCAACCCCCCCACAATAAAAACATCTTCCTTCCGCCAAGCGAGCATTCCTTTCCGTAGGAGTGGGGCGACGCCGGCCCCCCGAGAGATTCATAGGTACATCACCACCCGGTGCGTGCGATGGATGAGTAGGCGCAGGCGATGCCTGGTTCGCTGGGGCGGGAGTAGGAGCAGGAACATAGGGGCGCGACGGGGACACCACAGCAGGTACTGTGCGTTGGGCGACAGGGTTACTGCTGCTGGTGGTAAATGGGTTTCATTTATTCAGCCTCGCCTTAATCGCCCGTTGCCTATTGTCCAGCCGTTATGGGAGTGTCGCGCAGCCATCAACCGTATTGGGCGTCTCGTGATGTACCATGGCCTCCATGAGCTCCGTGCTGATTCCTTCCAGGAGGCACTCCACCCTAGTGATCTCGTCAAACCCAGACTCCGAAGCGTGTCGTTGGAACTCGGCGAAGTAATCGGAGAAGGTACGGTTACGTTGGCGCATATCCCTCAATGCTCGGCGAGAGGTATAGACTCGATCGGGATCCTCAAAAGCAGTGTCCAGGATCTCATAAAACCGTTCCATGGATGGCAGGTTGATGCCTTCGTTTGTGGTGTATGAGAGGAATTGACTGGCTGCGATATGCTCCAGACGACCGAAGGCATACTATAGTTTAGACTGTAGAGTTGGGAAGCGATCGGCATTCCCCAGGAGTTTGATCTTCATTTGTTGTTTGAATAGGTGTAACCGAGCCCTGTCCTGGTCCCCGCGAAAGACAGCAGGGTCGGAGAGCTTCTCGGAGCGATGGGTAGTGTTCGAAGTAGTAGCGCCAATGATTGGGGCTGTTGCTGCATTCGGCAGGGGTTCCGGTGGGATGGCCTGCTGCTGTTGAGCCTGTTCGGCTGCGGCCAGGTCCCTTTCGAAGGCATGCCTTGCCTCCTCTCCTTGTGCTTAGGCAGCTTCCAGGTCTTGGGCATATTGAGCCAACGTTGCCCGACTTCGTTCCAGGAGGCCATACGTTTGAGCGGTCGCATGTTCCGGCTCGAATGACGTGTATTGTTCGAAAAAGGTTTGGAGTTGTTGGTTTAACTCCTCGCAGTCTATGAGGGTCGACATGGTAGGCTTTGGTCTAAAGATTGTGTTGGTTGGCGTTGGAAACGCAACCTAATGTTACGTGGGGTCCGTAGACAAAGACGTAGAGATCCAAGGAACACAATCTAAACAGGAGGCTTAGGGGTAGACCCTAAGCAAGCGAAATATCTTGGAACACTCTTGGCCGATCGGACCAAGAGATCGTAGACGTTGGACTATAGAGGAATAAAACTAATAATATTCCTTAAATACAAGAGGTTACGTGAAGAGAAAAGGAAAGGAAGAGAAACAAGACGTAGAGTGCAGACAGAACCCTTTATATAACCGAATAATTCCTGTCCGAGTCTGACTCATAACCGAACCTAATGGAAACATATAGAAACCCATATGACTCATCCTCCGACCGTTGCCACCACACTTCTCTTCACGCCACAACACATTATTCCAATCCATGCCACTACGCCATAACACGAATGCGACCACCCATACACTGAGTCCTAGACTCACCTCTCCTGCACGTCCCCCCCAGAGGACACAACACCCACCGGTCTCTGAGACCACCCTTCAACACACGGTCGGCACTTTCGATTGGGACTACCCCACACACTGAGTCTCAGACTCACCCCTCTTGCACGTCCCCTCCAGAGGACACCATATCAAACACGACTCGGGCACAGTCTTTAGCCGTTGCTCCTGGGACCGACGACCCCCCCATACCACCACGGTTGAGGTTTTTCAATAGCCAGCTTCGTGCCGTGCTCCCTCCTCCTTCCAAATTTAATCGCCCTGCTACCTGACAAGTAGACTCCCAGGGCACCACTCTCACACTACCCCCTCGCTTTCGCACCAGAAGACAGCTCGGTTGGCCTCCTTTACGCCTTCATGCCCGGATTCCACATGACTCTGTTAAGGTTCGTCCACAGATAAAGTCCACCGGTTCCAGTAATGATTCTTTTTTGATGAACGGTTCAGTAGGGATAGCTCGCTTAGTTTAGTCTAGCGGAGAAGTTTGGGTTTCTTATTTACAACGGGGAGGTTTCTTTGATGTCGTTTAGACTCTGCTCACCTGTACCACTCGCGTTATCTACGACCTCTTCGCGCGTACCAATTTGTATTCACGTAGTTAGTTTTTAGTTAGTTTTTGGCGGTTGGTTTGGCGCGATAAGCCTTTGGCTTCTATGCAATAATAAATATATCTATCTATCTATCTTCATTTTGGTTTTAGGTTAAGATTATTTCGGTTTTATTTAAGATCAATATATTTTGTTCGATCGGTAGCAGAGCCCGATCTCCCGTCCAGTCCTCGAACGTATCCCGAGTCGATCCTCACCTCGGTACTGTTTCGTTTAGTTTAGAGCCTCGCCCCGTTAGACTACATTGCGTCGATTTACATTGACTCCTGATACGGAATGGCAACTCCTTCCCAGTGGAGTTTCCCTGGGAACCTCGACGACTTTAAACAACTGTATAGTGAAGATCCATGCACTTTATACGATAATCTATGGACATGGCACAATCAGGCAATCGCAAATTATTGACAAGGTCTCGTGATCACTAATGAACGAAATACCCTACAACAACAGTTGGGGGAAGCCATGAACAACGCCTCCGCCATCCCCGAACTCGAAAGCCAGGTCCAAGAGCTTGCCACACAGCTCTCGGAAGCAAGGGAACTTAACCACCTCCTTCGCGCACGAGCACCCCCGGCCCCAGAACCCATTGCCCCAGTCCCAGCCCCCGTCCAAGCCCAGCCCCCAGTCCCCGTACCCGCACCCACTCAATGATCTGATTAAATGCCTGATCCACCTAAGTTCGATGGTACCCACTCGGCCCTCCATTCCTTCGTCACCCAGATCCGCCTCAAGATGATTGGTAACGCCGACCGCTTTACCTCGAACCAACAACTCCTATACGCGATCAACTTGCTAACCGGACGTGCCCTTGGCCAAGTCATGCCCTTGGTCAACGGTGCCAACATCAACCTAGCCGACATTGAAGCACTGATCACCCTCCTCGACACCTCCTTCGGCGGCCCCAACCGCGTTGCCACCGCCAAACGAGAGTTGGAACGACTCACGCAAGGATCCCGAGACTTCTCTGCCTACTTTGCTGACTTCCAACGCCTTGCTGCCGACGTGGCTTGGAATGAACAGGAGCACGCCCTCACCCGTGGTCTCTCCAATGACCTTCGCAACGCCATGATCCACCACCCGACCCCTGACTCCCCACTCGACTACGTTCGACTCCTGTAAGAGTTGGACGGACGCATCAGGGATGCTCGCCTCCGTTCCCGCACTACCTCTGCCCCTGCCTTTGCTCCTGCCCCCCAAAGATCTTCTGCGCCTGCTCCCACTCCTGCCCCAGCTACCCCCGCGCACCCATCCCATGCATCTGCTGGTGCGGTACCCATGGACCTCTCCAACCTCTGTCTTCGTGTTGCCCGTGGACCTCTGTCCCCCGCTGAACGCTCACGTCGCATGGGCCAAGGGTTGTGTATGTACTGTGAGCAGGCTGGACACTTCGCCACCGAATGCCCCAACCGCCGTCCAAATGCTCGTCCGTTTCGTGCTGCTGCTACCACCAAGGCCTATCAGTCTCCGGTGATGCATGGGGCTCTCACTACTTCGTCTTCTTCTGCTTCTGGTTCTGGTTTTGCTTCTGTTTCTTCTGGTTCTTCTGGTTCTTTTGATCTTGGTTTTTCTTTCTCTGATCCGTTCAATACGCCGCGCCCCCGCTTCCAACCGTCGGGAAATGCGGACAACCTGTCCTGAGTGGCACAGCACAGGTTCCCCCTATCTCTTTGTCTTTGTCTTCGGTTTCAGGTCCTATTTCTAGTGACTCTTCTGCGCAAGGTTTTTCAGATCACTTTGTTGTTTCATGTTCTGTATCTGATAAAAATAAAATCTGTAAAACCTACGCATTAGTTGACACTGGAGCTTCCGGAATCGCATTCATTGATGAGAGATTCGTATGCCACCACCAACCTCCTACCTCCCTGCTCGCCCAACCCCGAAAACTACAAGTCATCGATGGGAGAGAGACCTCCTCCGGTGATATCACCCACACTGCACAACTGTCCCTCCGTATTCAAGGTCACTTCGAAAACATCACCGCTTATATCACACGTCTTGGGCACTACCCTGTAGTCCTTGGTATCCCCTGGATGCGTCGACATAACGTCAACCTTGATTTTGCCACTAACGGAACCCCCGTTTGGTCCCCTATATGGTATGTCCCGTGACGAATTGACCACCCTGCAGAAACACCTGGAAGAAGAAGTAGCATCGGGACGAATGGACCCGAGTTCATCTTCTGCTGGAGCTCCTGTCTTGTTTGTCAAGAAACCGGGAGGGTACCTTCGTTTTTGTGTCGACTACTGAGGAATCAACGACCTCACCATCAAGGACCGGTACCCACTGCCCTTGTCCAGGGAAACGTTCAACCAGATCGGCGCGGCGAAGTGGTACACCAAGCTTAACCTCCGAGCAGCATACAACCAGATCAGGATAGCCGCCGGAGACGAGTGGAAGATCGCTTTTCGCACCCGCTTTGGCCACTTCCAGTACAACGTAATGCCATTCGGTCTGACCAACGCCCCCGCTTCATTCCAACGATTCATTAACGATGTTCTCCGCCCCTTCCTCGATAGGTTCTGCACAGCTTACCTATATGATATTCTGATCTATAGCAAGGATTTGGAGTCCCATATTGACCACGTTAACCAAGTCCTACAAGCTCTCACGAACAACGACCTGCTCCGGAGAAATGCGAATTCCATGTGCAGGAGACAAAGTATTTGGGACTGTTAATCACAAGGAAGGGACTGGAAATGGATCCCGCGAAAGTCGAAAAGATCAGGGAATGGAAGGCACCGCGGAATGTGTAGGATATTCAGGTATTTACTGGGTTTGCAAAGTTCTACAAGCAATTCATCAGAGGGTACTCCGAGATATTGCTACCTATTACAGCCCTCACCCACAACAATACCCCGTTCGTCTGTTCACCTGCCTGTCAAGCAGCCTTCGACCACCTGAAGGTTGCATTCACATCGTACCCTGTCCTCCATCACTTCGATCCTGATATACGTATCATTGTGGAATCCGATGCCTCTGACTACGACTCCGGGGGAATTCTCTCGCAATTAGATGATCCCGGGATCTTGCACCCTGTAGCCTATATGAATAAGAAACACTCCCCTGCGGAATGCAATTATGAAATATACGACAAGGAACTATTGGCGATTATCCTTAGTTTTGAAGAATAGAGAGCGGAATTAATGTCCACCGTAGAGACAATCGAGGTCCTGAACGATCACAGCAACTTGGAGTATTTTATGATCAAGAAGCTACTGAATCGACGCCAGGCCAGATGGTCGGAATTTCTATCACGTTTTGACTACAAGATTACGTACCGACCAGGGAAGAAGGGTGGGAAACCGGACACGTTGACCAGGAGGTCACAGGATATGCCTGAGGAGGGGGATGAACGCTGATCTGTTATGGCGTTGTAGCGGGTACTAGAAGAATATGTTGTGGCGTGAAGAGAAGTGTGGTGGCAACGGTCGGAGGGTGAGTCATAAAGGTTTCTATGTGTTTCCATTAGGTTCGGTTATGAGTCAGACTCGGACAGGGGTTATTCGGTTATATAAAGGGTCCTGTCTGCACTCTACGTCTTGTTTCTCTTCCTTTCCTTTTCTCTTCACGCAACCTCTTGTATTTAAGGAATATTATTAGTTTTATTCCTCCATAGTCCAACGTCTACGATCTCTTGGTCCGGTCGGCCAAGAGTGTTCCAAGATATTTCGCTTGCTTAGGGTCTACCCCTAAGCCTCCTGTTTAGATTGTGTTCCTTGGATCTCTACGTCTTTGTCTACGGACCCCACGTAACATTAGGTTGCGTTTCCAACGCCAACCAACACAATCTTTAGACCAAAGCCTACCATGTCGACCCTCATAGACTCCGAGGAGTTAAACCAACAACTCCAAACCTTTTTCGAACAATACACGTCATTCGAGCCGGAACATGCGACCGCTCAAACGTATGGCCTCCTGGAACGAAGTCGGGCAACGTTGGCTCAATATGCCCAAGACCTGGAAGCTGCCTAAGCACAAGGAGAGGAGGCAAGGCATGCCTTCGAAAGGGACCTGGCCGCAGCCGAACAGGCTCAACAGCAGCAGGCCATCCCACCGGAACCCCTGCCGAATGCAGCAACAGCCCCAATCATTGGCGCTACTACTTCGAACACTACCCATCGCTCCGAGAAGCTCTCCGACCCTGCTGTCTTTCGCGGGGACCAGGACAGGGCTCGGTTACACCTATTCAAACAACAAATGAAGATCAAACTCCTGGGGAATGCCGATCGCTTCCCAACTCTACAGTCTAAACTATAGTATGCCTTCGGTCGTCTGGAGCATATCGCAGCCAGTCAATTCCTCTCATACACCACAAACGAAGGCATCAACCTGCCATCCATGGAACGGTTTTATGAGATCCTGGACACTGCTTTTGAGGATCCCGATCGAGTCTATACCTCTCGCCGAGCATTGAGGGATATGCGCCAACGTAACCGTACCTTCTCCGATTACTTCGCCGAGTTCCAACGACACGCTTCGGAGTCTGGGTTTGACGAGATCACTAGGGTGGAGTGCCTCCTGGAAGGAATCAGCACGGAGCTCATGGAGGCCATGGTACATCACGAGACGCCCAATACGGTTGATGGCTGCGCGACACTCCCATAACGGCTGGACAATAGGCAACGGGCGATTAAGGCGAGGCTGAATAAATGAAACCCATTTACCACCAGCAGCAGTAACCCTGTCGCCCAACGCACAGTACCTGCTGTGGTGTCCCCGTCGCGCCCCTATGTTCCTGCTCCTACTCCCGCCCCAGCGAACCAGGCATCGCCTGCGCCTACTCATCCATCGCACGCACCGGGTGGTGATGTACCTATGAATCTCTCGGGGGGCCGGCGTCGCCCCACTCCTACGGAAAGGAATGCTCGCTTGGCGGAAGGAAGATGTTTTTATTGTGGGGGGGTTGGACATCTGGTGAGGAATTGCCCCCAGGCTAGGGGACAGGGTGGAGGTCAAAGAAGATATACCATGAGGGGGGCGGCAATCAAGGTGGAAGAAGGAAACGAGTCGGATAATGAGTCGGCAAAAGATTTGTCCCTGGCTTAAGTGGCATGAACCAGGGACCCTTTGAGGATTTTTCTAGGATGCGTATCTCTACTTGTTTGGTATCAGAGGAGGAAATGGATGGGAATCAATTTGTAGTAACCTGCTCGGTTTCTCAGAATAAAAATACTTTTGTACCCACCTTTGCTCTCATTGATACCGGAGCCTCAGGATATGCGTTTGTAGATGAATTCTTTGCACGCCACCACAACCTCACAATGACACCCCTAAAGATACCACGACGAGTTGATGTGATAGATGGACGGCCTATTCAATCGGGCAAAATTACTCACTTCGTTACCCTTGATCTCGACATACACGGACATCGCGAAGACGCACCATGCTTTGTTACGAAGTTGGGATCGTACCCTATTGTGATGGGGATACCATGGATGCGAAGACATGATGTCAAGCTAAGACCTTAAAAGAACAAGCTAATCTTTGACTCACCGGCTTGCTGCGAACACTGCTCTATCGCTAAAAAACCTATTGTGGCTTGAGGAATTTCAATACCCGCACCGGAATGGAACCTGTTGGATCTTTCCGGACTCAATCAAGCTCCGGCTCATATCCAAAGGATTGTTCGACAGCTGGACACGGGCGCACACTTAGTCCATATCTCGGCCCTGGATCAGACACCCATCGATATTCGTAAGATTGTTCCATCCGAAAACCACGACCTACTACCACTATTTGAAGAAGCAGATGCGTCGATACTACCCCCACACCGAATCCATTACGACCACCACATAGTACTACAAGGGGATAAACAACCACCGTTCAAACCAATGTACAGCATGACGCAAGTAGAACTCAAGGCGCTATGGGGATACATCAAAGAAAACCTTCCCCGAGGAGTAATCCGGAATAGTACTTCGCCGGCTGGAGCACCCATCATCTTTGTGAAGAAAAGCGACGGAACACTAAGACTATGTGTGGACTATCGGGGACTGAATGAGATTACGGTAAAGGATCGATACCCTCTCCCGTTAATGGAAGAAACGTAGGCAAGGTTGTCAAAGGCAAAATACTACACAAAGCTCGACCTACGGTGGGGATACAACCAGATTCGGATAGCCGAGGGGGATGAATGGAAAACAGCATTTCGGACATGTTACGGTCACTATGAGTACCAAGTCATGCCATTTGGACTAACGAATGCTCCTGCTACGTTTCAACGATGGATCAACGACATTCTCCGTCCTCATCTGGACCAATTCGTTACCGCGTATTTGGATGATATCCTGATCTATTCGGAAACTTTGGAGGAACATAAAGTCCATGTTCGAAAGATACTCGAATTATTGTATGCCAATAAGGCCCACCTCCGACCAGAGAACTGCGAGTTTTATGTTCAGAAGACCAAATATTTGGGCCTCATATTATCACCGGAAGGGATCGAAATGGATCCAAAGAAAATATCAGCGGTCTTGAATTGGGAAACACCGGAAAGTGTGAAAGAGGTACAGGAATTCATCGGGTTCGCTAACTTTTATCGACGATTCATTGATGGATTCTCCAAGATAGTCACACCACTGACGATTCTGACCAAGGATGCAACCAAACAAGAATGGTTGAAAAAGGGAGTCAAATTCGAATGGTCGGAAAAGGCAGATCAAGCTTTCAGAAACCTCAAAATAGTGTTCACGACGGCACCAATACTTCGACACTTTGATCCAGAGAGGGAGATTACTGTCGAGACTGATGCGTCTGACTATGTCTCAGGAGGGGTACTCTCAGAACGTGAGGATGAAGAGATTTTACATCCGGTAGCATTCTTTAACAAAAGACACTCACCGGCAGAATGCAACTACGAGATCTACGACAAAGAACTATTAGCGATCATTCGATGTTTCGAAGTCTGGCGACATAACCTCGAAGGATCCAGATTCCCAATCAAAGTTCTAACGGATCATAGGAATTTGGAATACTTTATGTCAACCAAGCTACTAAATCGTCGTCAAGCACGTTGGTCCGAATTCCTGTCACGTTTTGATTTTTTTATTCAATTTCGCCCAGGGAAGCAAGGAGGAAAACCGGATGCCTTAACTAGGAGGCCAGGAGACCTCCCTAAAGAGGGGGACGAACGACTGGCCCACCAAAGCCAGGTGGTTTTGAAAAGCAAGAATTTGGACACAAAGCTAAGTTTGTTCGCGGGTTCTTTGATAAATGAATCCGCTGAAGGAATGTCCACTGTGGAGGAATTATTTTCAAATGCTTACCAGATTGATAGTTTCCCAAACAAAATCGTGACCCTACTACGGAATGGGGTTAAACACTCAAAGAAAATATCCTTGGCGGAATGCTCGGACGACGAAAACGGTCGAGTCCTATACCGAGGGGCTCTATACGTACCAGAAGAAAGTGACCTTCGCTTACGGTTACTTCGGGAACATCACGACAAACCATCGGCGGGACATCCAGGCAGGCCCAAGACATTGGAACTATTGAGTCGGGAATACTATTGGCCTCAAATGAGAAAGTATGTGGACCAATACGTTCGGAACTGCGAAGTATGCACTCGAAGCAAAACAACCAGGAACGCGCCATATGGGGTGTTGCGACCTTTGCCCATCCCAGATGGACCATGGACAGATGTTTCTATGGACTTCGTCACAGACCTTCTGGAGAGTGGGGGATGCAACGCGATTCTAACAGTAGTCGATCGGTTAACAAAAATGAGACATCTTATACCAACCACCAAGGAGGTCGATGCTCAGGAAACGGCCAAACTTTATTTGGAATACGTTTGCAAACTGCACGGACTACCAGAAACGATAGTGTCAGATCGGGGAACCCAATTCACTGCTGAATTCTGGCAAGCCTTATGCGATCGCTTAGAGATTTCGCCCCGATACTCGACAGCCTTCCAACCACAAACTGACGGCCAAACGGAACGGTTCAACGCAGTTATGGAACAGTACCTTCGGAGCTATATGTCCTACCAACAAGATGACTGGCTACCCATGTTACCGATGGCAGAGTTTGCAGCCAACAACCATTCCTCGGAAACCACCCAAGTCTCACCATTCTTCGCCAATACCGGAAGACACCCCCGAATGAGCTTTGGCCCCCTACAACATGGGAAGACCACGGCAGAAGATCAATCGAATGGAATCGCAAGGGATATGAAAGCCATCTTCGAATTCTTAAAGGACGAAATGTTTTGGGCGCAGAAGATAGCGGAGGACAATGCTAATATCAACCGGTTACCCGCACCTCGATATATTCTAGGGGATAAAGTATTCCTCGCAACACGGAACATTAATACCAAACGGCCCTCGAAGAAACTTGACTGGAAACGGATCGGACCCTACCCTATCAAAAGAATTGTCAGCCCCTATGCGTACGAACTTAGCCTACCACCTACCATGAAGATTCATCCTGTCTTCCATGTTTCGTTACTATCCCCAGCCGCAAGTGATCCTGTGCCAGGGCAACAGCAACTGCCTCCACCCCCAGTGGAGATTGAAGGACAGGAGGAATGGGAAGTTGAAGGAATCTTGGATTCTAGGAAGCGACGAGGTCGGTTGGTATACTTAGTTCGATATGCCGGATACCCCGAACCTTCCTGGCAACCACCGAATGACCTCGAACACTCGCCTAACTTGGTTGAAGGCTTTCATGAACGATATCCAAACAAGCATAAGCCTACCAGGAGTTAGGCCTCAGAGGGGGACGTGATCTGTTATGGCGTTGTGGCGGGTACTAGAAGAATATGTTGTGGCGTGAAGAGAAGTGTGGTGGCAACGGTCGGAGGGTGAGTCATAAAGGTTTCTATGTGTTTCCATTAGGTTCGGTTATGAGTCAGACTCGGACAGGGGTTATTCGGTTATATAAAGGGTCCTGTCTGCACTCTACGTCTTGTTTCTCTTCCTTTCCTTTTCTCTTCACGCAACCTCTTGTATTTAAGGAATATTATTAGTTTTATTCCTCTATAGTCTAACGTCTACGATCTCTTGGTCTGATCGCACAAGAGTGTTCCAAGATACTTCGCTTGCTTAGGGTCTACCCCTAAGCCTCCTGTTTGAATTGTGTTCCTTGGACCTCTACGTCTTTGTTTACGGATCCTACGTAACCATTCGACAGTGCCGACCGTTTTTTGAGGGGTGGTCTCGGAGACCAGTGTGTATGGGGTGAGGGGAGCAGGCCGCCTCCGTTGAGAATGGGGAGTTGGGGCTGCCAACTCGGTAGGTATTTGGTGGTCGCAATCAGAAGTGCCGACCGGGTATTGAGGGGTAGTCTCGGGGGACCAGTGTGGGATTGGGTGAGGGGATCGGGCCGCCTCGGTTAAGAATGGGTTGCCTGGTTAAGGCCGGAAGAAAAGAGGGGTAAGGTCACGTGGGGACCTCGGGTAAAGGTTTTTGACGATAGTTTCGCGACCATAGGATCGCCAACTTTGCGGGCTGTCGAGCGCTTTGGCCATAGATTCTCGCTCCTGGAGATTATGGACAGTGTACGAACCTGATGTGGATGGTGCTCGTGCGATGAGCAGGCGAAAAAAGGGGGGAACGACCGTCTGGCGGTGGCCGTCGTTTTGGCGAGGTTTGGTGAGTAATGGACGAATCCCGAAGGCATCAACTGGGTGAAAAAGGGGGGTAGGAGAGAGGGAGACTCGTGTCATAACATGGGGAACTAGCGACCCGTGGGCGAAACTAGAACTCTGGGTATCCAGTTTATCGACGAGGAGGGAATCTTCGAGCGGTCGGGCTCGAGGCAAATGGAGATAGATAGATAGATTTTATATTGCTTTGAAGTACAAGACTTATCGCACGCCTAACCGATGACACAAACCGCCTAAAAAACAAACGCGACGACAAAGGAAAGACAAAAGAAAGCGTAACCGAAGTAAAAAAGAGTAACCGTGAGATATCCCAAGTGTTCGCACCCGCGCTGTCAGATAAATTTAACCGAGAAGTAGGAGAAACCAAGAGAAAATAAAATAATCAGTCTTCCTCCTCTCGACAGTCCATGTCTTCGTACCATTCTAGTAGCCTTGTATGTTTTGCAAATTCCAATATGAGATCCACCTTCAAGTTCGAGAACATCCAGTTTTCCCATGTCGCCGGGCCTGGAATTTTGTCCAATAATTGTGTTCGGTGTTTGGCCCACTAAGGGCATTTGAGGAGGGTATGTCTTGATGAGTTTTCCGTGCCGCATCGGCATGGTTCCTGTTCGACGTAAGCGCCGTGTCGGTCGATTTTCGTCGCCTGGCACTGTATGCGTGAGATGAGCCTGGCTTTTACAAGTGTGAGCTTGTGTAGTTGTGAGCACGGTTGTAATGTTCCGGGGCGATGATAGTTTATTGTTTCTGGTGCGTTCCATTCTTCCAACATTCTTTCTCGAAGTTGTTTGGTTTGGGTCCAGCGGGCTCGTGCGTCTCCTATCTCCTGGAAGGGGAGAAGGAGTGAGGCAATTCGGTGTAGGCCTGTGCCTTTTATGTTTACTTCTTTTGCCGTCAGCAAGGAGGCGAGTCGTTCATGAATGGGATGGCTGTACGGAAGGCACAGGATTCTGGTTCCGTATTTTCGTGATCGATAGATGAGTAGGTCCTCAAGAGGAGGTAGTCCGGCTTCTTTTAGTAGTCGTTCTTGTTTGGTCCATCAGGGAAGGCCGGTGGCTATGCTTGCTGATTTGTTATAGAGGGGTGTGAGGGAGCGGATGATGTGGTCCGCGCCTGTCCATCATGCTTCTGAGCCCCACAGTATGGTTGGAAGGAAGGCTTGGGTGATGAGGTGGTGGATGGTCTTGACCGTTGCAACAGGTTGGAAGGAAAGGGTTCTGATTCGCTGGAGGATTTGGAGGCCTTTAGCGATGGTGTATTCTATGTGTGGTCTGAAAGACAGTGCTGGGTCAATCCATACTCCGACCTATTTCAATCGGATTTTGGGTGGATCCGTTGTCCTGTGAGGTTGGTGTGGTTTCTGGGTTGTTGGAGTGAGGAGGAGGTTGGGCGGAAGAAGATCAGGTCGGACTTTTCCGGTTCGTACTTGATGTTGAGAGGGGCTGCTTTATGGACGTGTTATGCCATTCTCTCATCGAGTGTCATGGTTATAAAGCCTGGGATCTTTGAGATCTGGACTAGGGCGTCGTTAGTTAGGGCTAGTTAGGGTTAGTTAGGGTTAGTTAGGGTTAGTTAGGGTTAGGGTTAGTTAGGGCTAGATAGGGTTAGGGTTAGTTAGGGCTAGATAGGGTTAGGGTTAGTTAGGGTTAGTTAGGGTTAGGGTTAGTTAGGGCTAGATAGGGTTAGGGTTAGTTAGGGCTAGATAGGGTTAGGGTTAGTTAGGGCTAGATAGGGTTAGTTAGGGTTAGTTAGGGTTAGTTAGGGTTAGGGTTAGTTAGGGTTAGGGTTAGTTAGGGTTAGGTAGGGTTAGTTAGGGTTAGTTAGTTAGGGTTAGTTAGGGTTAGTTAGGGTTAGGGTTAGTTAGGGTTAGTTAGGGTTGTTAGGTTAGTTAGGGTTAGTTAGGGTTAGTTAGGGTTAGTT